>LNAC01000109.1:2373884-2401750 GCA_002007465.1 Ailurus styani
CCCGCTGCCGCCATGTCGGGCCGGTCGGTCCGGGCCGAGACCCGCAGTCGGGCCAAGGACGACATCAAGAAGGTGATGGCGGCGATCGAGAAAGTGCGGAAATGGTGAGGGGCCGGGCCGGAGGGTGCCGGCGGGGGCGCCGGCCCAGGCCCAGAGGAGCGCGGAACTGGCTGGCGGGGTGGGAGCCGACCGGCAGACGCTTGGGGGGAGGGGGGGAGCGCGAGAAGGCGGGAGGAGGGTGCAGCTCGCGTCGGCGTGAGGTCAGAGGGCGCGCCGTCTGCCACCAATCAGGGGGTCGCCGGGCTCGCGGGCCCGCCCACCTGCCCGGCCGCGAGTCTCCCGGCTGGGCTGCGGGCTTCCGGCTGCGCTGGGGCTGCGGGGCCTCGGTCGCACGCCGCCCCCCGCTGCTTCTTCCCCGCGGCAGCGGGTCTCAGGAGCCTTTCGCGTGCTGAGCTGCCCGGTGTAATAGCTAACAATCTCTGGGGGGTTCCCGCCGGCCAGACCGAGCGCTCTACGTATTAACTCGTCTTAAGTTTGATGAGAGCTTCTGGCTAAACCTCCCTGTCACGGCAGCAGGCATAGTCATCGGAATCAAAACCCCTTTCCCCCAGTACAGGTCCACACGGAACCAACTGGGTAGGCCTTTTTTTTTCTTCCCTCTTGGTGCTGCGAGTTGTTGGTGAAGGAGTCGAGACCTTCCCTCATTTGGAAACGGCTTGTGTAATGTTCATTGCAGGTCCGGTTGACCGCCTATTTTGTATCAGAACTCCGATGCGTTATATACTACTGTTTGCTCCAACTTCTCGAGTCCTTTTCTCTGGCTGACTACTAGTAATCGTTTTATTTTTATTTCATTTTTTATTTTTAAAGATTTTATTCATTTGACAGATCACGAATAGGCAGAGAGGCAGGCAGAGGGAGAGGGGGAACCAGGCTCCCCGCTGAGCAGGGAGCCCGATGTGGGCCTCGATCCCAGGACCCTGAGATCATGACCTGAGCCGAAGGCAGAGGCTTTAACCCACTGAGCCACCCAGGCGCCCCTAGTAGTCGTTTTAAAGCCCAGATAGAGGTATTAGCTCCCTCCAGGAAGTCTTCCTTCCCAAGACCTCCACTCCTATAGGGGGCATCATTACCTTGGGGTTTTTTTTGTTGTTGTTCATTTCCCCACAAGTTCTTTATCTCTTGGGTTTTATATGTAGTTGAGACTTCCACATATTAGTTAAATAATTAATGATTTTTTTTTCACCTCCAAATCTAATCCTCCTAGGGTTTTTTTTGTGAAACCTAAGAATCACCACACCTTTCTCTTTTGGCCATCTCTGCCCATCGGTTCCCCCCCGCCCCAGCAGTCTAGGCCAGATGACCATCCTCTCTCACCTGAACTCTTAACTTGCTTCAACTCTTGCCCCATTACCCACTCCATTTGTCACATTGCACTCAGAGTGATTCCACTTTTCTCAAGAGTAAATATTATCATAGTACTCCCCTGCTATAGAAACAATGCTTCAGTGACCTCTTGCTCTTAGGTTAAAGACCAAAGATGGTCCTTGCACCCTCACCAGACTGGCTCAAACTGCCTTCATTCTGGGGGTTGCTTGTCATCTTTCAACTGGAGCCACGTGCTGCCTGACATTCTCTACCTTCTCCTTCTCCTTGCCTAGTTAACTCCCAGCTCTGAGTAAAAATTGATTTCTCAAGGGACATCTTTCAAGATCCCTAATCTAAATCAGGTCCCCTTCATAAAACTTTCCATGATTGTATTAGATTGAATCATAAGACATTTCCTATATTTGACTTTTTAACTTCACAGAAGTGGCAGTTTGATGTGGTCAAACCTAATGATTAAGTGACTATGAAATGAGTTGTTTGATGTCTGTTTCCAATTGGAATGAGGCCTGTGAAGCTTGGGAGTGTAGATCTTGCTGCCTGTGTGCTCAGGGTCTAGTACAGGGTAATGCATAGTATTTGTTGAGCAAAGGAGGGAGTGGAATTAATAGTTTTAATTAATTTTCATTTCCTAAGTCTGTAGTTCATTCTTCAGGCTCCCCAACTCTGTCCATAATCTGGTCCTTATTCAAGAATGTCACTTTCGGGGCGCCTGGGTGGCTCAGTGGGTTAAAGCCTCTGCCTTGGGCTCAGGTCATGATCTCAGGGTCCTGGGATCAAGGCCCGCATCGGGCTCCCTGCTTGGCGGCGAGCCTGCTTCCTCCTCTCTCTCTGCCTGCCTCTCAGCCTACTTGTGATCTCTCTCTCTCTCTCTCTGTCAAATAAATAAATAAAATCTTTTAAACAAACAAAAAAGAATGTCACTTGCATTTCCTCAAATGGGGGAAATTTTTTTTAGGCTTAATTTTCTTAAGGCTTATCTCAAAAGTAACTTTCTCTGTAAGATACAACCTTAAAGTGGTCTTTGAGTGGCTCAGTTTTCACCTCTTTCAGAAACCATCTTAAGACTTGGAAGCATCCTGTCCTGCATCTGTGATTATTTCTAAGTGGAATCATATTTCAACCGTAGTTCCACAGAAGTCCTAGGAATTCTCCTTCCAAGCCATACCCCAGTCTTACCGTCTTTGAGCCTTCTTCTCAACTTCCTTATTAACTTCATGTGTCACAATGATGTCCTTACTTAGTTTTTTATTCCTATGTGCTGCTATGTGGGACTGTATCTTGTACATTCTTTATCCCCTGTAGGACTTTGTGTAATAGGTCTTTATAAATATCAGTGTAATTGAATTACTTTTTGAAAAATAAAGAAGTAATGCCAGGTAGATACCTGAGTGTGAAAATGTGCTGGTACTCAATATGGGTGTAGTCTGTGAGGTAAAGAGGACTTTGGTACACTGAGAAAAGACAAGTAGAAAAAAAAAAAGACAAGTAGGGGGTTCAGAGCCAAAGGAATTTGATAGAGAAGTCTTTCTGGAAGGTAGGTTATAGGTATAATTTGATGGAAAGGAAGTTTAGAAGACATTTAAGATTGAAGAAGCTTGGGTCACCTAGCTGGCTCAGTTGGAAGAGCATGTGCCCCTTGATGTCAGGGTTGTGAGTTTGAGCCCCACGTTGAGTGTAGACATGACTGAAATAAAATAAATTTTAAAATTTTTAAAAAGATTGAAGTAATGATCTGAGAAGTAGAAAATCACATTAAAACAAAAAATCTGTTTCATTATCGGTTTTAAGAACTGTTTTTCTTTCAGGGAGAAAAAGTGGGTGACCGTGGGTGACACGTCCCTTAGGATATTTAAATGGGTTCCTGTGACAGACAGCAAGGAGGTAAGTGTGGAAGAAAATCAAAACAACAAAAAGGTACTGTTTATTTCCTTTTGTTCTTTCCTTGATTGTCTCTTAATTATAAAGGAATTTATTTTCCAAAATTGAGTTGAAAGTACTTGAAGGCACCCTGTCTGGTTGATCCATGCAAAGCCTCTCTTTATTATTTGCCCCCTTTATTCCCTGTTCTTAACCCGTTCCTTTTTTCCAAGGCTTGGTGAACCACAGCCCAGGCCTGTTCCTTGTGATTGTCAGTATGGTTTTATTGGAACACAGCTATGCCCGTTGGTTTCCTCATTGTCTGTGTCTGCTCTTGAGTTATAATGGCTGAGCCGAATAGTTGCCATAAGACCTAAACTCCTGCAAAGCCTAAAATATTTCTCATCTGGCACTGTAAGAAAAAGTTTGTTAACTCCTGCTATTCTCTGATTAGCTATCCACTATAGTGTATTTTATGTGTTTGATATGTATATATATTTTCTGATTCCTATTCCATGGGTTTATGTGGATAGCAGTGTATTCTTGAATAATACATAGCACTGGGGCACTTGGGTGGCTTAGTCAGTTGAGCATGCAACTCTTCGTTTCCGCTTGGGTAGTGATCTCAGGGTTGTGAGATCCAGCCCCATGTTGGGGTCTGCAGTCAATGTGAAGTCTGCTTCAGATTCTCTCTCCCTTTCTTTCTACCCTGCCTGCTTGTGTGCTCTTGTGCACACGCGCGCGCTTTCTCTCTCTCTCTCAAATAAATAAATAAATCTTTAAAAAAAGAGAAGGGAAGAAAAATACATAGCATTGGATGATGTTTGTATTTTAAAATTTATAGAGCATTGTGTTAAAAACTTCTGTTTCTTTTCTCTTGTTCAACCCCGTTTTTGAGAGCTATCCAAGTTTCTGTAACTGTAAATAGAGTTACTACCTTTGAATCTTGCATTGTATTCTCTTACATGGAGTGACCACATTTATCTACACCTTCCCCAAGTGATAAAACACTCAGATTCTCTCCTACTTTTTTTCCCAAATTGTTTTCAAAAAGCTCAAATACATAACACATACAGAAAAGTATATAAAACGTTAATATATGGCATAGTGAAAAAACATGAAGCTAGTACCCTTGTAAAAATTACCCAGGTCAAAAAATAGAGCATTGCCAACTTCCCCAGAGACCTTTGCTCGACTCTTCCCAGCTTTCTCTCCGTCGTCAGAGAAAGTCTTTCTCCTACTTTTGCTTCTCTTATCACTTCTCTATTCATTTGTAAACATTTTTTTAACTTTATATAAACAGCATCATAAGTTTTCTATTTTGTGTGTCTTGCTTTTTTCGCTCAGTATTATGTTTGTAAAATTCATCCATGTTGTCTTTGGAGCCACTTGTCCCTTTTCAGTGCTATATGGCATTTTATTATAGGCCTGTACCATGACTTACCTCTCTAATCCTCTTGTAGATGGATATTTGAGTTATTCCCAGTTTGAGATAATAGGAATAATGCTCCTGTGAACGTTCTTATTCGGTATATGGGTCAACAAATGTGTGGGTTTTCCTAGGATATATTACTAGGAGTGAAATTGCTGGGTCTTAGAGTATGCATGTGTTGACCTGTAGTAGCTAATGCTAAACTGTTTCTCAAAATGATTGTACCAATCTGTATTTCCACCAGAAACAGGAGAGTTCTCATAGCTCCGAATCCTCATCAACAGTTGGTATTGTTATTTATATGTAAAGATATCTTGTGATTTTACTTTGGTGACTAAGTATGTAATTACTAACAAGAATGAGCACCTTTTCAACGTTTAGGATTGAACCTTTTGGCTTTCCTGTTTCAGGAAGTGCCTCTTTAATCCATTTGATTGTTTTTTCCTTATGACCTGTAGGAATTCTCTGTGTTCTAGACACAAATTCTTTATTGATTATATACTAGGGGGGCACCTGGGTGGCTCAGTGGGTTAAAGCCTCTGCCTTTGGCTCAGGTCATGATCTCAGGGTCCTGGGATCGAGCCCCACATCGGGCTCTCTGCTCAGCAGGGAGCCTGCTTCCTCCTCTCTCTCTGTCTGCCTCTCTGCCTACCTGTGATCTCTCTCTGTGTCAAATAAATAAATAAAGTCTTTAAAAAAAAAAGATTATATACTAGGCAAACCTTTTTCCATTCCACGGCTTGCCTTTGTACTTTCTTTGGGCTGCCTTGAGACACAGAAGTTGCTAATTTTAATGTAGACAAAATAACCTTTTCTGTTATAGTTAGTACTTTGAAATGTTTTATATTCTTTTTCTCCTTCGAGGCCACAAAGATAATCTTCCATGTAGTCTTCTACAAGTTCATTATTCAGTTCCCCTTTATAACACACCTGGCATTGATTTTTGTGTATTTTGAAGTCGAAGCCCAATTTCATTTTTTTCCATCTGGATGTGCATTCGTCCCAGTGCCATTTATTGAAGGGACTGTTCTTTTCCTCCCACTCTGTAGATCCACCTTTGGCATATTTCTTTCTTTCTTTCTTTCTTTCTTTCTTTCTTTCTTTCTTTCTTTCTTTCTTTTTTTTAAGATTTTATTTACAAGCAGGGGAAGCAGCAGATGGAGAAGCAGGCTCCCCACTGAGGAGGGAGCTGAACACGGGGCTCGATCCCAGGGCCCTGGGATCATGATCTGAGCTGAAGGCAGATACCCAACAACAGAGCCACCCAGGGGCACCCTCCCCTTTGTCATATTTCAGTTGTCTGAGTATGGGCCTGTTTCTGTGTGTTGCCTTCAGCTTTTTGGGAGCACAGATGACTGCAGTGGACATCCCTTACACCATTCTTCTGGATGACTTGTGGGACAGATGCCCAGGAGTGGGATTGCTGTTAAGGATGTACATACCAATTGTTTTTAATAACTGCTGCCTGAGGTGGCTCAGTTGGTTAAAAGTCTGCCTTCTCCTTAGGTCATGATCCTGGAGTCCTGGGATTTGAGCCCATGTCAGGCTCCCTGCTCAGTGGGGAGCCTGCTTCTCCCTCTCTCTTTGCTTGCTGCTCCCCCTGCTTGTGCTCTCTCTGTGTCAAAAAATTTTTAAAAATCTTAAGAAACAAGGGCGCCTGGGTGGCTCAGTGGGTTAAAGCCTCTGCTTTCGGCTCAGGTCATGATCTCAGGGTCCTGGGATTGAGGCCCACATCGGACTCTCTGCTCAGCAGGGAGCCTGCTTCCTCCTCTCTCTCTGCCTGCCTCTCTGCCTACTTGTAATCTCTCTCTGTCAAATAAATAAATAAAATCTCAAAAAAAAAATCTTAAGAAACAAAACAAAAAAACCCAGCTGCTGTCCGATCTCTCACCAGAAGGGCTGCACCAGTGTAGTTAATACACTTTCCCAGGAGTGCCAGGGGCTTCCCATTTCTACAACTTTGCCAGCATATGCTACTATCAATCCTGCCAGTCTGCTAAATCCCTTTGTTTATTTCACATATCCCTGATTACTCGTCATGAGGTAGATGATTTCATTTCTTCAGATTTCCATTCAGATTTCCTTTTTATCCACTTAAATATCCTCTTCTCTGATTTCTTTTGCATATTTTTGTATTGGATTTCTGGGAAATCCAATACCTTTCTGATTTGCATGGATTTGTTGATACCCTAGATACAGAAAGCTCTGGTCAGATTTTTACCTTGCAGATATCTCTGACATGTCGCCTGTCTGATAACTTTGTCAGTAATAGGCCTTTAGTTTTTTTGGGTCAGATTAATCAATTTTTTCTTAAGGTTTTTGCTTTTCGAGGCTTGTTTCAGAATTATTCTCCATTTGCATGGTCATAAAGAACATCTCCATCTCCTGTTATGTTTTGTATTTTTTTTCAAAGATGGAGATATGAATCTAATTTTAATTTTCCATTACAGAGTATTTGCCCTAATACTATTTACTAAATAACCTTTCCTTTCTCTCTTGATTTGTGATGTCATCTCTGTTGTGTGCCGTATTCATATCTAGATCTGTTCTTGAGCTCTCCATTCTTTTGTTGTTATTTATTTCGTCCTGTGTTGGACTAACTTTTATTTATACTTTTATACTAAGTTATGTTAACTTATATATAATTTATACTAAATTATACTAAACTTAGTATTAATATTAAGTAGGACAGATTTTCTCTCTTGCCGTAGGTTTTTTGGAAAATAGCCTTTATCAAAATAAAAATTCCCTTCGTTTTTTAGTTGCCTAAGATTCATTAAAAATTACGAACAGATGTTGGACTTTATCCAGCTGCCTTTCCTGCATTTACTGAAATGTTCATGCCATTTTCCTCCTCTAATCTGTAATGTATTAGTATGGTGAATTATATTAATAAAGTGTCTGATGTTGAAACTTTTATATTCTGTATGCCTAAGAGAAATTCTTCTTGGATATGCTTTCTTCTCCCCCCATAGAATGTACTGTTCAGTTCACAGATATTTCATTTAAGATATTTCCATCTGGTTCATGAGTGAAATTGGTCTAAATTTTCTTTTATTATGCTATGTTTACCTTGTTATGGTATTAAGATTACATTCACCTCCTAAAACAGATTAGGAAATTCCCCCTCTTTTGATTTCTAGAACAACTGGTATAAAATGAGAAAATTTGGCAACAGTCACCTTTAGTACTTTCTGGGCCTTTGGTGGAGGGATGTTGATTATCATCATGGTAGTTTTAATGCTGATTGATCCATTTAGGTTTTCTCTGTTTTTGGTACTTATTTTGTACTTTATGTATTTCCTAGAAATTTATCCATTGCAAATAGGCCAGTGGTTCTTTAATAAGCTTCATTGCTAGGTCCTCCCCTTTCTCCATTCCTCAGTTGTGTTTAGAAATGAGGCAGGGCACTTTTTGATTGGCCAGTAATGCTAAACTTTTGGCAGTGCATGACTCAGTCTTGTATAATGAGGAATTAATTGGCCTGTTCAGATGCCCCAGTACCCTGAACAGTGATCAGAGTTTTCACATGTGCTGGTATATAGTTATTTGTGATATTCTTATGTGCTTTAAAGTCTCTGTCATATTGGTAATTTACCTTTTTCATGTGTTATTTATGTTTTTTCCATAATATGCTCGGTTTATTGTCTCTCCTAAAGTCTGTTTAAAAAATGTTATGGGCGGGCGCCTGGGTGGCTCAGTGGGTTAAAGCCTCTGCTTTCGGCTCAGGTCATGATCTCAGGGTCCTGGGATCGAGGCCCGCATCGGGCTCCCTGCTCAGCGGGGAGCCTGCTTCCCCCCCCCTCTCTCTGCCTGCCTCTCTGCCTCCTTGTGATCTCTCTCCCTCTGTGAAATAAATAAATAAATAAATCTTTAAAAAAAAAAAAAAAAGAAGTTANAGCGGGGAGCCTGCTTCCCCCCCCCTCTCTCTGCCTGCCTCTCTGCCTCCTTGTGATCTCTCTCCCTCTGTGAAATAAATAAATAAATAAATCTTTTAAAAAAAAAAAAAAAGAAGTTATGGGCATGGGATGCCCGGGTGGCTCAGTCAGTTGAGCTTGGACTGAGGTTATGATCCCAGGGTCCTGGGATGGAGCCCTGCATCAGTCCCTGCTTCTCCCTTTGGCTGCTTCTCCCTCTGCTTGTGTGCACGTGTGCTATCTCTCTCTCTGTGTCAAATAAATAAATAAAATCTTTTAAAAAAATAAAAAATGTTGTAATTTTTATTGATCTTTTTGTCATTTGTTCTCTATTCTGTTAGTTTTTGCCATTTTAATTTCCTTTTTGTTTTATTGGGTTTATTCTTTTTATAGTGCGTTATATTGAACTTAGCTCTTTTTTCCCAGGTGTTTTTTTTTTATCTTTTTCTTTTTCTCTTTCATTTACTTTTTTTTTTTTTTAAAGATTTTATTTATTTATTTGACAGAGATCACAAGTAGGCAGAGAGGCAGGCAGAGAGAGAGAGAGAGGAGGAAGCAGGCTCCCCACTGAGCAGGGAGCCTGATGCCGGCCTCGATCCCAGGACCCTGAGATCATGACCTGAGCCGAAGGCAGAGGCTTTAACCCACTGAGCCACCCAGGCACCCTCTTTCATTTACTTTTTAAAGATTTTACCTATTTATTTGACAGAGAGAAAGAGAGAGCACAAGCAGGGGGCATGGTAGGCAGAGGAAGAGGGAGAAGCAGGCTCCCCCCGAGCAAGGAACCTGATGCAGGGCTTGAACCCAGAACCCTGGGATCATGACCTGAGCTGAAGGCAGATGCTTAATCAACTGAACCACTCAGGTGCCCTTTTTATATTTTTTTAAAGTTTTATTTATTTAAGTAATCTCTATGTCCAACGTGGCGCTTGAACTCAAAACCTCAAGATCAAGACTCACTTGCTTCTCCATCTGAGCCAGGTGGGCACCCCTTTTTTTATAAACTATATTTCGCTTTTGGGGAGCCTGGCTGGCTCACTCCATAGAGCATACGACTCTTGATCTCAGGTCATGAGTTTGAGGCCCATGTTGGGCATAGAGATTAGTTAAAAATAAAATACTTTCACTTTAGTCTTTGAAATTTTGACATATATTAATGTCAAAATGTCATTGATGGTCTAATTAAGTTTTAAGTTTTTCATAAATACCTCTTTGGTTTCCTCTTTAATCCAAAGTTTATTTAATAGAATGATTTTTCTTTTTCTTTTTTTTTTTTTGAGTATATGTGCTGCTGATTCAAGCACTGATAGAATGATTTTCAATTTCTAGATGTGAGATTATTTTTTAACTATCTTTTTAAAATTAGTGTACTGATTTTATTGAATTGGTAGGATATTCGTTCTTTGGGATTATTGAGACTTTTTTGTGATCTGGTCTGATATATGATTGATTTTCAGACCATTCATTTGTGATTAAAACAAATATACTATCTAAGTATGAAATTAAACAATTGAAGCATTTATTATGTTAACTCAAATCTTCTGTATCTTTGCTTATTTTTTGTGTGTTTGTCCTATTATGTTTCTGAGAAGAGTGTGTGAAATTGTTGATATATTTGCTTCTTCGTGGCTGATGAGTCACTTGTCATGTTGTGTTTGAAGCTGTTTTTGATGTATTTATATGATTATGACATTATTATTATTATGTCATCTTGACCTGTCATTCATTTTACCAATATATAATGTCCTTTATCCCTTATATCCAAAACTTTTTCTCCTCAACTTTGATTTTATTTGGTATTACAATTTCTACCCTGTCTCCTTTTGGTTTATGTTTGGTTAGTGTGTCTTGAAATTCTTTTTTGTCACCTGTTTAATGTTTTTTGCTTATTGGGTATATTAGCATTAGGTTTCACTGTGGGTGGCAGAAAACTCAAAATAGCATTGGTTTAAGAAGTTTATTTTACTCATTTTCTTAGTCCTCTAAGACTAAAGAGCTTGTAGTCCAGGACTGGTGTGGTTCTGCTCCAGAAATCTTCAGGGGCCCAGGTTTGGGAGCTTGTAGTTCAGGACTGGTGTGGTTCTGCTCCAGAAATCTCCAGGGGCCCAGGTTTATTCCAAGCTTTATTCCAAGCTTTTTTCTTCCTTTTTTTTTTTTTTTTTTTAAGATTTTATTTATTTATTTGACACAGAGAGAGAGATTACAAATAGGCAGAGAGGCAGGCAGAGAGAGAGGGAGAGGAGGAAGCAGGCTCCCTGCTGAGCAGAGAGCCCGATGCGGGCCTCCATCCCAGGACGCTGAGATCGTGACCTGAGCCAAAAGCAGAGGCTTTAACCCACTGAGCCACCCAGGCGCCCTTTTTTTGTTTGTTTGTTTGTTTTTTAACTTTTTTAGAGATAATGACTATTAATTTTAGTTAAACGTACCATAAAATTTTCCATCTTAACCATTTTTTAATTGTACAGTGTATTTTTTTATGTTTAAGTGTACAGTTTAGTGGTATTAAGTACATTCACCTTGTGCAGTCAATCTCTAGACTTCTTCATCTTGCAAAACTAAACTCTATACCTGTTAAGTAACTCCCTATTCCTCTGCTCCAGTTTTGACCTTGTATTCCAAGGTCAAGATCCAGCCATTCATTCTACACATTTAGGCTCTAAACTAGCAGAGGAGTAGAAGGATGGGCAGATAGAATTTTCATGAATTTTAGTAGGAGTCTCTTAGAATCTGCTGCAGGACATATGTATTTACTATGTATGTTTGTAATAGCTTATATGACATCTAGCAGCCAGGACAGCTGGGAAAGTGTGACCACCTGAAAATTCTATTAATATGGACGAGGATTTTTGCAATAGTACACTCTTTTTTTTTCTCTCTTTGCCTCATGGTGGCTAGACAAATTTTTCTTTGCTGATTTGAAAGTTCTGCATTCTGTTTTCTATTGCCTACTTCTAACTTAATAAGACTTATACTTACTATTCTTCCCTGTCAGTGTAAAAGCTTATCAAAATCTGCATTCACCCTGGGAACCTGGTAACACCCATAACACATTTTTAACCACTTCTCCTTCACACACCACCCCCCTACTTCCATCCCTACCTGTCCTTAGTTTTGACTGGAATTTCAGATCAGATATTCAGTTCAGATATTTCAGTTTTTACAGATGTTTCTTGTCTTAGCCATTGCTTAGACAAAGTAAATGTTACATATTATATACTCTTTGCACCTATTATTGCTTTCTTCTAGATTCATTTCTTTTCTTATTGCAACATATACTTGAAGAGTTTTGTTAAAGAGAGCTTTTGTGGAGAAAACTTTCTAAAAATATCTTTCTATTCTTGAAAATATCTTTAATTTTTGTGTTTAACTGATCATTTTGCCTACATCTGAAATTCTAGGTTTTCTTTCAGCATTTTGAAACTATTACTCAATTGTTGTGCTTCTGATGTTGCTATTGAACAATCTAGTGTCAGTCTAATTCTTCTTGATTCTTCCTAGGTGGTCCTCTTGTACTCCTGGAAACTTCTAGAATTTCTTCCCTGTGTTTGCTCTCCCAGGACTTCTGTAAGAATATCCTGTGACATTCATATCAAGCTTCTTTATTTTTCCCTTTCTTCTCATTTGTTTCATCTCTTCATTCTTTTCTCATGTATTCTGATTTCTCAACCAAGTTTTTGCTTGTTTTCAGATGTATCTATTTCTGCTACTAGACTCAGTCACTTAATTTTTATTTTCAACAATTACATTAATCATATCACATTTCCTCAATTGGTGGTTCTTCAAAACAA
This sequence comes from Ailurus styani, assembly GCA_002007465.1. Lineage (NCBI taxonomy): Eukaryota > Metazoa > Chordata > Mammalia > Carnivora > Ailuridae > Ailurus > Ailurus styani. The sequence goes on from LNAC01000109.1 coordinate 2,386,268, forward strand.
CTTTCTAGTATCCTATCTTTCCGAGGAGACATAACTATGTTTTAAATTTTTTTTTTCTTTTCTTTTTTATGGGAGAGAGTGTGCCACACATGAGTTGGGGGGTGGGGAAGGAGTGGAGGGCAGAGGGAGAGAAAGAATCCTAAGCAGGCTCCATGCTCTGCCCCGAGCCCAATGAGGGGCTCATTCTCATCACCCGGAGGTCATGACCTGAGCCAAAATCAAGAGTCAGTTGCTCAACCACCTGAGCCACCCAGGCGCCCCCAGACTTACTATTTTATGTAAAATTTTTTTTTAATGTAAATTCTTATGTTCTCTTAGTCTCCTTCTGGTATAGGTTGTTCTATTTATTGTCTTAAATGGTGCTTGTTTCTTCCAGTGTCTGGCTGGTTTTTTCTGTGCACTTACTTCTTATTGCCTGGGGACTCTGAGCTGCCTTGGCTAGCAATATGTAACTGAGGGCGGGCGCCTGGGTGGCTCAGTGGGTTAAAGCCTCTGCCTTCGGCTCAGGTCATGATCTCAGGGTCCTGGGATCAAGGCCTGCATCGGGCTCTCTGCTCAGCAGGGAGGCTGCTTCCTCCTCTCTCTCTGCCTACTTGTAATCTCTCTCTGTCATATAAATAAATAAAATCTTTAAAAAAAAAAAATATGTAACTGAGGGAGGATGTAAGCCCAGGCTGTGGTTTTCCTTCCTCCCAGTGAATTTAGGTAATTGGGTGAACCTCAGGATTCAGCCTTTCCCTCACCCCCAACGCCCTCTTCCCCTCTGTCCCAGGGAATTGCCTTAGTACCAGTCTTCCAGGTGCTACCTTTATCTGGGAGCCGCCATCTTTCCTTGTCACTGCCAGCTCCAGGGAGCTGCGGGGTGAAAGTTAGGGCAGCTCTAGAGCCACCCTTGATTTTTCATCCAGTCCTGGCTGTAGTGGTGCCATTACCCACAAGGGCCAAAGGCCAGGCAGTTAAATCTCATGGGGATTGGGGGGGCACTGATGGAAAGCCGCTCCCCACCCTAACCTATTTCTCACATGTAAGCCCCTGGCCCTTTCATGATTCAAATTCTCCCTGCCTGGGACCCAACTCCTTTTGTGTCTCCCAAGGGCTTCTCCCAGTGTTTGCTGAGGCCCCACAGTTTATCTGCCCTCCAGTGGTCCATGGTAGAGTGTCATCTTCTAAGGTACTAGTATAGACCTGCTAGATTAGGAAAATGGGAAATGATGACCAAATTGGTGAAGAAGTGGAAAGGATCCAAGGGAATGGGACATCACTGATGAGACAGTAGATTGGCACAAACTCCATGTGGCGTACGTTTATAAGTTTTCAGTGGGGTGCCTGGGTGGCTCAGTTGTCTGGGTGTCCGACTCTTGATTTCAGCTTGAGTGTTGATTGCAGCATCATGGGATCAAGCCCCACATTGGGTTCTGCTGCTCAGTGTGGAGTCTGTTTGGGTTCTCTCTCCCTCTTCCACTGCCCCTCCCCCTGCTCAAGCATGTGCTCTATCTAAATAAATAAATAAATTTTTAAAAATAGTGTTTATGTAGTTTCTGTGGCTAGGTGTGAAGTGTAATTGCATTAAAATCATGTCTGCATATTAAAAAAATGAAGGGAAAGTGGTCCATGAATGTGTGCAGTTGATTTCATTGCAGAGAGGATTGAGAGTTATTAACAAAAATTAAATGGATATGTAATAGGTAGACATGTATAAAAAATATAAATTAATAAATTTGAAATTACCTAGATTTAAACTTTTGACTCTTGGGATGCTGTCATTTGGAAATGTTTGGATAGATTTATTTCCTTTCCTTAGGGCTCGTTCCTTGCAAGCTAGGGCTTATCTTTGCACTGTGTTTCCCACATGTGTAATCTACATCCTGCTTGAAGGAAATGATGTTATAGGCAGAGGTAGACATGGAGTGATCATTCTGAATGGATGGCTTGATTGGTCAGTAATCAGGCTAGCAGGGCCCCTCTGTCCTGTCACTGCTTGCATTACATATAAAGTGACTCCTTCCTGGGTCCAGTCAGAGGTCCATTTTTTCCCTTTTTCCTGCTGTGCTACCAAAACAGGAATCCTTCTCAAACGAATCCTCTGTATTTTCTTCCATCCACGTAGGGAAGGGTGGGATAGAGCATTCTGCTCAGGGCAGAAAGCAGAAGAGAACCACAGGGAGCTCTAGTGGAAGCCTGCGTATCTGCCTCTCACTTCTGAGTCATGATATTAGTGCCGGCAGGATCCATTTTACAAGATAGAGCAGAGACACTGAGGGTTGGGGACACCTTGTCCAGGATTCGGTTATTCCTTGGGTCCTGAATTCTCACGCTGTTGTTGTTATCCTGTTCAGTCCTAATCCAGACCTCTGTGGTCTCTCACATAGCACCCTTCTCCCTCTCTGTGAGTCTTCTCCTTGGCTCTGTCATATTCCTCTTTTTTTCCTTTTCTAGAAAGAAAAGTCAAAATCGAACAGTTCAGCAGCCCGGGAACCTAATGGCTTTCCCTCTGATGCCTCAGCCAATTCCTCTCTCCTTCTTGAATTCCAGGGTGAGTTGCATCCATATGTCTTCCTTGCAGGAAAAGCAGCACTTAGATGAACCCGTTAACAATGAGAAGAATAGTTCCACGTGTCACTTCAGTGCCTGCTGTTCTGCTGGTATCTTGCTGGCACTTTACATCAAGTCTTTTCATTTAAACCTCACAACAACCCTGCAAGGCAGATGATCGGAGCTTAATTTTTACATTTAGGGAAACTGAGGCTCAGAAAACTGAAGTTCTGTATCTCAAGGTACATAGTCAGTAAGTGACAGACCCCATGTTAGGCTTTCTGGATCAGAAGCTCTTTTCTTTAGATGGTATGTTTTATGATGATAGTGCCTTGGTGTAGGCCCAAAAGCCCTTTGGAAAGGCCCAAAGCCAGGGCCTCTCCTGTCCACTTTTAGCAAAGTTCCACCTCCTGAGCCAGTCTTCAGTAAATATCCCGCCTGTGTTGGCACTGCAGTCCCCGTACTACCTTCACACCTGCGTGGTGGCTGCTGTTCAGAAGGACTTGCACTTGAAATTCTTGTTTTTATCCTTACCTCAGCCTGTGATGTAAAGCAGGCAGTTATCATCAGCCCCATCGAAGGAAGCCGATACCCAGGGAAGAAGTGTTTGCCTAAGCTCAACAGTGACAGAGCTTTATTTTTTTTTCTAGTAAAATGCTGCTTCTGTTTTAGCGTAGAAGATCCTGGTCTTTGTAGGAGTAAAGACTAGAAAGGGCTTATGATTTTCCCTTTGGAACAAGATTGGGAGCGTGCAGGTATCCTCTCCCCGCCCCTCCCCCAGCCCCCCAAGGTCAATGAATATGATAGAGGAAGGGGAATACGAGGGAATGGTTTTCTAACTATGTGTAGGGTGTCCAATAATCACAAAACTCTGGGACGTACAAAGGCCCGTTTCCTCAATCTGGCCACTATCCCATCCCTTTCATTTGGCGAACATTTAATGAACTCCTACTATGTGCCAGGTACTGTGTACCACACTGGAGATCCCGGGACAAGTAAGCCACAAAGCCTGCCTGCACAGAGTGTAATGAAGGAAATTGGTGTGTAAAATGAGTGTAGGTGTGCGTAGGATACACCAGGAGCATAATACAGAAGGTGGTCATTTCCACCCAAGGGAGCCTGGGACACAGGGCTCATGGGGGAGATGATGCTTGAGCTGAATAGTGCTCTGTATCAGGGCTTTCCAGGAGGACTGGAAAGAGCAAGTCCTACCAGATACCTGTGCGTGAACTGGGTCTTCGGTGAGTCCGTGAGGCTGGAGCCAAGGCTTGCGTGTGGAAGATCACTGGCCAGTAAGCCTGAGGGTCAGAAAAGATTTTGTAGGTTGTAATAGGGCCATCTGTGCCTGTCCCGGGGAAGCCGTGGAGTTTGAATTGTATCCTTTGGGCAGCAGAGAACCATGGAAGGATTTAGAATGATCACTCCGGCGATGGTGTGAAGTACAGGTGGGAGGACAGGAGACTGAAGTAAGGGCAGTCTGGGGGCTGTTGCAGGAGGCCAGGCCAGAGAGGAGGCCTGCCCTAAGGTGGCAGGAGAGGCAGGAATGAACGGAAGTGATGTCAGAGCAGTAGGATGGATCAGATTTGGTGACCAGCAGGTGAGGGAGAGGAAGGAGTTTTTGACTCCTGAGTATTTACCTCAGGTGGTGACTCGGAGCCTTCAGACAGACCTTCCCAGGTGGGAATTTCTTGGTCCTTGAAGTGGTCAGGTGGAGCCTGGGACGCTGAAGGGCCTGTGTGATCACCTCCAGGTACCACCACTTCCTTGCCGTAGCCAAGAAGGCCAGGCAGATTTTAGCATTTTCTACACATCCTGTGTTGAGAAAGGGTGAGAGGCACAGCTACTTCACTCCCTTTCATTGGACAGTAAGGAAATACCAGGTCCAAACTATAATTGGTGGATAATAAAGAAGGTGGGTAATAAAGCATAACTAAGCCTATTCTGACCTTCCTGAAATATAAATGTTGCATAAACTTAAAGATTCTGGCTGCATTTGGCACTTAGAATATATGTTGTGAAATAGAAAATGTTTAAATTTTTCAATTTAGACTTTTGATCATTTGCCCCACCTTGGTTTGTTTGCTTTTGGCTCAGGGGGCATCTGAGCAGCGATCATTGCATTTGGTTGTGCCCATGGCTATGTAAGGAGACACCAGGCCCTCTGCTCTGTACTGTTACTCTCAAGAAAAATTACTACTCTCAGCTGTTGCCTTTGTCATGTTTGGTTTTCAGATGAAAATAGCAACCAGAGTTCTGTGTCTGATGTCTATCAACTCAAGGTGGACAGCAGCACCAACTCCAGCCCCAGCCCCCAGCAGAGTGAGTCCCTGAGCCCAGCACACACCTCTGACTTCCGCACAGATGACTCCCAGCCCCCTACTCTGGGCCAGGAGATCCTCGAGGGTGAGTCGCAGTTGACCCAGAACGAGCATCTTGGAGGGGCCTGTACTCTTGAAGTTCCTTTTCTTTAGAGGATGAGGTTAGAGAAGGTGCCTCTGGCCTGACAGCCTTGAGCCATTTGTTAACAGTTTGGGCTTTTTGGGGGAAGGGTTGTGTTTTCCCCTCTCATAGAATGAAAGAAGAAAACAATCAATATAATCGAGCACCAGATTCTGTGTAAGGCACTTTTCATATTCGATGCCTGGTACAATTGTCTCAGAAACCCTGTGAAATAGCAGGCATTATCTCCACTATACAGACGAGGAAGTGGAGTCTTAGGTTAAATTGCTTGTTCAAGATCGCATAGCTAGTAACTGGTGGAACCAGATGTCTCCAGTTTCATGCCTTCTGACTTCAGAAATTATGCTCTTTCCATTGCATCCTGCACATTTCTTCTGATAACATATATTGATTCTCCAGCCAGTGTTGCCCTCCACCAGCGTGGCTCCACGTAGCTCTTAGGGAAGCTCCCCCAGTTTGAGGCAGGAGACTGTGCAGTTGTACCGATCTTGCTGCCCCCCCCCCCTTTTTCTTAAGGGTGGGGTGAGGGAGAGGGAGACAGAGAATCTTAAGCAGGCTCCACATGGAGCTTGACATGGGGCTCAGTCTCACAACCCTGAGGTCATGACCTGAGCCAAAATCAAGAGTTGGATGCTTAACCGACTGAGCCACCCAGGCACCCCTGACCTTGCTGCTTTTTCAGAGCCCTCCCTGCCTGCCTCAGAAGTTGCTGATGAACCTCCCACCCTCACGAAGGAAGAACCAGTTCCACTAGAGACACAGGTAAGGAACCACTTTGGGCTTTCCAGTTTCTAAAAAAAAAAAAAAAAAAAGGACTCCGTTGATATGAACTAAAACCTTATGGGGTGCCTGGGTGGCTCAGTGGGTTAAAGCCTCTGCCTTTGGCTCAGGTCATGATCTCAGGGTCCTGGGATCGAGCCCCGCATCGGGCTCTCTGCTCAGCAGGGAGCCTGCTTCCTCCTCTCTCTCTGCCTGCCTCTCTGCCTACTTGTAATCTCTCTGTCAAATAAATAAAATCTTAAAAAAAACAAAAACAAAAACCTTATAGCATCAAATATAGGGTGTGGAGGCAGCAAGGGAAACTGGTGTCTCCAGGTTATAAGGTAGAGGAAGAAGTTTGTTTGCAAGAAGGTTGCGGGTGGGCTTCTGGGCTGTAATTAGGGTGAAGGGGGGGGTTCTCGTAGAGAGGGGTGGCCCTATTATAATTTCATGCTCTGCTCCTAGGTTGCTGAGGAAGAGGAAGACTCCGGTGCCCCACCCCTAAAACGCTTCTGTGTGGACCAACCCACAGTGCCGCAGACAGCATCAGAAAGCTAGCACCGTCCTGGCGCGCTTCGCCTCCTGGCCCCCTGCCTCTATTTATTGCATTCTGGTTCTGGCCGTGCTTTGTTGCTGGGGTAAGGGCAAGCACTGGGGTCCAGAGCCTGCACATAGGAGCCTTCTGGGCTGGAAGGTTGGCCATAGGACTTGGGGTTGTAGCATCATCTTCCCGTCCCTGGCACCTGTGTCTGCTTGCTCCTGAGAAGAGGAGCACTCATGTCTTTTTTGCACCCCAAGTAGCCTGGAGCATCTGCCGTCCCAAGATTCATCTGTCACCTCCAGGTAGCAAGCAGTCTCTGCTCCAGAACCTCTGGACTGAGCTGCTGGCGCTTCTACAGGAGGAAGGAGAAGTGGAAGGCACCCTCTAGAGAAGAGAGTGCCTAGGTTACTTGAACTTGAATGGAGACTGTACATTCATGAACTTTCCTGTTCGGCTAGGGGCCTGTAAGCTGCTGTTGGAAAAGGCCTGTTAGAGACTTTGGAGCGAAGGGAAGGGCTCTTCTCTACACGAGGGCAGAAAAGTCTGTATAGGTGTCCTGCTGTCCTGGCACTTCTGCCCATTCCTGAGGTAATCCTGCCTCTCATGGGCTCTCCAGCTGCTGACAGTCTTTTGTCCCCTGCTGTAACCATCCTTTTCCCCCAGCGCGCGCACACACACACACACACACACACACAGCTTTCCCTTTTCTCCCCTGTACATTGCATTCCAGCATCCCCTGCTCCTGCTACGGTCCCCTGCCTCCTGCCACAGACTCTGCCCCAGCAGGGATTTGAGGTTCTGACAACAGTACCCATCCCCCCAACAGTACTCCTTCAGCTCAGACTTTCTAGAAAGTTCCCTCTTCTTTGAATCTGCATGTTTAATTGAACTTTGTGATTTTATTTTTTGTTCAAAAAAGTTTAAGAAAATGGAAATGGGCAACAGTGAGTGAAGACATATTTTAGCACTGAATAGAATATTTTTAAAATTAAACTATTTGAAATATGTTTTGTTGGTATTTGAGTGCTTCATTCTTGAAGGTCGTGGGGGCAGGGGCTAGTGGGGTGATGGCTGAATGCCTGCCAATTGTCTTACTCCCACAAAGGGATTTTCTGATAGAAATGATTTGGAGACCCCCTTTGAAGTTGTCCTGTAGTCTGATTTATATTTCTGTCCCTGTGTACCATGAATTCAGCCAATGTTTGTTTGCTCTAACTCCAGGTCTTTATTAGGCATTCGTGAATGTTTTTTGTTTCTTACTTCTTCATATTGTGGTAAAATGCACATAACATAAAATTTGCCATTTTAACCACTTAAAAGTACACAGTGGCACTAAGTACATTCACAATATTGTGCAGTCATCATACAGAGGCCAGGAATCCTGTCCCTCAGGAGATAGTCTGGCAAGAGAGTAGACCTCTACATAGAACCTCCTAGAGCATAATGTAGTAGGTGCTGGAGTGGAGCCCACGAAGGAGCATGAGGGATGATGAAAAAGATGTAATAGAAACCACCCTCTTCTCTTGCTGACTTCCACTTTAGCACCACTTCTCACTGATACTCTAAGAAACCAGGCTAGCAATCTCCAGCAGCATCCCAGAACCTTGATGGGGTAAGGGTTAGAGAAGAAGAAGCATCAAACAATGACCAACCACAAGTTATTTGCAAATAACTCAGAAAACTGCCTCTGGGTATCAGTAGGCCCATTGCATGTGCACATTTGAATTATTAAGAAAAATAGATATGAGCCCACTAACTAAATTCATTGAATATGAACAACCACAAAAGAAGAGCAACAGAGCTTGATGGATTTTGCACAGGAAAACTTGGGAGTATGGAAAAGTTGAGGCTGTGGGAGCAGATTTCCATGCCTCGGTTATTGGTCTTCTTGGAAAACGGCATCTATTTTACAAATATTTGTTGCAAGTGTGTTCTAGGTTCTCTGTATATAAAGTACACCTGGGAGACGGGTGTCTGCCTTTCAGGAGCTTACATTCTGGTGAGGTAGAGAAGGTAGGCAGGCACATGTGCCATGGAGGGCAGAGAAGGTAGAGGACTCTGAGGGTGCAGGGGAGAACTCGGAGGCTTTGAGATCACAGAAGGCTTACAGAAGAGGTGGCAATCAGGGCTGGGCCTTGAAAATTGTTCTCTGGTTATGAGGAAAGACCACTCAAGGCAGGTTAGCGCAGGCAAACAAGTGGAGTCAGGGAAGCATGGGGTTATGTGCAGGGAGTAACCAGGGAATTGGGTTTCTATTTTCTCCAACTTTTTGAGACTTTTCAAAACTACAGAGAGCTGAAAAAGACAGTTCAATAAACTATGTCTACCCTTCATCTAGATTCACCATTTATTGACATTTGGCACATTTGTGTCTCAATACACGTTTCTTTCTTTTTTGGGGGGCGTGGGTGGGTGGATGGGTGGGTGAATTACTTGAAAATAGCTGGCAGTCATTCTGACACTTTAGCCCTGAATATTTAAGCCTGTATGTCCTAAGAACAAGGAGATTCCTCAACATGACCAGAGTATCACCATCATACCCAAGAAATTTAACAGTGATATAACAATCAAATTTAATATGAGCATATTTAAATTGCCCCAACTGTCTCAATAATAGTACTGGTTCCTTTTATCTTTTATTTTTTATTTATTTATTTATTTTTATTTATTTGACACAGAGAGAGAGATTACAAGTAGGCAGAGAGGTAGGCAGAGAGACAGGGAGAGGAGGAAGCAGGCTCCCTGCTGAGCAGAGAGCCCGATGCGGGCCTCGATCCCAGGACGCTGAGATCATGACCTGAGCCGAAAGCAGAGGCTTTAACCCACTGAGCCACCCAGGCACCCAGTACTGGTTCCTTTTAGCCCCTATCCCCATATCCAGGATCCAGTCCATTCATTGCATCTAGTTTTCACATCTCTTTAGTCTGTCCTTCTTTCCTTTCTTTCTTTCCCTCCCTCCCTCCTTTCCATTTTTATTTGAATGAGCACACAAGCAGGGGGAGCAGCAGAGTGAGGAGAAGCAGAACCCCTGCTGAGCAGGGAGCCCTACACAGGGCTTGATCCCAGGACCCTAAGATCATAAGCTGAGCCGAAGGCAGACACTTAACCAACTGAGCCACCCAGGTGCCCCTATTTATTTATTTTTAAAGATTTTATTTATTTTAGAGGGCATGAACAGGGGGAGGGGCAGAGGGAAAGTGACGAGCAGANAAGGAGAAGCAGAACCCGTGCTGAGCAGGGAGCCCTACACAGGGCTTGATCCCAGGACCCTAAGATCATAAGCTGAGCCGAAGGCAGACACTTAACCAACTGAGCCACCCAGGTGCCCCTATTTATTTATTTTTAAAGATTTTATTTATTTTAGAGGGCATGAACAGGGGGAGGGGCAGAGGGAAAGTGACGAGCAGATTCCCTGCTGAGTGGGGAGCCAGATGCTGGTCTCAATCCCAGGACCCAGAGATCATGACCTGAGCTGAAACCAAGAGTTGGATGCTCAACTGAGCCACCCAGACGCCTCTAGTCTCCTTTTAGAGCCTTCTTTTGGAAGTGGGTGGATAGGTGTCTCTTGTGTCATTGATATTTTGAAGGGTCTAGGCAGTTATTTGTAAAATGCCCCACAAACTGGATTTATCTATTTTCTAAGGATTTCAGGTGAAATGTTTTTTGGTTAGAATACTACAGAGGTGATACGTATTTTTCATTGCCTGTATCAAGAGAAACATTGTGGGCGCCTGGGTGGCTCAGTGGGTTAAAGCCTCTGCTTTCAGCTCAGGTCATGATCTCAGGGTCCCGGGATCAAGGCCCGCATCGGGCTCTCTGCTCAGCAGGGAGCCTGCTTCCCCCTCTCTCTCTGCCTGCCTCTCTGCCTCCTTGTGATCTCTCTCCCTCTGTGAAATAAATAAATAAAATCTTTAAAAAAAAAAAAGAAACATTGTCCTCTTGTCTCATTTTTGGTAATGCCAAGATTGATCATTTGGCTAAGGTGTCTGCCAGACCTTCCCACCTTCAGGACACTTTTACATAAATAATCTGTTGGGGGTGATAATTTTAGACCATTCACTTAGACCAGTGATTTTACTATCCATTGATGATGTCTTTCTGAATCAGTTACTTCACTGGAGTTTGCAAAATGGTGAGTTTTCTAAATCTTTCTACATTCATTCATTGGCAGCCTTCAGTAGATAACAGATTTCCCTTCTCTGCACTTCTCTCTCTCCCTCCCTCCCTTCCTTTCTCTCTGAATATTACTACTGGCTCATGGTTTCCCTTTACATTCAATGTGTTAACAATCTGTTGCTGTCATTCTTTTAAATGTTAAAATTGTCCCAGATTCAGCCAGTTAGAATCCCTTCCTGCTGACTCCTGTGTCCTTTTGACATGTCCCCATCACTATTTGAGCACTCCCTTACTCAGGGACAATGTTCTAACTCACTGAAGAACAGGCCAAAGAGTTTGGTTTTACTCTGTTGGCTTTAGGGAGCCAACCAGTGAAAGCCAAGAGCCGGGGAGTGATTGTAGGGTGCAAATGCCACTGTGAGGAAAGAGCAGACGGGACAAATTGGAACACATGATAGGTTTGCATGTATTGAGAGGAGACTTACAGTTCTATCAGTTTAGGGATAGAGTGGTGATAGGTACACAGAAAACAAATTGAGGGGCGCCTGAGAGGCTCACTGGGTTAAGCCTCTACCTTCGGGTCAGGCATGATCTCAGGGTCCTGGGATCAAGCCCCACATCTCTGATTGGCAGGGAGCCTGCTTCCCCCCCTCCCTCTGCCTGCCTCTCTGCCTTCTTGTGATCTCTCTCTCTGTCAAATAAATACATAAAATCTTTTAAAAAGAAAAGGAATTTAAAAATAGGCTGAAGCAAACCAGCAAAGACAGAAGAAGAAAGAAAATGTGATCTATCCACCATGTGGATCATCTGAATAACACATACTTGTGAGTTATACAGTGAAAGTGATTTAACCAATTGCAACAATTATTTTGGGAATGTGATCATGTGTGTGGTGTTTGTGGGGGATGTAAGAGGGTTATGTCCTCATCTTCCATTCAAGAAAAGTCAACAGCTAATACTAAAACTTAGCAGCTAAAAAATAGCAACATATATGTTTAGAAATATGGAGGTAAATATTAGTGGAAATAGATGTTAACCTTAAAAGTAAAACTGTCCTTTATTTTACCAGCAAAATGGGTTTATTCAGGAATAGGAAATTGCAATTCAGAATACACCGGTTACAGCAAAAACATTGGTAGGTCTGCAGAACAAAGCTGAGGAAATCTTGGTAGAGGAAAGGGAGAAGTTGGGAAGACTGTTATAAACAAGTCCATTGGTGTAAACTGGGAGTTGGAAGTGTAGTGGCTTCTCATTGGCTGACTGCTGACTCTCTCATTGGCTGGGCTGTTGCTGGGGCAGGAGGAAAGCTTTCTTCCTGTTGATGGGGTAGTAAAGTATGGGCTTCTTGTAGGCTGTGCAATTTACCAGTCATAAATTGTGAGAGCTCCCCCTTCTGGCCTCCCGATTCCACTTTAAATGAAGTTACCTTTTACTAATTTTAACACAGCTTAACTATTTGAAAATGGAGGCTTGAGGGAGCAGAAAGTGCATGGGGGAGAGTGCCCCGGGGGGCAGCTTTTTGTAGAACTATTTGTTGTTGTTGTTTAAAGTACACTTACATGTTTCCTTTTGGGAACTACATTCATTTTACCATTATAAAGATATAATTTCAATATAGTTTAAAACATTTTAAAAGAAGAGGGGTACCTGGCTGGCTCAGTTGATGGAGCGTGTGACTCTTGATCTCAGGGTCCTGAGTTCAAGCCCCATAGTGTGCATGGAGCCTACTTACAAAAAAAATTAAATATTTTAAAACAAGGGCGCCTGGGTGGCTCAGTGGGTTAAAGCCCCTGCCTTCGGCTCTGGTCATGATCCCAGGGTCCTGGGATCGAGGCCCGCATCGGGCTCTCTGCTCAGCAGGGAGCCTGCTTCTTCCTCTCTCCTCTCTCTCTGCCTGCCTCTCTGCCTACTTGTAATCTCGCTCTCTGTGTCAAATGAATAAATAAAATCTTAAAAAAAAATTTTAAAACAAGAAAGTAATTATAGTAGTAGGTTTGGCCAGAAATAATAAAGGCCTGAAGTAGGATGTTGTGGAGATGGCAGGAAAGAGATAGTTCAAGGTTTTAGGCAGGTAGAACAGACATTATTTGGTTGACCCTGTGGCTATGAAGCTGGAGAGATCAAGCCTGAGCCTGTAAGGTTGTGAGTGGGGCACTGAATAGAAATGAAAACCATCCAGATAATGCAGATGATGGAGGGAAGGAAGATGGTGAGACTGTGGGTTTGGGATGTTTTGAGTTTGAGGATCCAACGGGTCAGGGAGGAAAAGACCAGCTGGAATGGTCTGACCAAGGGTTTGTGTCTGCATCAATGAAGGAGGGGTATGTGGCAGGGCACAGGTCCACATGACACAGACCTCAGAAACAGATCTTGCTGACTGAGCTCATGTCCTAAAACTACCCAGTGGAGATCTGCATAGGGAAATGTGCTGTGCTTCTTTAGACAGCCTCATTCTTGCAGCTAAGTGCCCACAGCTGACTGGAGCAGTAGAAGCTTTGGTGCAGATACCTGGAAACTATACATTTTAATCTCTGCCCTTTTTTTTTTTTTAAAGATTTTATTTATTCATTTGACACAGAGAGAGAGATTACAAGTCTCTGCCCTTTTTTATTGACTTATTAAAATGTTGGGAAAGAAAACACACTGAACAACGAATTTTGCTAAATTATGATTTAAAAAAACCTTGAGCGTTTAGTGAAAGCGGATGTAGGTTGGAACATTCGGGAAAAGGCATTAGGAAGGAAGTATGGGATTTAGATACCCAGAGGAGAAAGAAGTACATTTCCGGCAGTGGATAGGAATAGAGCTAAAGAATTCTGGGAATTAGAAGGAAGTAGTCAACTTGGGGATTGCTTGGTCAAGAGTTTGTGCAATTAGGAGCTTTTTTTGAAATATCAAATTTTTCTAAAATGTGTTTCCTAATGTTTTTGGAGTCCTTATTCTGTGTGTCCTGGTTTGCTGTTAGGTACCTGGTTTGCTGTCTGCTGTTAGGTACCTGGTCCCACAAATGTCCATCCCATTAGTCACCTAGTCTGTGCCTCTCACATCTGTCTCCCTTGATCTTGGTATTCCTTGGTATCCTTGCCACAAACTACTACGGTTCCTTCTAAGTGGTCCCTCCAAGCATCACACGCTATGACGGGGATGTTCCCTTCCTTTGCTACTCTCATCTCTCGATACTTTCCACCTCAAACCCCCTGAAGTTTTAAGTATGTTGTCCTGAATTTACCAACTTGGCCCTGCTGCTCCTTCTGCGTAGAACGTTCATCTCTCATTTCTCTACCTAGTGAAGTGCTACTTATCTTTTCACAATCAACTCAAATGCTGTTTTCTGAGGTTGCTCCTAATCCTACTAGAAGAAATGGCTACTGAAGGATGACAACCTCTCATCTCTGCTAGGGGATCAGGGGAGCCTCCATAGAGATGGTGTCTGACCTGGAACTTACGGTTCACTGAGGGGGGATACTTCTCACCTCAAGATGAGAAGAAGAGGAGAAAAGGGCCTGGCACTGGCATATGCCACTGCTTTCAGGGACAACTCAAAGTCCAGCTCTGTTCCAGAACAGGCTGGCAGGTGGTCAGTGAAGATCTTTGGACCAAAGGGGAGGTTTTACTAGGGAGAGAATTATGAATGAGTATGTTTCGGGTTGTACTGTAATAGCCAAACACGTTGGGGACTGTGTGGATGTAGTCGGCTTGAAGAAGCAGCTCGAATGTCCTCACTCTCCAGGCCATTAATGCTGTCTTCCTACTGTGCACTTTGTAGAGCATGCATCACTACTGTTCTTACTTGGGCTTCTTATTTTTTCAGAAAAGGCTCCTATTTTTTTCCCTTTGCAGCTCCCAGTACAGGGCCCTGAACACTGGAGGTGCCAGTAAAGGCTACCTGAATTAATGCATGTATCTTTTTTTTTTTAATGGATGTATCTTTAGTAGGTATGCCCTTGAATATATTTTTCCAAAGAAGCTTCTCTATTATCTTTTCCACCAAGCTTCTAAAAACAAGCATCATACTAATACCCAGGTCTCAACCACACTCTCTTCCAGAAGAAGTTAACTTTGGGGTGAGCAATGCTGAGGCTCCTCCTGTCCTTCACTAGAATTTTCGCGGTGAATAAGGTCTTAGGTTTCTTCCCGCCAACCCCTCCTCCCTTCCGCCCCACCCGCGCATCCCCGGGCGTGGCCGAGCGCGGCGCCTTTAAGGAGGGGGCGGAGCACAAGTGGAAAGACAAAGCCCCTGGCCGCGCGCTCCCCCTCCCCCTCCGGCGCACCACACGGACAGTGGTGCCCGGATGTCGGTGTCGCCGTCGGTGACAGATGGCGCAGTGTCTGTATACGTTAAGGGGCTTCTCTGGCCTGACCTCTTTGAATTCCAGGCCTTTCGGTCCCCCGCTGTCTCCCATTTTCAACTCCGCCGCTGGAGGCCCGCAGGCCTCTCACCAGCGCTTACATAACGTGACCTTTCACCTCTTCATACTGCCCTCTAGTGCGCTGCAACGCAACTACGCGGCCGGGAAAGAGGGCGGGACCCAAGCGCGGAGCGGCAGCTCCCCTGAGCCAATAGACTGTGAGCGCTGATCAGCTCTCCGCCTATTGGATCATTCGCCACCGGCGCCACAGGGGAGCAAGTTAGTGTGTGCGCTGGCCGGGCGGGGGGGAGGAGGGGAATCTCCCGCCATTTTTCAATAATTTCCTCGGGTGCAGCTAAGGAGGAGTCGTGACTGCCGAACGCGGGGACCCGTAGCGAAGGTTTGGCCGGAGGTTGCCGGGCGGCGCAGCGGTGTGCGTGGGAGTTCCGTGTCCTTGCGTCCCGTTCCATGGCCCTCGCGGGGCCGCGCCAGCACTGAGGGAGCCGAGTTCGCGCCGCCCTCTCACCCCTCCCCTCCCCCACCCCACCCCCGGGATCCAGGCGCCCGCTCCCGGCCGCGGGGCCTAGTGTTGCGCCGCGGGCTCTCCGAGGAGCCGCCACCTTCCGGGCCGCCGCCTCCGCCGCTGCCACCGCCGCGATGGCGCCGCTTCTGGGCCGCAAGCCCTTCCCGCTGGTGAAGCCGCTTCCCGGCGAGGAGCCGCTCTTC
>LNAC01000109.1:2402037-2477247 GCA_002007465.1 Ailurus styani
ATCCCGAGCCGGAGCTCGAGCCCGCCGTTCCGCGGGGTGGGGGCGCGGGCCGGCCCGGAGCCCCGCGCCCTCCATCCTTTCCCCGGCTCCGCACTTTGTCCCCGGGCCTCGCTTTCGAGGAGCGGCCCCCCCTGCCCCTCGGTGGCTTTAGGCCCGAAGTACGGACGGGAGAGGGCTTTCCCTTTGCTGCTTTTTCTTCCTTTTTAAATTAAACCTTCAACTTAAGTTTTTGAAATTGTACCCACGCGGCCTCGTGATCCGGCTTGTGCAAGATTTTTTGTGCTTTTTACCCGGATCTCCGCGGGGGCTCCTGTGTTTTTTTCCTCCGGAGTGGAGACTTGAGGCTGGTGATGAACTGACAAGATCGTGAGGCACGTAACCAAGAACGAATTTCCAGACTTAGGGGAAGGGGAAGAAAAAGTTGTCCTGGAGGAGCTGATGCCTACCTTCCCCGGCACGCACAGGTTTGAAATGCTAACGATTTAGGAGGAGATCGGTATACATTTAAAAAATACGAAAGCTTCCTTAAAGTTTTTATGTTGTATTTTAGGAATAGGAGATGTTTTAAAGAAGACGCATCTTCTTTTCTAATCGTTTAAGGTTCTTTGCACAAGCTCAGTCTTTTACTTTTATGACTTTTATTTACTTTTTTCTTTTATGGATGCCAGATTTGAAGCTTAAGTATATAAAAAAGAAGATTTGTGAGTGGTGTCATTTGATTTCATTTCTCTTCGATCCTCTATTTAATATAATCTTTCACAAGATAATCTCATTCTTGTTCCAGTGCCGTTTTTGGAGTTGGATGTTTACAACAAAAGGATCTGGAAAGTGAGCCTGTGCTGTAGGAAGGCTCTTGGAGAATTACAGCTATAGCATCTTGTAGCTGGAATGGATTTTGGGGGTGGTCAGGTTCTGCCTCGTTTGCCAGGTGGGCCCAGAGGGTTGAGGTTGACTTGTTAAAGGTCAAACACTGAAATGATGAAAGTCAGGGGTAGAATGCAGTGCTTTTCTACTTTGTCCCTATAAGTAGATCCAGAAAAGAAGGCAACTTCTGTGTCAGTTTGTGGTGTGAGGTAAGGTGCATTTCAGGGAGGAGTTCAGGTGGTAATCTGGTTCTTTTTCTTGTCCTGTTAGGACTTTCTCGGAAAACTTTGGAGAAGTACTCCAGCTCCACTGAACACAGCATTATTCTAACAGTGTCCTACTTTTTTATTTTTTGAGATATTTAAAAACATCAGTGGAGTAAATTACTATGGGAATCTGCCATATCCTTTTCAAGTGTTATTTAAATACCATTTTTTGAGCACTTGATGGGTACTCACTAATATTACCTGATGTTTATTTTTCATGTCTGGTTCTAGTGTAGTATAAGGAACACGCACTAGAGACAAGCTCAAAGTCTGTGATAGGTATTGAGCCATGTAAAAAATGGTTATAGAGAGTTAATTTAGAACTGGCAGCGCAGGCCTCTTTGTATCGTTTACTGAAATCATTGACATGTAATGATATATAGGAGGAAATTCCGGGTTTTTTTTTTTGGTCTTTTTTTGTTGTTGTTTTAAGATTTTTTTTATATTTGACAGAGACACAGCAAGAGAGGAGGGAGCACAAGCAGGGGGAGTGGGAGAGGGAGAAGCAGGCTTCCCCATGATCAGGGCTTGATCCCAGGACCCTGACATCATGACCTGAGCTGAAGGCAGACGCTTCAACTGACTGAACCACCCAGGGGCCGCAGGAGGAGAGTCTGTTAACGATGACAGTTGAAAATTGAAACCTGAAACTTTTTAAGTGTTAGGCATTTAAAAAAAATTTTTCATTTAAAAAATTTCCTATGCTGGTGTTTAGAACCCTTTTTAACAAAGGAGTTCTTAAATTGCGTTGCATATTGAGGGGGAAATTTCTTCCTTGGGAATTTCTACAAGTATAAGCAGTTTAAGGATGGTTTTAAACAATTGTACTGTGTGGTTGGCAGGTTAGCATATTTATTAGGCTCAGTAATTTCATAGAGAACAAGTATGTGGTTGGTTAACAACTGCATTTGAAGTATGTTATTTCTGCTTAATTTATATTTACAATTCTGTTTTTAATTGAATTTGGTACTTTAATTTTGTCCTAACTTTTACTTTTGATTGCATGTATATGCAATAACAAATCAGTGAGATATTTTATTAACTTAAAGCTGTGAGTGTTGGTGTGTTATTGTACCTCCTCATTAAACTTACAGTGGTGGTTGGGAATGATGCACACATTTAATGACTGGGTTTTATATATTGATGATTATGTTTATTTTATTACAGCTTTGAATCTATGGTACACTACTCCCTAGGTTAGTACTAAGACAGGACACTAGATCTTCCTTGGAGAGACTCTTCATCAGAATCAATTCTTTTTGAGATTATCTGGCAATAGGATAATCACAGTGGCTAAGTCAAGGTGGGTTTTGAGGAGGAACTGAAGCTATAAGCAGCCTGCTGTAGGCTGTTACTGTTGTATTGCTTTAACTTAGAAACAACTGCTTCATAATCTTTGTAGCCTCAATATATGAGAGCTTTTAAATGGTGTGATGAGGAGGGGCTGTTAGAACACAGTTAATCTGGCACTGGGCAAGAGTGACTAGAGCACGCTTTAAGAGTTGGAGTTAAATTGTAGTTGCAAGCCAGGATTTTATTGGGCTTTGGAATAGTAAGTTCTTATGTTGATTTTTATCATTTAGTTTCTTTAAAGAAGTTACACTAAATGAGAGTTGCTTTTAACTTGATGAAGACTGTTTCAAAGACAGAAAAGAGGATAAAAAGCAAATTTTGAGTTGGTGCTTTGTCATTTCACATTGAATTCTGAGGGTTATAGTTATACTTATTTAACCTCCATACTTTTCTGGGCCACTTCCTTTCAGGCTATCAAGTACTTTATTGAAAGAAACAATCCTTACAAGGCTAAAGGAGAACAAAGAAATAGCATATTGTGGTAAGGAGGTAGCTCTTGAAATCATGAAAAAGTAGATGCATAATGAGATATATAGGATCTGAGAATATCTTGTCATTTATAACTTATACAACCTTTGGAGAATTGCTTTGACATTTTGTCTGCAATTATATGTGCAACAGTGGCTGGAACATAAAAACCTCAATTGGCATTTGTTCTGAGTAGTTATTTGAGAGTAAGTGACTTATTTTGGTAACCTAAAATCTGAAATAGGATTTAGTGGCAGCTGACTGAATGTTCTTGTAATGGACTTTTTTTCTTTCGATTTTGACTTTTTCCACTCTTTCTCTGGTAATAACCAGAACAGAGTTAAATAAACTTAAAAATATTCAATGTTGAGGTTGTAGGAATTCTAGTTTTGAACTTTTGAGATTGATCTTAGGTGACTAGTCAATTAAGATTTTTATGTATTGTTAGAGGGCATTCATTCATTCCTAGATGTAAACCTTATTAGATGGTGCTGTCCAATAGAAACATAATGTGCCAAATAAATAAAATTTAAAAAAGGGGGGACGCCTCCGTGGCTCAGTCGGTTAAGCATTTTCCTTCAGCTCAGGGCCTGATCGGTCCTAGGATGGAGGCCCGCATCAGGCTCCTTGCTTAGGGGAGAGCCTGCTTCTCCCCTGCTTGTACATGCACGCTCTCACTCTGAAAAATAAATAAATAAAATCTTTAAAAAAAGAAATACAATGTGAGCCACATGGGATTAAAGGTTTTCTAGTGGCCACCTGTGAAAAAAAGGAAGACAGGTGAAAAAAAGGACAGACACGTTTTTCTTATTCCAGGACCCAGGCTGAAGGAGCAGTCCTTGTCTCTAACATGCTTTCCGAGTGGCCAAAAGACCTGGAGGTTACCATCATGGCTTTTTAAGCTTCTTGGTGGTGGCATCTGTCCTGTCTGTTCACATCTATTCGTCAAAGCAAATCATGTGGTCAAGCCTAACATCAGTGGGGAGGGGATGGTCATTACTCTTCTCTGAGACTTTGCAAACCACAGGGCAAAGAATGGAGAAGTAGAATCCTTTTATGGAATTGAGGTGACGATATGGAAAGAATAATACAATCTACCATATTTCAGGGTTCAGGTAATGTTTCCTGGAGAAAGTTACTTCTAAGTTGAGATTTAAAGTATAATCAGAATGTAGTTATATGAATAGTAGAGGACTATGTTTTTTGAAGTGTTTGTGAATTTGAAGGTTCTTGAATATTAAAACTTGAAAGAAGTTTTCTATAGCTGGAATGAAGTGGGAATGGAGATAGAGCTGCTTAGTGGGGCTGGACCACATAGGTCCTTGGGAAGTAGGTTGAGGAGTTTGGACTTTGTCTTAAGTTTATGGGAAGCGGTTTATAAATTTGAGCAGGATAGAAGCAGGCTCTTAAGAAGCTCACTGTTGGGCCCCTGGGTGGCTCAGTGGGTTAAGACCTCTGCCTTCGGCTCAGGTCATGATCCCAGGGTCCTGGGATCGAGGCCCACATCGGGCTCTCTGCTCAACAGGGAGCCCGCTTCCTCCTCTCTCCTCTCTTTCTGCCTGCCTCTCTGCCTACTTGTAATCTCTCTCTCTCTGTGTCAAATGAATAAATAAAATCTTTAAAAAAAAAAAACTCACTGTGGCTGCATGTTGAGAATGGATCTGCAGCCTGAAGACTAGTGGCAGCTAAACAAGTGAGGCCATTGTTAAGTAAACTAGGCAGCAGTTATGGAGATCTGAACAAATTTACTACCCCTTGAGGAGAGAAGTACAGTAGATTTCAGAAATAAATTAGGTAGATTTGACAGGATTTGGTGATTGGGGAGGAATCAAGGATAACGTGGTTGTCATTTGGTTAGTGGGTCATTCTCAGATAATAGAAAACGCTGGAAGAGGATCTAGTGTTTTTTATTTCTTTTCTTTTGATGGGGAGTGGGTGGGAGGGTAGGAAGTGAGTGGTTTGGAAGTTCTTCTGTTGAGTTGTTGTGGATATCCAAATGGAGGTGTCTGTATTGCTAGTGTATTATAGGGGCCTGGAGTTCAGAGAGGAGACAGCTGGTGATAGAGATTACTAGCATATAGGTAGTAATTGAAGTTACGGGAATGGATGTGATCACCCAGAATGAAAATGCTCTACTGATAGTGATTTTTCAAAGTCAGGTGAGAAAGATTTGTATCAGAGTAGGAGGGACTTTTATTGTTTGCAAAAGCATAATCAGTAAAATATATTTGGTTTTTTAAAATATGTATTGTTTGAGGAAAAAAGTTTCTCCCTTTTTTTTTTAAGATTTGATTTGTTTATTTGACACACAGAGAGAGATCAGATCACAAGTCGGCAGAGAGGCAGGCAGAGAGAGAGGAGGAAGCAGGCTCCCCGCTGAGCAGGGAGCCCGATGTGGGCCTCAATCCCAGGACCCTGAGATCATGACCTGAGCCGAAAGCAGAGGCTTTAACCCACTGAGCCACCCAGGCGCCCTCCCTTTTTTCTTCTTAAAAGAATAAAAATCAGGCGCCTGGGTGGCTCAGGGGTTAAGCGACTGCCTTCGGGCTCGGGTCGTGATCCTGGAGTCCCAGGATCCAGTCCCGTTTCGGGCTCCCTGCTCAGTGGGGAGTCTGCTTCTCCCTCTGACCCTCCCCCTTCTCGTGCTCTCTCTCTCATTCTCTCTCTTTCAAATAAATAAAATCTTTAAAAAAAAAAAGAAGAATAAAAATCATGGAACTTGCTCAACAAAATCTTGATTGGTGAAGTGATTTTTAGTACTGTGGGAGCCAGAGGNAAAAAAGAAAAGAAGAATAAAAATCATGGAACTTGCTCAACAAAATCTTGATTGGTGAAGTGATTTTTAGTACTGTGGGAGCCAGAGGATTGCTTCCCAGTGTGAACATATTTGCATTTCAGGGGCCGGAGGGCAAATGAGATTTTAAAGGAAGAAGAAGAACTTGGTTTAAAAAACAAATAAGATTGAGAAGAAGGATGTTTGGGTGAGAAGCATAAAAGACCAGAGGAGGATTACCAGTGAGGCCAATTAAAATGTTTGAAAATGTTTTGGCTAGCTGAGAAATGAGGATCAGAAGCTGAATTTGAATAATGGCTCTGTTGTGGAGGAGGAAGGACTGAACTGAGCAATAAATGCTTGGTTGCAATTAGGGACTGAAGAGCTGAGGATGATTCCCTGGTTTCAGGCTTGGACACTAGGGCCTTTCAGTGGCATTGGGAATAACTGTTAAGGAGCAAGCTTAGGAGGGAGGAAGGGGGTAGTGAGAATTTAGTTTAGAAAAAGTTGGATTGGAGGTACCATCGAGGCATCCGGGTGGTACCACACTGCTGGCCTTGTAGGTCTAGATCGAAGGAGGATGACTGGGCACATTATTCCTACTTTTAAAAATAGCAGCTAATAACAAAAACTAAAATTCTTTCTTTAGGACATGTTTGTTTATCTCACATTCTCTCTGATTACACAGTGAATTTCTTCAATAAAAGTAAATACTGTGTTATATAGTTGAGTATTCTCAAACTTTTTGAATGTTTAAATCTGCTTAATGATTCTTTCTGTCATTATTTTACCTCCCTTTCCCCAGTAGAAACAGACAAAACCAGAAAACAAATTTATCTTGTTGATTAGTTATGATAATGTCACTTTGGAAGCCATGCTGTTTCCTGTCTGTAAGTTTTTATGAATTTTTAGTGAGATTGAATTCACATAATATTATATGGACGCTTGCCTCCTGGTTTTTGGTGGTACTTTTTTGTTTAGTTATTTAAATATTAGCACCCCCCCCATCCCCTATGAGGAAAATAGACTTACTGTTTTGTTTTTGGCAGACCCAAAGAAAGATACAGTAAGGGAAGGTGCTTACACTCTGGCTAAAACTGTTGTTTTTGGATTACCTCTGGATTTTTCCCTGTCACCTGTCTTTTCATTGATAATTACCCCTGGAAAACAAAGAATCTTCATATTATTAAAAATGATACTTGTTTAGTTGTAAGGTAATATTACAGATGGGCTGTTTAAATACTTTTATTTCAACTACTATAAAAAGTGTCACTTGGAAAGTACAGAGATTGGCAGCTAATTCTGTAGTTGTGGTATCTGTATTTTCTTGGTTAGCATCTGTTGCTGTGCGTAAAGTAAATTAGTTGTCATTTGAATTTGAATGTCGCTGACTGGTAGTGAATTCTAGTTGGGATGGGTGTGGAAAGTTACCATTTATATGGCATTAACTAAAGGATGTTCTCTTCATCTGCTTTACAAAGTCTGAACTGTGTCTCTTGAATGACTTGTGAGTGTAGAATTATTGGAGACAATATAAAGACTGGGTAAATACGGTATCAAAATTATTTTTAGGGTTTCATGGAATTTATTTTTTAAACTCTAAGGATCAACCAACAGGTGTTTCTGAGGTAGACTGAAGGCTTCTAGTAAATAGATCATTAGCATATGCACAGGGTTATTCCAAACAGCCTGTGAGACTGGGGTAGTCCTCTCATTTTCCATGGAGCAGATTCTTGAGCTTGCTGACCATCTGAGTTGTGTAACAATTCCACATACCTTAAATTCTTATTCTTGATGACTTGTGTTTAATTTACTTTTATATTTTCTTACAAATTTTCAGTGCTGTGGGAATCTTGAGATGAAACAGGTGAATTGAAAAAATCAGATTCAGGGCGCCTGGATGGCTCAGTGGGTTAAAGCCTCTGCTTTCGGCTCAGGTCATGATCTCAGGGTCCTGGGATCGAGGCCCGCATCGGGCTCTCTGCTCAGCAGGGAGCCTGCTTCCTCCTCTCTCTCTGCCTGCCTCTCTGTCTACTTGTGATCTGTCTCTCTGTGTCAAATAAATAAAATCTTTAAAAAAAAAATCAGATTCATAACAAAATACTAATTTATTTATTATTTTTTAAAAGATTTTTTTTAAGTATTTTATTTATTTATTTGACACAGAGAGAGATCAGATCACAAGTAGGCAGAGGCAGGCAGAGAGGAGGAAGCAGGCTCCCTGCTGAGCAGAGAGCCCGATGTGGGGCTCAATCCCAGGACCCCAAGATCATGACCTGAGCCGAAGGCAGAGGCTTTAACCCACTGAGCCACCCAGGCGCCCCAAAATACTAATTTAAAAAAAATATTTTTAAGTAATTTCTACACCTGGTGTGGGTCTCGAACCACCAACCCCAAGGTCGGGAGTCCCATGCTCCACCAACTGAGCCATCCAGGTGCCCCTAAAATACTAATATTTTATTTGTAAAACAAAAACATGACAAACCATTTTAGTCATTTTTTTTAAGTTCTTATTTATTTGACAGGGAGCTAGAGAGCACAAGTAGGCAGAGTAGCAGGCAGAGGGAGAGAAGCCGGCTCTCCACCGAGCAGGGAGCCCAATGTGGGACTCTCGATCCCAGGACCCTGGGATCATGACCTGAGCCGAAGGCAGTGGCTTAACCGACTGAGCCACCCAAGTGCCCAATTTTAGTCATTCTTAAGCTTAATCATTTTATTTTGATTTGCCACTTGAAAACTCTGATTTCAATTTTAGCTTTTTATGCTGTACATTATAGAAAGGATGCTATAGTTTTTTTATGTGATAAAGTATTTTATGGGTATGGATAAGTTGTCTCTGTTGCTTGAATATTGTTTTCCTGAGCCACTGCTAACAGAGAGTATGAGGCCCGCCTGGAAAGGTACAGTGAGCGCATTTGGACATGTAAGAGTACTGGAAGCAGTCAGCTAACACACAAGGAGGCCTGGGAGGAGGAACAGGAAGTTGCTGAACTGTAAGTAATAGATGCATTGCCCTTCTAGCGCCGTCTTCATATTACTAGGAAAGGGGGAATATTAACAGTAAAACAGTATTTTTATTAAAGTTATGGGCATACATTGGAGTACATTATGTTAGTGTAATATGTTGGTGTCTTAGTGCCCTTGCCTAGTGGCATTTTGCTTGTAACAAAGTATGTGGAATATATAATTGTGTACACTTATTTAGATATTTACCCAGGCTCTTGCGTGTTCTTGCTCTGTTCTTTTACCTAGAAAATACTCTGGAAATGTGGTTTTTGTTTTGTTTTTTAGAGAGAGTGAGTACATGAATGAGGGGTATGGAGGGGCAGAGAGAGAAGGAGAGAATCTTAAACAGGCTCCATTCTTTGCGCAGAGCCCAGGGTGGGGCTGGCGGGGCTCAATCTCACAACCCTGAGATCATGACCTGAGGCAAAATCAAGAGTCAGACACTTAACTGACTGAGCCACACAGGCATCCCTGGAAATGTGGTTCTGAGCAAAGGAAGTTGATAATAATCTGGAAGTAATATGGAGGCAGCAAATTAGAAAGTTTTCTTTATTTTGTGGTCATTTGAAATTTAGGACAGTCTTTATAGTAGTTGTCAAAAATAAATACATGGTTTGAAGACAGTTTATCTAAATGGGGTGGTTGAATGAGGTGTCTTTAAAAATCCTGTCTGTGTTCAAAGTACCTACTCATATAGCCTTATTTGTAAAGTGCCAGTTAGTAAATATTTTAGGGTCTGTGGGCCACAGGATTTCTGTCTCAGCTATTCATCTCTGACACTGTACAGTGAAAACAGCCATAGGTAAAATGTAAATGAGTGTGAATGGCTGTAAATAAAAGAAAATTTTATGTACAAAAACTAGTGGGTAGCCTGAATTTGGCCCATGGGCTGTTGCCAACCCTCATAGTAGCTTGTAGACTTCTTGAGAGCAGGTCTCATATTTTACTTATTCTGGAATTGGTTATAGTGGCTAGGCACTGTCCTCTGCACTATATAAGCATTTACTGTTTGCTCTTTGCAAATAGACATAATGCTACCTTTTTGGGTATCTTTTTGAGACAAAAAAATATGTGTGAAAATTCATTGTAAATAAAATGTTGGTAACCATTAACCTACAATAGAGAGTATGAAGAGTACTGAGGAGGAAGTCAGTCATTGTTACTTGTAATATGATTGTGTACCAGAAAAACCCAAAGAGCATCATGTGAAAAACTGTTAGGAATAAGTAAGAGAATTCAGTTTCAAAATGTGAATAAATGGCTTTCCTACATACATAGGGACAGTGGGAATTTAGAGGCTAGAGACTAACCTGTAGTTGTTAGGGAAAACTTCGTGGGGCTTCTTGAGGAAGGTGACACTTGATAGGATAGTTTGTACCAAATTATAGAAGATACCATGAGACGTTTGTATTTAATTCAGTGAATAGTAGGACAGCAATAATTTTTGAACAGGAGAGAAACATAAGACTAGAGTTAGGCTTTGAGATTAATCTGGAAGCAGTGTGTAGGTTAAGTTAGAGAAGGAAGAGCAGATGGGAAGTTGATGTAGCCTTACTAGGATAGTGTTCAGGTGTCATGGCATTATTGGGAATAGAAATAATAAGATGGTTTCTCTAATCCTTCCCGAAAAGAGGGTTTTTGGCCCCTAACTTTGGGAAAGCTTTACTAACTTTCTTCTTGAAAAGTCATAATACACATTAGCATATTAAAGATTTTCAGAAAATATCCATAAAGAAACTGCTTGGTTTAACCTTGTGGGTTTCAAACTTATTTGACCTTAGAAGCCATCACAGCAGAGGGAAGTTCTGAAGAACACATTTGAAGCATGTTTTATGTGACTTGATAGTGAACAGAATATAGGGCGTGATGGGAGGGATTACTGAAAAAGTATGGTTTTACAATTTTTATTCAAAGTAGAAGTCACTTTTGTCCGTTTATAAAAGTTATGCGTATTTGCTATAAGAATGTAAACAATACAAAGTTAATACAAGGATCCAAATATCACTCCAGCCTACTGCCCAGAAGTAACTGGACAGTGAAGTTTGAATCCTAGTGAGTGGGAGGCTTGATAGAGAGCGTGCATTTATAGTGGAGAGCATGCCTTTGTAGGGGCCAGGAAAGGGCTCGTGGAGTTAAGGAAGTCTGAGGACATCTTGGGATGATGATTAAGCTGGGAGGGAGAATGGTAGGGAGAGGACAAAGGTAACAGCCTTAACAAAGGCGGAGAGACTGGAAGCTTATTGATTGGATGGGGGAATAGCAGATAACTCCATAAGTAAATTGTAAGGCAGTATGATAAGAGATTTTAAGGCTAGCAGTCAGTTGGAGGAACATTTTTAGTTATAAACAGCACAGAGTGACTGGGAATATTATGATCATAAGTCTGATAGGCTGTCAGCAGTGCATGAGTGCTACGTTGCACTCTTCATTTGTTCATGTTGGGTATGTTAATTAAAATTGTTTTTTGTTTAATAACTGAAAAGTAGTACTTCGTTGTTTTACTTTTGCAAGGGCTTTGGGGTTCAAATTATGGTTCCAACATGTTAACCCTTCCTGATTTATTCCCCTTATTCATAAAGTGAAGATTCTAGATACCTCACAAGGTATTGTGAGACCTAAATGAATGGATACATAGGAAAACGTTTATTGACTGAGACTTAACACAAATAGAATCAAGTTTTGGGCTTCTGACAAAAAAAAAGAGGGGGGTAAAGGATATGAGTAAATAATTCACACCTAAAAAGGGAAGTCTCCTGTACAAACAAATGGGAAAATGTTCAGCCTTACTGATGATGTGCCTATTAATTTTATTTTCCAGATGAGAAAATTAACCTGGATAGGCCCATCTGACAGAGCTTTTTAACAGTTCTTTCTTTGTCCTATGTGCCACATGGTTTTTAAGCTTTGTATTCCCCAGTGCCTGCTTATATTTGCTAAAGAAATGTTTGCACTAATTTGAATTAATTCTCTAGATAGGTTTTTCTGCATTTTCTTGGTAACTAATAACATGTTTGTTTAGTTTGAAGGAGGAGTTCCCTGCCTGGTACGAGAAACTTGTTCTGGAAATGGTTCACCATAACACAGCCTCTTTAGAGAAATTAGTAGATACTGCTTGGTTGGAGATCATGACCAAATACGCTGTGGGAGAAGAGTGTGATTTTGAGGTAAGGCCCTGTTTTTTGTTGTTTTGGGGTACGATTTGACTCACTAACCATACATTAAGATTAGAACTTCCAACATAGATTACAGAGTGTAGTTCTGTTTTTAAACTTGTGTTATATTTGAAGTCTGCTTTACTTAGTATCAGATACTGTAAGGAACTATAGGAACTATAGTATAGGAACTATAACAAATTTTTATATCCATTGTTGGGAATATTTAACATTATGTTAGTATTATGGTAATTGTTGGGGCACCTGCGTGGCTCAGTCAGTTAAGTGTCTGTCTTTGGCTCAGGTCATGATCCTAAGGCCCTGGGATCCAGTCCAGCATCCAGCTCCCTTGTGGGGTGGGGAGTCTGCTTGTCCCTCTCCCTTTGCCCCTCTGCCCCTCCCCTCTGCTTATACACTCACTCTCTAACACATGCTGTATCTCTACCAAATAAATAAAATCTTTTTAAAAAATATGGTAATTGTTATACTCTGTCCCATTGTATCCTTGTTTGCCCTGTTTTATCCCTTTTTGATAACTGCTATCTTGGTTATTTTTGGTTATGTAATTTTTTCATACTTTGTTACAAAGACTTTCAGGTAATGTTTAATACAAATCTATGGTACCAACAAACAAAGAATGTCATTTCACTATAATAGTGAGTGAGTTGACTTTTTTCTTTCTTTTTTTTTTTTTTAACTCAGTTTGTTTTTTAATTTTCTAGTCCAGAAAGCACAAGGGTAACAATGACTAAAGTGAAAACCTGACAGTAAAGAAATCCCTATATAATCCTTCAAAAGCTTAAAGTAAGATTCAGGAGGAAGGGAACTAACATTTGTTAAGTATCCGTATGTACTGGATACTGCGTTGATCGCTTTGCCATAATATCTTGCAGAATATGCACAAAAAATGTTGAGGTGGTAAACAGGCTCAACTATTTTTTAATTTATTTTTTTAAAGTTGTATTCAATTTAATTAACATATAGTGTATTATTAATTTCAGAGGTAATTTTGTGATTCATCAGTTGCCTATAACACCCAGTGCTCATTATATCATGCGCCCTCCTCAATGCCAATCACCCAGTCATCCTTCCACTCACCTCCCCTCCAGCAACCTTCAGTTTGTTTCCTGTAGTTAAGAGTCTCTTATGGTCTGTCTCCCTCTTCGATTTTGTCTTATTTTATTTTTCCTTCCCTTCCCCTATGTTTGTCTGTTTTGTTTCTTAAATTCCACATATGAGTGAAATCATATAATTGTTTTTCTCTGATGGACTAATTTCACTTAGCATAATATCCTCTAGTTCCATTCACTTCGTTGCAAATGGCAAGATTTCATTCTTTACTCTAGAGTGTGTGTGTGTGTGTACACGTATACACCACATCTTCTTTATTCATCTGTTGATGGACATCTGAGCTCTTTCCATAGTTTGGCTGTTGTGGATGTTGCTGTTGTAAACACTAGGTGTATGTCGCATGTCAGGCTCAAATATTTAAATCGGCTTATTTTAGGTAAGGCTCCTGGCTGGCTCAGTTGGTGAAGCATGTGACTGTTGATCTTGGGGCTGTGAGTTTAAGCCCCATGTTGGGTGTAGAGATTGCTCAAAAAAAAAAAATCTTAAAATAGCTTGTTCAGATTGATTTTTTTTTTCTTTTTTTTAAAGATTTTACTTATTTGTCAGAGCGAGCGTGTGAGCACAGATGGAGTGGCAGGCAGAGGGAGAAGCAGGTTTTTCTGCTGAGCAGGGAGCCCGATGTGGGACTCGATCCCAGGACCCTGGGATCATGACCTGAGCCAATGGCAGTCCCTTAACCGACTGAGCCACTCAGGCGTCACCAGATCGATATGTTTTAGTTAAGAGTGGTTTCGGCTGTATGTAATGAAATAACTGACTAGTAGTGTCCAGTACTTCTCAAACTTTAGCTTCAATTAAATCACTTGGAGGACTTCTGCATATACATTCTTGGGCACCATTCTCTGACAGTTTGCTTCAGAAGGTCAGGGGTGGGGCCCAAAAGTATGCAGTTCTGACCAGCTCCAGGGTGTGAAGATGACACTCTGGAGACAATGCTTTGACAACGCTGGGGACAAACTATTGGCTTAAGCAGTGAAGATACTTAATTATCTCACATAGTAAGTCTTAGAGGCAGGTGGTACCAAGATTGGCATAGAGGCTGGATAATATTATCAAGGACCTATACTTCCTGTCTTTCAGCCTTTCTGCTCTGCTCTTCTCAGGGTGTTAGGTTTTGTCCCTAACCTTCTTGCTTGTGAACTCGTGACTGTATTCAGAGTGAGAAAATGCTTACCTGAGCATTGTAAGAAAATCTTTACCAGAAGTGTATGCTCCACCCCGACCCTTACCTTTACATGTTTTTTGGCTAGACCATGTCTGTATAACCATCCTTAGTTGTAAGGGGCTGCGAAAGTGAATGTTTTGTTTTTTTTTTTTTAAGATTTTATTTATTTTGAGTGAGAGAACGCAAGAGAGAGTATGAGCTATGGGGAGGGACAGAAGGAGAGGGGAAAGCAGGCTCCCTGCCAAGCAGGGAGTGTGATGTGGGGCTCGATCCCAGAACCCCGAGATCATGACCTGAACTGAAGGCAGATGCTTAACTGACTGAGCCATCCAGGCGTCCCCGACCCCTTTTTTCAAAACCCTGAGAAAAGGCAGCCTGGCAAGAGAAAGTGGGGAGGGGAATGGCTTAGTATCCCAATGGTAGCCAGTAAGTGTTGAGACAAGGATTCAAACTTCTGTCTGTTTGTGTGGTTCCAAAGTTCTTGTTCTTTTCCCTGATTTACTTTGACTCCTTGGAGCTCCTAGTTAGTTCTTTTTATATTTGTAATGTCTGTGGGTTTTAATCACATACTTTACATTAGTCAGAATCCTGGCAGGAAACAGGTGGCATATTCAAATAGTGTAATTGAATTGAATTTAATAAAGGGAATATAGACAACAGACAACAGTGTGATCTAGGTTAAAGAAAGGTTAAGTACCCAATTGTTATGAACAGTAGAGACTACCACTTCTAAACCCCAAAGAAACAAGGGAGCTAGTGGGTACTGGAACTAGAAGAGAGTAATGTAGTTGTAGAAGAGTACTTTGATAGTAAGATATAGTCAGTTTCCTAGGGAGACAGTCAAGGGAATAAAACCCAACATCACTTTTCTTCCACCATCTGATTTTCTGCTCTTGCTTCCTATGGGTTGAACTCACTAAAATCTAGACAAGGGAGCCCTTTGGTATATGCCACAAAGATCAGCCTGTATAAGCACAGAGTAAGGTAGAGAAGAATAGGGAGGGACTGATTTGGAGTGGCAAAAAGAAAATATGCCGTACACATTTGCAAGGTGAAAGAGGATAAGTTTGAGAAGGGGGAAAGAGAAATTAGATAACTATGCCCATAAACATATGACAAAGTGTGTAAACTCATTAGTAATCCAGGAAAGCAAACTTAAAAGCAAGACCATTTTATGTACATCAGATTAGTAAATAAGAAAAAGTCAAAATAATTGCAAGTTTTGACAAGAACGTGAAGCTGCTGGTTTACTACTATTTTTTAAAAATATTTTATTTATTTATTTGAGAGATTACAAGTAGGCAGAGAGGCTGGCAGAGAGAGAGGAGGAAGCAGGCTCCCTACCGAGCAGAGACCCCGAAGTGGGCCTCTATCCCAGGACCCTGAGATCATGACCTGAGCCAAAGGCAGAGGCTTTAACCCACTGAGCCACCCAGGCACCCCTGTGTTTTCATTTTCTTAACAGTGTCTTTTGAAGAGCAGAATTTTTTAGTTTTCATGAAATTGAATAGAAGCAACTACACCAGGGCACTTGGGTGGCTGAGTCAGTTAAGCCTCTGACTTGGTTTTTGCTCAAATCATGATCTCAGGGTCCTGGGATCAAGCCCACATCTGCTTGAGATTCTCTCTCTCCTCCCCCTCTGCCCCTTCCCGCCTCATGCACACTCTCTCTCTCAAATAAAGAGATCTTAAAAGAAAAAAAAGAAAGCGACACCTAATTGTTTCTGTAATTACGTTTAATAAAAATGATCTAAGCATTTAAGTTAAAAGGTAGAAATTGCCAGCTTGGATAAAAAAGGAAGACCTAATTATATGCTGCCTATAAGAAAGATGCAAATAGGATAGTAGTAAAAAGATGGAGAAAAAGATACCATGCTAACATTAGGTCAGAAGAAATCTGGAGTGGCTATGTAAGTATCAGACAAAGTAGATTTCAGAGCAAAAAGTATTACCAGATAAAGAAATATTTCATAATGACAGAGGAGTCCATTTTTATTTATTTATTTATTTATTTATTTATTTAAGATTTTATTTATTTATTTGACACAGAGAGATCAGATCACAAGTAGGCAGAGAGGCAGGCAGAGAGAGAGGAGGAAGCAGGCTCCCTGCTGAGCAGAGAGCCCGATGTGGGCCTCGATCCCAGGACCCCGAGATCATGACCTGAGCCGAAAGCATAGGCTTTAACCCACTGAGCCACCCAGGCGCCCAGGAGTCCATTTATTAAGAGGACATTGCAGCCCTTTATGTTTATGCATTTACTAAAGAGAATTTCAAGATCTATGAAATGGGGTGCCTGGGTGACTCAGTTGGTTAAGTGTCCGCCTTTTGATTTCGGCTCAGGGTCAGGGGTTTGAGCCCTGCATCTGGGCTCTGCACCCAGCAGGGAGTCTGCTTCTCTTTTTCTCCCTTTCCTTCTGTGCCCCCCACCCCGCGTGTGCTCTGTTACTTTTTTTTTTTTAAAGATTTTATTTATTTATTTGACAGATAGAGAGATCACAAGTAGGCAGAGAGGCAGACAGAGAGAGAGGAGGAAGCAGGCTCCCTGCTGAGCAGAGAGCCCGATGCGGGCCTCGATCCCAGGACCCTGAGATCATGACCTGAGCCGAAAGCAGAGGCTTTAACCCACTGAGCCACCCAGGCGCCCCTTTTTTTTTTTTTTTCAAATAAATAAAGCTTAAAAAAGATCTGTGAAACAATGGAGAGAACTGTAAGAAGAAATAGACATCACAGCTATAGTTGGAGATTTCAACACCCCTGTTCTCAGTAACTGTTAGAAAAAATAGAAAGTCAGCAAGAATATGGAAAACTTGAATGGCATTATCAACCAACTTGACCTAATTGCTGTTTGTAAAATACTCTACCTGATAACTACAGAATAGATATTCTTCCCAAGTGCATAATTTTCCAAGGTGGACCATACTTTGGGTTATAAAAAAGTAAATGAATTTAAAAGGAATCAGGTCATGCAAAGAATATACTATGACCAAAATGGAATTAAATTAGATATCAATAATAGCTATCTGGAAACCACAAATAATTGGAAACTTAGTAACACGGCTTTAGCATGGATTAAAGATAAAAATCAAAAGGGAAATTAGAAAATGTTTTGAACTCCATGGAAGTGAAAATAATGTGTTAGAATTTGTGAGATGCTGCCTACCGTAGGGCTTAGGAGAAGTGTATAGCACTAAACAACCAAACAACCTTTTTTTAGAAAAAATAGGTCTTGAATCGTTGACCTTTGTTTGTTTGTTTTTAAAGATTTTATTTATTTATTTGATAGAGATTACAAGTAGGCAGAGAGAGGAAGAAGCAGGCTCCCCACCAGGCAGGGAGCCCAATGTGGGACTCGATCCCAGGACTCCGAGATCATGACCTGAGCCGAAGGCAGAGGCTTCAACCCACTGAGCCACCCAGGCACCCCTCAAATCGTTGACCTTTGATTCTACCTTAAGAGATAAGGAAAAGAAGAGCAAATTAAATCCAAAACAAAAACAAAGAAAAAACAGAAAAAGAAAGGATTTAGTGAAGATCAGAGTAGAAATTAGTAAAATGAAAATCAGTGAAACCAAAAGCTGCTAATTCAATAAAATTGATGAACCTCCAGTTGAACTCCCAGGAAAAAAAGAGAAGACACAAATTAACCAACATGAAGAATTAGGTGATACCTACAGTCTACAGATATTGACAGGATAATAAAGGAATATTATGAACTTTTTTTTTAAAGGTTATTTATTTATTTATTTGACACAGAGAGAGATCACAAGTAGGCAGAGAAACAAGCAAGAGGGAGAGAAAGTAGGTCTCGAATCGTTGACCTTTGTTTTTTGGGGTTTGTTTTTTTAGATTTTATTTATTTATTTGACAGAGGTTACAAGTAGGCAGAGAGGAGGAAGCAGGCTCCCCACCGAGCAGAGAGCCCAGTGCGGGGCTTGATCCCAGGACCCTGAGATCACGACCTGAGCCAAAGACAGAGGCTTAACCCACTGAGCCACCCAGGAGCCCCTATGAACATCTTTGACACCAATAAATTTGACAACTAAAATGGAAAAATCCCTTGAAAGATACAAACTACCAAAACCCATTCAACAAGAAATAATAGAAACCCTTGTAGCCTCTAATACATCTATTAAAGAAATTGAACTTGTGATTAAAACTGTCTGATGAAACTCCAGGCCCAAATGTCTTCGTTGGTGAATTCTACCAAACATTTAAGGAAGATATAGCACCAATTCTATACAAATGTTATCAGAAAATAGAAGAGGAGAGGGAGGTGGGAATTCTTTGCAACTCATTATGTAAGATCAGCATTACCCTGATACCAAAACCATATAAGCACATTAAAAGAAAAAACTATGCGTTAAGAAAAAAAATCTATGTTCACAAACTCCCTTGTGAACATAGATGCAAAATTTTCTGATCAAAATTTTAGCAAATGAAATCCAACACTAGGAAAAGGACAGTTTATCATGATTCAGTGAGGTTTATCCTACAAATGCAAAGTTGTTATAAATTTATAATTCTTATAAACAGGATGATCGTCTCATTTTACAAAAAGCATTCAACAAAATCCAACATCAGTTCCCAATACAAACTCTCAGCAAATTGCAAATAGAAATGTCTTCAGTCTAATAAAGGATATTTACAGAATAACCTCCAGCTAACATACCTAATGGAAAAAGACTGAATGTCTGCTATTCCACTCCATTTAACATTGTATTGGTGGTTCTAGTCAGTCGTAGTATGTCCAGAAAAGGAAATAAAGGGCATCTAAATTGAGAAGGAAGAAGGAAAGTTATCTTTATTTGTAGACAACATGATTGTCTATGTAGAAAATCTCCTGGAATCTCCCATAAGAGCTACTAGAACTAATAAGTGAGTTTATGAACAGGGTAGCAGGATACAAGATAAATAATAGAAAAATCAAACAATTGGAAATTAAAATTTAGAAAGATCAGTACCATTAAAGATTTTTTCTTTATTTTTGAGAGAGAGAGAACATGAGCAGGGGGAGGGGCAGGGGGAGAAGCAGACTCCCCATTGAGTAAGGAGCCCGGTGTGGGACTTGAACCCAGGACCCCAGGATCATGCCCTGAGCTGAGGACAGACGCTTAACTGACTGAGCCACCCAGCCTCCCAGAAGGATCAGAACCATTTATGGTAATGTCAAAAAATGTGAAATACTCTGGGAGTAATTTGACGAGATACACAAGACCCATACACTAAAAAGTATAAAAAATTAAAAATATAATATAAAGAAATTAAAGATGGCTTTAAATGATAGATAAATCTTTGTTCATGGGTTGGAAAACTCAGTATTGTTAAAATGTCAGTTCTTCCTATATTGATGTGTAGATTCACCACAATTGCAATAAAATCCCACCAGCTTTTCAGCTATACTCAAATTAAAAAATAATAACAAAAAATCCCAGCAGCTCTTCTGTAGGAATTGTCAAGCTGATTATAAAGTTCCTTTGGAAGGGTGCCTGCTCAGTGGGGAGTCTTCTTCCTCTGACTTCCCTCTTCCTCTCACTGCCCTTCTCCCTGCCTTGCATTCTCTCTCTCTCTCTTTCTCTGAAATAAATATTTTATTTTTTTAAAAGATTTTATTTATTTGAGAGAAAGAGATGGTGAAAGAGCATGAGTTGGGGGGAGGGACAGATGGAGAGGGAGAAGCAGATTCTCCACTGAGCAGGGAACCCGATGCAGGGCTCTATTCTAGGACACTGGGATCATGACCTGAGCTGAAGGCAGTTGCTTAACTGAGACCCCCAGGTGCCCCATACACAAATCTTTAAAAAAAAAAAAAGAAAAAATTCGTGTGGAAATGCCAAGAGCCTAGTCAAAAGAACTTTGACAAAGAACAACAAAGTTAGAGGTATAATACTGCCTGATTTTGATTAAGATTATATGCAATTGGGAGGCGCCTGGGTGGGTCAGTCGTTAAGTGTCTGCCCAGGTCATGATCCCAGGGTCCTGGGATGGAGCCCCGCATCGGGCTTCTTGCTCAGCGGGAAGCCTGCTTCTTCCTCTCCCACTCTCCCTGCTTGTGTTCCCTCTCTCGCTATGTCTCTCTCTGTCAAATACATAAATAAAATCTTTAAAAAAAGGATTATATGCAGTTGGTATAAAGATAGGCCAAAGACTAATAGATCAATGAAACAGAATAGGATCCAGAAATAGACTTGTATACATCCATACACGCACAACTGATTTTTTTTTTTTTTAAGTAGGCTCCACGCCCATTGTGGAACCCAACATGGGGCTGATATTCACAACCCTCAGATAAAGATCCGAGCTGAGATCAAGACTCGTATGCTTAATGTACTGAGCCATCTAGGTGCCCTCCACTACTGATTTTTGATAGAGGTAGAAAGATAAGTGAAGAAAAGATCATCTTTTCAACAGATGATTCTAGAATAATTGGATATCTATGTATATAGTTGAAATTTATTTATTAACTTTTGAGAGATTTTATTTTTAAGCAGTCTACACCAGACTTAGGCTCACAACCTTGAGATCAAGAGTCCTGTTCTCCCTGCTGAGCCAGCCAGATGCTTCTGTAGAGTTGATTTTCTTAAAAATGGAAATTCTTGAATTGTATTTTACGTATATGTCAGGTAGTGTAGTGATTGCCTTTTGGCCTTTGTATATTGGTGTGTGAATTATGAACTAGATGGTGATCATTTTATTTTTTAAGGTATCCTATTTTAATTTAGAAGTCTGAGAAATAAAGTTGGAAAAAAATCACTGTACTTGGCTTACTTCAGAGTTTCAGTGAATTTTTGTCATGTGAAGTGGCATGGGTGTTGGATAATATATTCTAAACATCTTCAGGTTTCTGGTTCTTATTTATTATCTTTGATTCTCTCCTGCCTCCTTTATAGGTTGGGAAGGAAAAAATGCTCAAGGTGAGAATTGTGAAGATTCATCCTTTGGAAAAAGTAGATGAAGAGGCCACTGAGAAGAAGTCAGATGGTGCCTGTGATTCTCCCTCAAGTGACAAAGAGAATTCTAGTCAAATTGCTCAGGATCATCAGAAGAAGGAGGCAATTGTAAAAGAGGATGAAGGAAGGAGAGAGAGTATTAGTATGTATGATGCTAGCTTTCCTTAGTGAGTTATGCTACTCTGTTAATTTTATACACAAATCTTTTTGAGTTCTCTAGCAATTAGATTTGTAATTGAGTTTTGTAGATAGCTTGACATGTTTTTGTTCATTTGTGATTCAGAAACAAAATATTCACCAAGCGAATTAAGATTTAAATTCACCGCCCCCCCCCCCCAAAAAAAGATTTAAATCTCCCTACACAATTAAGACCATTGGGAAGTTACCTCTGGCTGCTTAGAAATCTGTGTGCACATACCTGTCTACCCAGGATGGGAAAGAAAGGTTACTTTCCTTTTCTCTATATGGAAATAAGTGTGGAAGGGGGGTAGGGGATGATTAGAGTAGGAGGGGCTAATTCTAATTTGTTTCTTTTAATATTATAAGCCAATGTGGTGCTTTTAAGATACTTCCTTTTATCTATATTCTATAATTCAGGTCCCTCTCAGATGGGAGTTGCCAGAATTGTGAAACACTAAGAATAATTTTTAGGGACCTGGAGACCTATCTGGTGATGTTTTGAAAGTTGAGAAACTGAGACGTTGCTTACTGGGGAGATTTCAGCCTCTGAGGGCTTCATTTTTTTTTTTTTTTTTTAATTTGTGTAAATAAGGAATTTGACTAGATCCCTTCTCTCCAAAAATGGGAGCACTCAAAGGGTTTGTGTATATCAGTCCCTTTCCCCTGACTGTTTGAGGATTAAACCGTTTTACTTAACAGTGTCACAAAGTTTGATTTAGAATTTTACATTAAAATGTTCTGCTATCTGCCTTCCATTCTATTTTGTGTCTCCAAATGTTTGGGATATGTGCAGATCGTTTTAGAGGGACATCCTTATCTAGGCCCAAGGAAGCTTCAGAGATTGTTGTGTAGCACCTCCCCCCTCATTGCTGATACTTCAGTTTTGTTTTCTGCTCTGTATTATGAATGCTAATGTCTGCATTTTTCAGTTTCTTTTTTCTTTTTTACACTGAAGTTTGATAATATGTGTGTTATTCACATTTCCTAAGATTTGAGGTTAATAAATGTTTTGGTTAGATGTTGGCTGGTCTGTCTTCTAACACTTCTTTTCTTCTAGAATGAGGATCATTGGAATACCGATGATGTGTTACAGCTGTTAGTTTTATACCTTAAGCATTGTGTACAGGAACTGCTTTGGCTTATTTTTTAGAGTGTGTGCCTTAGTTCAGGTTTTAATTCCTGGGATGTAATATTATTGCTACTATGTTGATAAGAGTAGTGGGTGGACTAAAGAATTAATGTTATGATATATTCTGCATGTCTTCAGGGGAAAAATTCATTAGAGTTTCCATAGAAATATGATAGGCAGCTTCTAGTATAAAAATATTTTCTTACCATGTGACCTTGCCTTTTACTTTGTGGGGGTAGAAATAATGTATTAGAGCAGGAACTTTTCAGCTTTGTGTTCCTAACCTCCCTGGTAGCACTCTGTTCTCCATCTTAGAAGGGAGCTGTCCTTTCTCTTGGCCAAGATACTTGTGCTTTGAATACCATTCCCTCTGGGGTGCCTGGATGGCTCAGTTGGTTAAGCATCTGCCTTTGGCTCAGGTCATGATTCCGGGGTCCTGGGCTCTAGCCCCACATCTGACTCTGCTCAGCGGGGAGCCTGCTTTTCCCTCTGCCTGCCACTCCCCCTGCTTGTGTGCTGTCTCTCTCTCTCAAATAAATAAATAATTTTTAAAAAAGTGAATACCGTTGCCCCTTAGTTTCTCAAAGGCTGGGTAAACTTTTATTCTACCATACTCTCTCTTTCTTTGTTTTCAAAGTAGGCTCCATGCCCAGCATGGAGACCAATGCAGGACTTGAACACACAACCCTGAGTTGAAGACCTGAGCTGATACCAAGAATCGGACCCTTAACCAATTGAGCCACCCAAGTGCACCCCTCTACTATACAATGTTTTAAATCCTCTTTCTAGTGGCTCTTCTCAGCTTATAAACTAAGTCCCATTTTCTAAATACAGAAACATATCTTCCCTTGATACTGTTCTATTTCGTCTGTCTTATTCAAGGTAAGATTCTTGAGAATGTTGTCTCCACTTTCTGACCAGAAGTTTATTCCTTATGCTGTTACAATGTAACTTCTGCCTCTTTACTCCTCAGACTGTTCGTAACAAGCTTATAGGTGACCCCCCTAATTGCAAAATTCACTGATTTCTCCTTTGTGTTTTACTTTTCTGTTCTAATTAACACTGTTGGTCATTCTGGTATCTTTCAGCTTATTTGATACCATAGTTTCCCTAGGTTTCCTAACTACTATTCTGGGGGGAGGGGATATTTGTTTTTTTGTTTTTAAGTAAGTGTTCTACCTAACATGGGACTCAACTCATGACCTCAAGATGAAGAGTTGCATGAGATCAAGAGTTGCACACTTTTCCAAGCCAGTCAGGCTCCCCTACTTTTTTGGTTTTTTTTTTTTTAACCCTTTTTCATCTGCCATTCATTAAATTATTTTTCATAGGATTTTGTTCTGCCTCCTCTTAATTTTTCTATACAAGGGTATTGTTCTATTTCATTCCTGCCCACAGTTTAAATTCTTAATCTGCATAAAGGCTGATGATTCCCAGACACACTTCAGCTTAACTCCTTACCTCTAGACCCAGTCTTCATGTGCATGTCCCATGCAGTTCAAATTTAACACCTGTAAGGCTAAATTGGTCATCTTACTCTTTATGTTATCTTCCCAAGGTACATCAACAAGAATTGTCCTCCTTTTCTTTCAACATTCTCTCAGTTAATGACCCCCTCATTTCCTTGGTCCCTATGGCAGAAAACTTGGAAACTGTTAGCATTTCCACATCTAGTTGGTTACCAGTTTATCTTTTAAATGCCTCTTGACTCTCAGCCTCAATTCCAGTTGCATTAATTCAGATGTTTAGTGTTATATATTGTGATTCCCGCTCTTCAGTCTCACCTGACCTTTTAATTTATTTTCTAACTGCAGAAAGTGTTTCTTTCTTTTAATTTTTTCATACTACTGATCTTTCACACCATATATCTAGTTAGTTAGATGGGACATCCTTTGTTTTCTTAGTGCCCACGAGACACATTCCAGTCTCTTTAAATGGCATTCAGTGTTGGAGCACCTGGCTGCCTAAGTAGAGTATGTGACTTGATCTTAGGGCTGTGAGTTCAAGCCCCACATTGGACATGGAGCCTACTTTTTAAAAAAAATAATAACTAGAATACAATGTTATTTATAATTTGGCCCCTTCTTACCTCTTTGGTCCAAAGTGGGTTTTTTTGTTGTTTTGTTTTTAATTTATTTATTTGACAGAGAGATCACAAGTAGGCTGAGGCAGGCAGAGAGTGAGGAGGAAGCAGGCTCCCTTCTGAGCAGAGAGGCCGATGCGGGCCTCGATCCCAGGACCTTGAGATCATGACCTGAGCTGAAGGCAGAGGCTTTAACCCACTGAGCCACCCAGGCGCCCTGGTCCAAAGTTTTTACTGTAGTCTAGGTTATAGTCACTCATCTTGTTCCTTATAGTCTATAAACAAGTCTTACTCTTTCTAGGCCTTTTCCTTTGCCTATCTTCCAGACCAAGTTAGACATTGCTTCTCTCTCCTCTCACGGTATTTTTCTGTACCAGTCTGATACGGTAGTTTATCACATTGTACTGTAATTTTTGTAGACTCATAGACTTTATCTGCTTGAGGTAGGAACTTTATAATTCATCTTTGTGCCCCATCACTCAGTGTCTAGTGCAGAGTAGGTGTTCATTAAGATTATTAGTAATGAATGAATGGATAAAATTAAAGACTTGTTTTTTCACTAATTTTCTATTGATTTGACTAGATGACAGAGCACGTAGATCTCCACGAAAACTCCCTACTTCATTAAAAAAAGGAGAAAGGAAATGGGCTCCACCAAAATTTCTGCCTCACAAATATGATGTGAAATTACAAAATGAAGATAAGGTTAGTTGGCACTTTATGTTAAACCTTTTACATGTAGTAAATGCTACTTCAAAAAATATAGGGCTAGTTTTCTCAGAGAAAATGTGCTTAAAAAAAAAATGAATGAATGTGTTTCTTACAGCAAATTCTGAGGGTTTTCTAGTCTTTGTAATTATGACCTTAAGTTAAATTGTTTTTTTTCTCTAGGAGATAGCATGTTTTTTTCCTTTTAAGATGAATTATTAGGGTATAAAAATAATTTGCATTTGAGTTTCAAACTGAGTTTGAAAAATAAGAATCCCAGCAGTTAAGGACTTTCCGTAGGTAATAGCTCTTCCCAGTTAAAAATAAAGCAATTTGTAATATACTTAAACTTAGAAACTGAGTCAGTTCTAATCAGTGCTTTTACAAGGAATTTGTGAAGCTACTAATCTGAAACAGTAAATACCTTTAAAATGTCTTAGTGCTTTGTTTTATGATTCTAAGGTGTGTATTTTTTTGATATATCGAGTTATCTATCATATATCTTTTTTTGTTTGTTTTTAAGATTTATTTATTTATTTTAGAGAGAGGGGGTTGGAAGGGCACAGAGGGAGAGAGAGTCCAAAGCAGACTCTACAGTGAGCTCAGAGCCCAGCATGGGGTTCAGTTTCATGACCCTGTGATAATGACCTGAGCTGAAACCAAGAATTAGATGCTTAACTGACTGAGCCACCCAGGTGCCCCTGGTGGTTAGCTTTTAAGTGACTTTTAAAAATAGGAGTATTCTATACATACTATTTTGTAGCTTGCTTTTTTCATTTAGTATGTGGGAAACATCTGTGATGTTACTAACTTTTTTTCCAAAACAGTACTTTCAGTCTGTAGGGTGTATGATAGTTACCAGGAGAGTTTACTAAAAAAGTAGATTCTTTTCTCTCTCAAATAAATAAATAAAATCTTTAAAAAAAAATGTAGATTCCCAGACTGTACTGCCTGAGATACTTCTGATTCAATAAGTTTAGGACCCAAGCACGTGCATTTTAATAACACCCTAGATGATTCTGATAAATTTGTCCTGATTTTTATTTTTTTTTATTTAAAATTTGTCCTGATTAAGAAATGTTTTTCCCCTAGGGTTGTATATATTATAGGCAATGTATTATACGGTTGTATATGTTACATGCAGTATATTACATATAATTATATGTATATAATGGTTGCATTCATTATATGGATATATTTTATTTTTTAGAGATTTATTTATTTATTTATTTGAGAGTGTCATGAGGAGGGGAAGGTCAGAGGGAGAAGCAGACTCCCTGCTGAGCAGAGAGGCCTATGTGGGACTTGATCCTGGGACTCCAGGATCATGACCTGAGCTGAAGGCAGTCACTTAACCAATTGAGCCACCCAGGCGCCCCATATGGATGTATTTTAATTTAAAAAATGATTCGATTACTGATGTACCTTTATGTAGTTTTTCCTTGATTTTTTTCCCTTTTATAAGCAGTTGGTGATGACTATCCATTTACTTCTAAATTTTTTTTTTTAATGATTTTATTTATTTATTTGACAGAGACAGCGAGAGAGGGAACACAAGCATGGGGCGTAGGAGAGGGGAAAAGCAGGGCCCTTGCCAAGCGGAGAACCCGATGTGGGGCTCGATCCCAGGGCCCTAGGATCATGACTTGAGCCAAAGGCAGACACCTAATGACTGAGCCACACAAGCTTCTGAAGTCTTAGTAAGAGGAATTGCTGGTTCAGTGGCACCTGGGTGGTTCAGTCGGTTAAGTGTCTGCCTTCGGCTCAGGTCATGATCTGGGATCGAGCCCTGCATCAGACTATGTGCTCAGAGCGTGCTTCTCCCTTTCTCTCTCCCTCTCCCTCTGCCCCTCCACCCTGCTCATGCTCTCGCTCTCAAATAAATAAATGAGATCTTAAAAAAAAAAAAAAAAGAGGAATTGCTGGTTCAGTGGGTATGCACTTTTTTAGGACTTTGATACATACTGATAAATTGCCTAGGGATGTGTTTACTCTTTAACATTCTGTCTCTGAAAATTATTCTTTTTGTTTCATGTAGATTATAGTAGCCATATTTTATAGAGAGAATTATTATTTTTCTGGAGAGAACATAAATCTTTGTTCTCAGTGGTTAATTGCTTATTACCCAGTGGTAAGTTATTTATATTTGTTAACCTAGATCATCAGTAATGTGCCAGCAGACAGCTTGATTCGTACAGAACGCCCTCCAAATAAGGAGATA
Source organism: Ailurus styani (assembly GCA_002007465.1). Classification (NCBI taxonomy): domain Eukaryota; kingdom Metazoa; phylum Chordata; class Mammalia; order Carnivora; family Ailuridae; genus Ailurus; species Ailurus styani. The sequence goes on from LNAC01000109.1 coordinate 2,429,487, forward strand.
CTTCGATACTTTATACGGCATAACGCGTTACGGGCTGGTACTGGTGAAAATGCACCATGGGTGGTAGAAGACGAATTGGTGAAGAAATATTCCCTCCCTAGCAAGTTCAGTGACTTTTTACTTGATCCATACAAGGTAAGGTCATTATTAATTTTTGAGCGGCAAGATAGAACACTATTAGATGAGTTTGTTTTCTCTGATAGCTCCAATTAGATTAGATTTTGAGCTTTTAAATCAGAAAATGGATTCAGAAATTTTCACATCTGTCCATTTTATGTAGGTGATGATGTGGCGTTGGTATTGAATATCTCCCCTAGTTTGATTCATTTTTTATTATGGTTGCATAACTCAAAAAAACCACACACACACACACATTTTTGCCTCAGATTCTTCTTGGAATGAGGTATGGTATAAATAGAAAAAAACTGAATTTGTATATCAGATAAAATGATCAGACACACCAGCAGCCTTGAAAAAAGACTTGGAATGAGTATTACTTTATATGACAGATGAGTAGAAAATCTAGCATTTCTCTCTTGAGAATATGTTGGGTTTTTTTTTTTCATTAATCATCTCATCTGATCTTCAAAACATTTCTTATGAAGTCATGGGGGCAGGGCAAGTGTGTGTTATATGTGTGAGTATAATCTTATTTTCCAGATGCAGAAGCTGGTCTAATTATAACCAACAGAAAGTAAAATGACAAAAGCCAAGACACTGGCTTCAGATTTCTGATTGTCTTTTTCATCTCAGGGTTTCTCCAATAAGATTTTTTTTATGTAGGTTTTGAGAGTATGTGTTTTTTGTGGTAGGTTTACTGATTTGCATACTGATAGTTTGATAGTTCACCTTGGGCTTAGGGCCAGAATGGGACAGGGCCAGGACTGCTGATCCCTTAAAACTGAATCAGAGTTCCATGATTGTTTTTTCCTCTTCCTTTTCATTTTGAAAAACTAAGCACATCTGGTGTCATACAACTAAGTTACCTTAATCATTTTAAGTTCATTTTGCTGAAAAAAGTATATTGAGAAATAATTTTATTTCTCCAACATAATTTAGCACTTAGCATGTTTTCTTATTCCAGACCAGCATGACTAAGTGTTTTCTTCCTGTGCTCTTTAAATTTTTATTTGCATAAAAAGAAAAATTTAGAAATTAATAGACTTTTTCTAGATTAGGACTAACGTTTCTATGGAACTTTGGTAAACCTGAATTTTGTTTATTTACTGAGGGGAAATTTTAATTCTTTGTCATTTTATTGCTCTAGAGTTTTGGAGCTGCGATATTGGCTTTCAGTGGTTACAGCATAAGATGATTATCATTACTGTATGAAAATCCTATACAGAATCATCTCTGAATGAGTTTCAGACTCTTGGATCATTTGAGTCCTTAAGTATTTTCCTCTTTAAATCTTACAGCTTTTACGTATTTTAGTTTAAGGATTCAAGTATATGAATAACACGAAAAAAAAGACTAAAAAAAAGAAAGAAAGGCTAAGTATTATCAATGGGTAAAAGGTCTTTGGGGCTTACTAAAACAAAAAAGCTTATGCATACTTTTCGTAGGAGCCAGAGACTAGAATTCTAGGAACTTACATCTTGAAAAGCAGTTTCTGAAGAAATCAGCTACTCTCAAATTTTCTAATGAGGGCTTAAGATACTAACTTTTTTTTTTTTTTTAAGATTTTACTTATTTATTTGACAGAGAGAGAAAGAGAAAGAGATTACAAGTAGGCAGAGAGACAGGCAGAGAGAGGAAGCAGGCCCGATACAGGGCTAGAGCCCGATGCAGGGCTCGATCCCAGGACTCAGATCATGACCTGAGCCGATGGCAGAGGCTTTATTAGCCCATTGAGCCACCCAGGTGCCCTTAAGATACTAACTTAATGGAATTTTCTGTAATTAAGATTGAGACTAGGAAGTATAAGCTTGTTTGTACTAAAGTGCTGTAAGAAGACAGTGATTCTGCTTAGAGAACTTGAGACTCATGTAAAATGCTTGTCTCCATAATAATTCTTATTTCCCAATACTCTTTGACATTTCCCTTGATTTTTGTCTCCTGAGTTTTGGGTAGAAGTTGTGTTTTTCTTGTTTGTAGTTTCATTCCTTTCCTTCCTTTCCTTCCTTCCCTCCCCTCCCCTTCCATTCCCTCCCTCCCTTCCTTTCTCTCTTTCTCTCTCTCTCTCTTTCACTTGTTTGTCAGAGAGAGAGAAAGCGCAAGCAGGGGAAGCAGCAGGCAGAGGGAGAAGCAGGCTCCCCACTGAGCAGGGAGCCCCATATGGGACTCAGTCCTAGGACCCTGGGATTATGACCTGAGCCGAAGGCAGACGCTTAACTGAGCCACTCAGGCACCCGTTTGTAATTTTCTTAAAGAACTTTTGAGTATCTCAGCCAGAAGAGAATATAGTAAAGATTCAGATAAGTAAACCATAAAACAATGTTTTGGATTTTTTCCTCATCTAAAAGAAATTTTAAGTGATGTGTTGAGGATTCAAGTTGATCACATAGAATTTGCCTTTCCCAAAAGCAGTAGGTTTAAAAATTTTTTTTCTCTTCATCTTCTCTTTGGTTTTCATAGAATTTCATTTGGTTTTCAGCCAGGTGCAGCTGCTGTGAAGAGAAAGGAGACGTGGAGAGGAAGCAGGTTCTGAGCGGTAGTTTAAGGAAAGGACTGATAGGAATACTAGGTGTATTAGATAGAAGGAAGTTAGAGATTCGGAAGGGAGTGTTACCTGAGTTGGGCCTGATGTGATAATGAGAGTGTGTTTGTGGTCTTGTAAATTCTAGGACATAAATTACTTGAATATAAGAACTATCTTACTCATTTTATATTCTGCAATATTTATTTAACATAGGTGTAATAGGTATGTGGCTAGTGAATTCATCTCTTTATCACTTGTTGAAAAAAATGCAACGACAGTTGAGTTTAGGGATAATGACTTGGGGGAATGATTTACAAGGAATTTGTGTGATAACTGTCATCTAAGGTGAAATCTGTGACCTTCGGTAATATATTGCAACTCTAGTGTTTTGTTACTCAGTCCACAGTGTTTGAACTCTTATTTCAGGCTGGTATATCCTAGTAGGGAAGCTTTTGGAGAGAGATGTAACAACCAAATACTACTTTTTTTAAGACATTTGGAATCCTGGCATAATTTGGATTGATTTAATGGGGTTTTTAATGCACTTTAAGAACATCTTATTTTGAAATAATTTCATACAGAAAAGTAGACAAATTACTGTGAAGAATTTCTTCTGTATACCTTTAGGTGAATTCCTCAGACGTTAACATTTACCACATTTGTTTTATTCTTTTCTCTATTTTCAAATACAGAAATTATTTTTTTCTCAGCCATTGAGTGCCCTTTCACTTGAATATATGCCTCCTAAAGACAAGGATATTTTCTTTTTCTTGTATTTTTTAAGATTTTATTTATCTGAGAGAGCGAGAGCACCAGGAGGAGGAGGGGCAGAAGGAGAGGGAGAGAATCTCAAGCAGACTTCAAGCTGAGCTCAGAGCCCATTGCGGGATTCAGTCTCATGGCCCTGAGATTATGATCTGAGCTGAAACCAAGAGTCAGGTGCTTAACTGACTGAGCCACGCAGGCAGCCCAAGGACAAGGATATTTTCTAACATAATTATAGTACAGGTGGCAAAATCAGGAAGTTAACATTGCAACAACACTATTTTTTTTTTAAGATTTTATTTATTTATTTGACAGAGAGAGAGAGAGATCACAAGTAGGCAGAAAGGCAGGCATAGATAGAGGAGGAAGCAGGCTCTCTGCCGAGCAGAGAGCCCGATGTGGGCCTCGATCCCGGGACCCTGAGATCATGACCTGAGCTGAAGGCAGAGGCTTTAACCCACTGAGCCACCCAGGCGCCTGCAACAATACTGTTATCTGTAGTCCTTACACAAATTTTGAAAATCGTCCCAGCACACTGCCCTTTTAGCCAGAAAAATACTGGTTTGATTTCAGTAGGATCCAGTGCAGTATCATANATTATCTGTAGTCCTTACACAAATTTTGAAAATCGTCCCAGCACTGCCCTTTTAGCCAGAAAAATACTGGTTTGATTTCAGTAGGATCCAGTGCAGTATCATATTATGTTTCCTTGTTTTGTGACTTGCTGAGAGACTGATGTCCTCTGATCTGGAGCCATCTCTCAGCTTTTCTTTGTCTTTCAAGAACCTTGACATTTTTTAGGAATACAAGCCAATCATTTTTGTGTGGTGCTTCTCAATTTGTGGTTATTTCCATATGATTATATTCAGGCTATGGATTTTGGGTAGAGGCGCCCTGTTCATGATTTAAATTTTTTTCTTAAAATTGCCTCTTGAATTTTATTTATGAGTTAGAGACTGAGTAGAAGCACTTTAAAAAATAAATAATGTTAACTTTAAAAGCACTTCAAACCTAATTTATAGCAACATATTTTGCATATTGGCTGATAAAGACATCTGGAGGTTGAGGCAAGTCCACTGTGCGAATGTTTCCTTAAAACTCCTACCAAGGCTCCTTGGGTGAATAAGAAGAGTGAAGTAAGAATCAAAATATAGATTACCAAAGTTTTCCAATTCACGGTTTTTTCTGCTTATTGTTAAGTTAAATTTAGCATCTGAATGAGCTGGTATAAATAAAGTTTCTTCATTTTTATCTTACTAGATTTCCTTATTTGGTGGTGGTTTGTTTGACGTGTGACAGGGAACCAGGTATAGAATTGTATACTCTGTTTTTCTTAAAGGCTTTCATGTTGCTTAGTCATTCATAAATATTTTGTTTCTTTTTAGCATTTAGGAAGGGCCTTTGCCTAAAATCTACATACAATACTGCTGTTTCGATGTCCATTCTGTTATCCCTCTCTGTGCACTACGCTAGTAGATTACCTATGCTGGGGGATAGGGGAGACCCTTAGCACATAAGTGGTTTTATACTTTTTCAGATCCCCCTGAGTCCAGCCATGCCGGCTCCCATTTGGCTGTGACTGCCCAGCATGCCCTAGGCTGAATGATCCAGTTACTGAAGGACTGCTCAAGCGGGGAGCTGGCCTATTGGGAGGGGGTTGGGTGAGTTAATTTCTTTCATTTTTAAGAAAAAAAATTATGTGGTGTGGTTTGGCAAAAAAACCACACACCTTATAAATAAAAATAGGTTGCTAGACTTTCATGGCTGAGGCATCCCAGCTTTTTATTATAATCATTTCTGCATAATATTATGCTTCGAAGTAGAAAAAATTTAAAGAACCTTATGATAATTTGAGTGACTTTTAAATAGAAAAAAAATGAGTAAATTACAAAGTGGCCCTTGTAATAGACCCTATTAAAAGATACCTATTTAAAGTGGTAAAAATGAAACATAGTCTCACACTAGTCTCCTTTTTAGTGATAAATTTCATTTTAGGATGACTTTATTTTTTAAAGATTTCATTTATTTATTTGTCAGAGAGAGAGAAATCACAAGTAGGCTGAGAGGCAGGCAGAGAGGAGGAAGCAGGCTCCCTGGGGAGCATAGAGTCCGATATGGGCCTCGATCCCAGGACCCTGAGATCATGACCTGAGCTGAAGGCAGAGGCTTTAACCCACTGAGCCACCCAGGTGCCCTAGGATGACTTTAAATATAGCTTGTTATCCTAAGCATTAGAAGAAGTATCACCCTCTATACTCTGAAGATTTTCTGAGGCTAGTAGAAGAGGATGGTTAATTTTTGGAAGGCACATATTTGTTTTTGATTCCTGCCAGGGTAGCTTTGGGACTTCTATGATTTGTAGGGTGATCTCTGAAACACTGTTCTCTTTGGGGTATTGCTACCATTATTGTCCATCAGGGAGAGTCTTTCTTAAGTCATCTTTGCTTATTCGTTTTAGCATTTTGAAATCTAGTTCTGGCGAAACAGAACTAGGAAATTCTGCTTCTGGGGAAAGTATCCCCAAGTTATGCATAGAATACTGTTTATATTCTGTACACTATGAAACCTCTTTGTCAGCCAAGACTGAGGATGATAATTGGGGAACAAAAATAGCCAGCTGGAGGAACAGTAATCTATAATTGCCTGTAGTCCTCAAAAGACAGATTGGCCTTTGAAGTTAGAGACTTAGCCAGGAGAAGGATGTTAGGTGTAGCCCACACAATCTTTGCAGACCAGATTTCTCTTACTTATGCTGCCTCGGTTTTGTGTTTGTCTGTCTGATGGTTATATCTCTACTGTTTAAATCTTACTTGACATTGTAGTACAGCTTATTACATTTTGCCGTACCTGTTTGGTTGTGCCCAACAAGAGTGTAGGTGTTCCTCCATATCCTCTCTGGGATTCCTTTTTTTTTTTTTTTTTTAAAGATTTTATTTATTTATTTGACACAGAGAGAGAGATTACAAGTAGGCAGAGAGGCAGGCAGAGAGACAGGGAGAGGAGGAAGCAGGCTCCCTGCCGAGCAGAGAGCCCGATGTGGGCCTCGATCCCAGGATGCTGAGATCACGACCTGAGCCGAAAGCAGAGGCTTTAACCCACTGAGCCACCCAGGCGCCCTCTGGGATTCCTTTTGCCGTGGCACTTCCCTTGCCTTTTTCAAGGGTCTCGCAATTTCGTCTTCCGTAGTCTGTAGCTTCTTCCTTGCCTGCAGTGTCCTTTCCTGCTGACCTGCTGCTTCCACGTTGCTTCTCTGAAGTTCATCCTTCCCACTCAGCATCCTCGAGTTAGGTTCAAGTCTCCAAGTGCCCTCTGTGCTTAGTTGCTTTTGTTAATAGAAATCACATCTTCTGGAGGTTATCTAGTTTCCCTCCTATTCATTTGAATTTTTGTGAAATTGGCTCTATCTTTTCATTGCTTGGTTAGTATTTCGTTTAGTGTGTAGTTTAGCTTTTTTCTTTGTAATTACATTCTTGAAAGTTCCAAAATCAGCAGTTGGGGTTTTTTCTTAAACACACACTTCAACAGAAAGAGTGGTATTATGACAAGTTGACTGGGTTCTAGCCTATTAATTAATTCTCTCTGAAGGGGATAAGATGGAGGTTTGAGGAAACAGGAGATGTGTGTCCAGGGGATAGGGAAGTGAATGCAGAAAGGGATGATAATCATGTCATTACTAGGTGGCATTCAGAATGCATTTGAGGTACCTGGTTCTGAATTTAAAGTGAGACCACACACTGTCTTTGTATCTTCTGTTGTAGTCATGGGTAAGCTGAACATGTGCAGGCCAAGGGTAGCTCGGTGTAATAGAGCAAGAGGGACAAGGGAAGCAAGGGTAGGTTTATGCCAGACTGATTATAACAATGGACTGGAGTTTAATGGGGGTAAAAAGGACAAGGAAGTGAGTGTAGGGGAAGTGTGGTTGAATTAATGAATTTAAGGTCCTGGTGGGATTGAAGGATTATAGTTGGGCTACTAGAGGGAGTGAATTTGAAAGCTGTAAGGGACGGTGAAAGAGAAGTATACGAGATTGAGAATGTAGAGGGCTTACAGTTAATAACATATTCACAGGAATGAGTTCTTGGTGTGTGGGGAGAGAACAAAGGGAAGTTTGAGGAACCAGGGGCAGGAGGGCTCCCTGTTTCTGAGCAGTGATTTTGTTGTTGTGGTATTTTTAATAAATTATGCTTCTGCATTTAGACAAAAAAACCTTAAAATAGTATACATTCTACTTAAATGCATACAATGCTCCCAGTTGGAACAGAGGTTTAAAGACTTACAAATCAGAGTAATTCTTTTGTTTTTGTTTTTTTAAAGATTTTATTTATTTACTTGACACAGAGAGAGAGATTACAAGTAGGCAGAGAGAGGAGGAAGCAGGCTCCCCGCGGAGCAGAGAGCCCGATGCGGGCCTCGATCCCAGGACCCTGAGATCATGACCTGAGCCGAAGGCAGAGGCTTTAACCCACTGAGCCACCCAGGTGCCCAGAGTAATTCTTGATTAACTTCTTAGATATTGCCTTGTCTAAATCAGGTATCCTCAGTCTGGGATCCACGGATACACTCTGAAATTGTATGCATAATTTTTGTGTGTTGTTTCTGGGGAAAGGGCGCACAAATTCATTAAAGTGTTAAAGAATTGCTGGCACTGTATGTTAACAGAAAACCAGTTACATAGCAAAAAGTTCTAATTTTAGAGTATAGATTTTTAAGTCGGTATTAAGAGAATTTTGTATTGATGTGGCTAAAACATTAGCTAACATTCATGTCTTTGTTTCTTCAGAGACATAGTGTCTGTGGGCAGAAATGAATATGTAGCTTTACCTGGATAGCTGGGGAAGAAGGCCTGTTTGATGCTTATATATTGCTTCTTCAAATTAGTTTTTTTTGTTTTTAAATTAATTTTGCTCTTGTTCTTAAATTCTAGTACATGACTCTCAATCCTTCTACTAAGAGGAAGAATACTGGATCCCCAGACAGGAAGCCCTCAAAAAAATCCAAGACAGACAACTCTTCTCTGAGTTCACCACTAAATCCCAAGTTATGGTGTCATGTACACTTGAAGAAGTCCCTGAATGGCTCACCACTCAAAGTGAAGAACTCCAAAAATTCCAAATCTCCAGAAGAACATTTGGAGGAAGTGATGAAGATGATGTCACCCAACAAGCTCCATGCTAACTTTCACATTCCTAAGAAGGGCCCACCTGCCAAGAAATCGGGGAAGCACAATGATAAACCTTTGAAAGCGAAAGGCAGAAGCAAAGGCATTCTTAATGGACAGAAATCTACAGGTAATTCCAAATCTCCCAAAAAAGGTTTGAAGACTCCTAAAACCAAAATGAAGCAGATGACTTTGTTGGATATGGCCAAAGGCACTCAGAAGATGACACGAGCCCCACGGAACTCTGGGGGTACAGCCAGGTCCTCTAGTAAACCTCACAAACATCTGCCTCCTGCTGCCCTACACCTTATTGCCTACTACAAAGAAAACAAAGACAGGGAGGACAAGAAGAGTGCCCTATCCTGTGTTATCTCCAAAACAGCTCGTCTTCTCTCTAGCGAAGATAGAGCTCGTCTCCCAGAAGAGCTGCGAAGTATTGTTCAAAAACGCTTTGAACTTCTAGAACACAAAAAGCGGTGGGCCTCTATGTCTGAAGAGCAACGCAAAGAATATTTGAAAAAGAAACGAGAGGAGCTGAAAGAAAAGTTGAAGGAGAAAGCCAAGGAGCGGAGAGAGAAAGAAATGCTTGAGAAACTAGAAAAACAGAAGAGGTACGAGGACCAAGAGTTAACTGGCAAAAGCCTTCCAGCATTTAGATTGGTGGATACCCCTGAAGGGCTGCCCAACACACTCTTTGGGGATGTGGCTATGGTGGTGGAGTTCTTGAGCTGTTACTCTGGGTTACTCTTACCAGATGCTCAGTATCCCATTACTGCTGTGTCCCTCATGGAAGCCTTGAGTGCAGAAAAAGGTGGCTTTTTATACCTGAATAGAGTGTTGGTCATCCTCTTACAGACCTTATTACAGGACGAAATAGCGGAAGACTATGGTGAATTGGGAATGAAGCTGTCGGAAATCCCGCTGACTCTCCATTCTGTTTCAGAGCTGGTGCGGCTCTGCTTGCGCAGATCTGACGTTCAGGAAGAAAGTGAGGGCTCCGACGCAGATGACAATAAAGACTCAGCACCATTTGAGGACAATGAAGTACAAGATGAGTTCCTAGAGAAGCTGGAGACCTCGGAGTTTTTTGAATTAACATCAGAAGAGAAGCTCCAGATCTTGACAGCACTCTGCCACCGCATCCTCATGACGTACTCTGTGCAGGATCACATGGAAACCAGACAGCAGATGTCTGCAGAGCTGTGGAAAGAACGGCTTGCTGTACTGAAGGAAGAGAATGATAAGAAGAGAGCAGAGAAACAGAAAAGGAAAGAAATGGAAGCCAGAAACAAGGAAAATGGAAAAGAGGAGAATGGGCTAGGCAAACCTGATAGGAAAAAAGAGGTGGTGAAGTTTGAGCCCCAGGTAGACCTGGGAGGCGAAGACATGATCAGTGCTGTGAAGAGTAGGCGGCTGCTCGCCATCCAGGCCAAGAAGGAGCGTGAAATCCAGGAGAGAGAGATGAAAGGTAAAGTCTTGTGTTGAGAGCAGAAGGGAAATCCTTTAGGAGATGGTAGAAGGAAGGAGATTGGCAGGGTAATGGTAGAGGCTCTGTTTGTCATAACTTCAGTTATTTTGGTGTGCGGTAGCCCAAACCCCACTGGGTGTGTAATACTGTAGTGGGAGTGTGCAGCCTAGCCTTCTGCAGCTAATGATGGTTTGACTTGGATTAATGTGATGGTGGCATCTTCTCTGGATTTAGTGAAGGCCCAAAATCACAAATAGACATAGTGGAAAGACTCTAGGGCTTGGGAATTGCTGGCCTGCTTTCAAACCCTACCTCTGACTTTGCTGTAGTCTTTGGGGCAAGTTACTGTCTGTGCCTCAGTGTCCTCCTGTGCTCATTAAAATTGTTATATTGAATGACAAGGTATTTGAAGCCCTCAGCACTGTTGGCAACTTGGATATTAATCTTTCCCTTATTATGATGTAAGAATGTAAAAATTTCGGGCTTTGATAGCACCATCAAATCTGAACTTTTTTTTTTTTTAAGATTTATTTGAGAAGGAGAGAGTGAGTGTAGAGGGAAGGACAGAAGGAAAGGGAGAGAGAAACTCTTTGCTGAGCGTGGAGCTCTTTGTGGGACTTGATCTCATGACCCTGAGATCACCACCTGAGCCAAAACCAAGAATCATATGCTTGACCAGCTGTGCCACCCAGGTGCCCCAAATCTGAACACTTTTTAAACAGCTTTATTAAATAGTTCACTTACCATAGAACTTGTCTATTTAAAACATATCACTCATTGTTTTTTAATATGTTCATAGATATGTGCAACTTTATAACAATTTTAGAACATATTCATCTTCTCAAAAACAAACCTTCTAAATTCTTTAGCAATCACCACCCTGTCCATCCAGATTCGTTTGTTCTGACATACCATATAAATGGAATCCTATAATAAATGCATGTTTCAGAGTTGCTGTTACCCCCAGTAAAATTCCTAAGTTTATTGGGGTTTTTTGGTCTTTAAACTATTTTGGTTACTGCTGTAGTTTCCAACCATATCAGCATTTCCAGCTTATAAAGTGAAGATGGTAAAAACCATTTTTTTTAACAAGTTGGACCCTAGATACCTAGAAATAACTTTAGTAGTTCTTTCATGAATATATAATAATTTATTTTAAAACAGATTCTGGTTTACCTAACGCCACTGAAATGTCTTCAGATAGATACAGGTACACTCTGCATTTGTATATACGTACTTTTCAGTTTTAAAGACCGTATATTGCATTCCAAGTAAAATAGCCTGTAGATTAACTTTGTGTGTATTATCACACTGGAGCTGTGTTCTACCTGAAATGTAATGAGTTCTTCTCGAGTTTTTGAAATGTTACTCTGTGTGTTTTATTTATCTTAACATAGGACAAAGGAAAGGCCATGCGATACTCTTAAATTGATAGAAATAAGGAACAAAGAATGTTAATATTTTGCCAAGGTCAGTTCAGGTCATTCAGTATCTAGTTCAGTGCTGTAACCTCCAGAACCAAGTTTGGTCTTTTTTTTTGATGACTTGTCCTAGGTGGTTTTTTTGTTTGTTTGTGGCCATAAGAGAAAGAACTTTTTCTCGATTGTGATTTGGCCATTACTGTTTGTTTTGTTTAGCTTTGTACTGATATCTACTGTAATCGCTGTTGTAAACATACAGTTCCATTCAGGAGAGCAAACTTTGTTAAAGGTAATGAGTATTGTGTTGGTTTTAAATAAATGAGATTTATCTTAATTTTTATTTTATTTTTTTTATTTTTATTTTTATTTTTTTAAGATTTTATTTATTTATTTCACAGAGGGAGAGAGATCACAAGGAGGCAGAGNGTTTGTTTTGTTTAGCTTTGTACTGATATCTACTGTAATCGCTGTTGTAAACATACAGTTCCATTCAGGAGAGCAAACTTTGTTAAAGGTAATGAGTATTGTGTTGGTTTTAAATAAATGAGATTTATCTTAATTTTTTAAAATTTTAAAATTTAAATTTTTTTTTTATTTTTTAAAAGATTTTATTTATTTGGCACAGAGAGAGATCAGATCACAAGTAGGCAGAGAGGTAGGTAGGCAGAGAGAAAGGAGTAAGCAGACTCTCCGTTGAGCAGAGAGCCTGATGTGGGGCCCGATCCCAGGACCCTGAGATCTTGACCTGAGCCAAAGGCAGAGGCTTTAACCCACTGAGCCACCCAGGGGCCCCTATCTTAATTTTTTAAATTAGCATCTTTAGACTGATGTATTTTCCAGATTCTCACCGTAATGTAGATGTTCTCCTCTGTAGAAGATCAGTGTTACACATTCTGGTGTTTGTACATAGTAGTGCTATGTTTCAAAATTTTTTACAGTTTTTACAGTTACAGAAAAACTTAAAAGGCAAGATTACTGGGGTATTCTTGTTGAGAGAAATTTGTATCTGGATGAAATAAACCCACATAATGAATGATCAGAAATAAATTGATAAAAACTTTTTTTTAAAAGATTTTATTTATTTATTTGACACAGAGAAATCACAAGTAGGCAGGCAGGCAGAGAGAGGAGGAAGCAGGCTCCCTGCCGAGCAGAAAGCCCGATGTGGGCCTCAATCCCAGGACCCTGAGATCATGACCTGAGCTGAAGGCAGAGGCTTTAACCCACTGAGCCACCCAGGTGCCCTAAAAACTTTCTTTTAAAAGATTTTATTTATTTTAGATCTCACAAGCATGGGCAGGGACAGAGGGAGAGAGAGAATTTCAAGCACAGAGAATTAATGCAGGGCTTAATTCCATGACCTGAACTAAAACCAAGAGTTGGATGCTTAACCTGAGCCACCCAGGCACCCCCAGACTTTTTATCATCGTTAACAGTAGTAACTTGATGAATAACTCCCCAGATGGTATTCAGTATGTAGCGATTGCTTTTATGCACAAGTGCTTGCCTGCCTTTGACTCTCAGGTCTTTTTTCAATCAAATTCTTCAGGACTAAAATGGGTTTTATTTTGAAAGAGCTATTCTGGTTTTATTCATTCTGATCATTTTGAGAATCAACTAATTCCGTTTAAAAACTTTTATTTATTTTTTAAAGATTTTATTTATTTGAGAGAGCAGAGTGAGAGCACGAGCTGGGAGGTGAGCAGGGAAGAGGGAGAAGCAGACTTCTTGCTGAGCAGGGAGTCTGACGCAGACCAATCCCAGGACCCTGGGACCATGACCTGAGCCAAAGGCAGATGCTTACCTGAGTGAGCCACCCAGGTGCCCCTTAAGGACTATTTTAATGTTCTATTTTAAACTATTAATAAAACTAATCTAATTTGATTACTAAAATTAATAACTTAAATTTTGGAAAGACAAGAATTTGCATTGAGCTGATGGCTGCGGCATGACCAGAATTCAAAGGACATAGGAGAACCAGATCAAAATTGCTGCCTTACAGGGGCCCCTGGGTGGCTCAGTTGGTTGAGTAGCTGGCTCTTGGTTTCTCGGCTCAGGTCGTCATCTAAGGTTATGATTTCATGGTCATGAGATTGAGTCCTGCATTGGGCTCTGCACTCAGCACAGAGTCTGCTTCAGATTCTTTCTCTCCCCCTCTCCCTCCAGCTTATGCTCTCTCAAATATTTTAAATGAGAGAGAAAGAAAAACTGCTGCCTTACAGCATGTCATTTCTTAGATCAGAATTAAGGAAACTAAGGTTTGACAGAAATCTCCTTTATACTTTCTATTCTGTATCTTATTTAACTTGTAAGAATAGAATTTATTAGGAAAGAAAATCTAGTTGATTCTTTTGATTTTTACCAGTGAAACTAGAACGCGAAGCTGAGGAAGAACGAATACGAAAGCACAAAGCAGCTGCTGAGAAGGCTTTCCAGGAAGGAATTGCCAAGGCAAAGCTAGTCATGCGTAGGACTCCTATTGGTACAGATCGAAACCATAACAGGTAACTTATTAGACTTAATTTTTGTCAGCTTTTAGGGTTATTTTATTGTTCCTAGTTATGAAACTCTAAAGTACTTAGAATACACAAGCTATTTTGTTTATGGATTTTGGAAACCATTGCTCATCACACATTTATTGAATGTTTTCTGTGGTACATGCTAGAGTTACAAAGTTAAATAAGACACAAACCTGTTCTTAAAAAAAAAACAAAAAGACAACAACCCTGTTCTTGAAGATACCACAAATAAGAAGCCTCCATTATTATGATAGGTGAAACGTAATCCAAATAGAGGTCATGAGAAATGGTAATATATTTTACATGTGTACATTGTGTGGAACCTGAAGTAGAGAAATACTAGAAGTTATGAAAATTACATGTATGAAGCGAACCTCAGATTTCAAAAATGTTGCTATTCCGTGCCTTTCTTTATCATTTGTATTGGTTGGAACGTTCAGTGATATTCTGTAATCCTATCCCCCAACTATAGTCATCTTGTGCTCATAATCTGTTATTATTTTATTAACATATGGTTGTGATTTACAGGTATTGGCTCTTCTCAGATGAAGTTCCAGGATTGTTCATTGAAAAAGGCTGGGTGCATGACAGCATCGACTATCGATTCAATCACCGCAAAGACCGTGCAGACTCTCCTGATGAGGATTACTGTCCCCGTAGTATGTATATCTGTCAGTTCTTTCACTCTGCTTGAGTAGTATCATTATTAAGGACTGTCTTTCCTTGGTCACTTTTTCCTTTTGCAAAGTTTATTTTCTCCTTAGGTAGATGTATTTGAGTGGGGTAGGAGGATATGAAATGCATTGAAGAAGGAAGGAAACTAACTTTTTTTTTTTTAAAGATTTTATTTATTTATTTGACACAGAGAGAGGGATTACAAGTAGGCAGAGAGGCAGGCAGAGAGAGAGGAGAGAGGAGGAAGCAGGCTCCTTGCCGAGCAGAGAGCCCGATGCAGGCCTCAATCCCAGGACCCTGAGATCATGACCTGAGCCGAAGGCAGAGGCTTTAACCCACTGAGCCACCCAGGTGCCCAGGAAACTAACATTTGATTACGAGCTTTATTCCAAGGTGTAGAGTGAAAAGATAAAAAGCTTGAATATTAGGGTATTTGGGTACTAGTTTTTTTTTTTGTTTTTTTTTTGTTTTTTTTTTTTAAGATTTTATTTGACAGAGACAGCAAGAGAGGGAATACAAACCGGGGGAGTGGGAGAGGGAGAAGCAGGCTTCCCGCCCAGCAGGGAGCCCTATGCGGAACTCGATCCCAGGACCCTGGGATTGTGACCTGAGCCAAAGACAGATGCTTAACAACTGAGCCACCCAGGCACCCCTGGGTTTTAGATTTTATACAAGTAGTCTTCAAACTTTGTTCCTTGGAAGTCTCTCTGTAGGTTCCTTAATGACTGGAATTGAGGTAAAGGGCTAAGAAGACACTTTCAGAATTTATTTATTCAGTATGTACAGAGTAGCTCATGTGTGCCAACCAGTTTCTCATCTTTTGTGGTACAAGATAGCAGACAAGACAGATAAGCTCCTGAATGTCATTTAACTAAAATTCTAGTAAGGGACAAACACAGCAAATAACTAAAAATAAGTGACCAAGAAAGGGTCATAAAGGGGCACTGATGTTCTTTTTCTTGGCCTGAATTCTGGTTGCATGGGTGTGTTCGATTTGTAAACAAAAGTATAATTTTATAAATGTGTATATATATTTTTTCTTGAGGGACATATATACATTGAACATACATTATGTGTAACATTTGCAACATTTATATGTGGAAAGAAGGGGCGCCTGGGGGGCTCAGTTGGTCAGCGTCTACTTTCGGCTCAGGTCACGATCTCGGGGTCCTGGGATCGAGCCCCGCATCGGGCTCCCTGCTCGGCGGGAAGCCTGCTTCTCTCTCGCCCTCTCCCCCTGCTCGTATTATCTGTCTCTCTGTATCTCTCTCTGTCAAATAAATAAATAAAATCTTAAAAAAAAAAAAAAGAAAACATTTTTTAAAAAATTAAACCCAAGTGGTCAGGTTAGATCAGGTTTCCTCAACCTCAGCATTATGGACATACTAGGTCAGATTTTTTTTTTTTTTTTTTTTTTTAAGGGTTGGAGTGGGGTAGAGGGAGACAGAGGGAACCCGATGCAGGGCCCACTCCCACGATCCTGGGATCATGACTTGAGCTGAAATCAAGAATTGGATGCTTAAGTGACTAAGCCACCCAGTTGGGTGTTGTCAGGTATTTAGCAGCATCCCTGGCCTCAATGGAATAGATGCCAACAGTGACAATCAGATGTGTCTCCAGAAGCTGCCACATGGCCCCTGGGAGGCAGCCTGGCTTCCTGTGGAGAACCACGGGGTGAAATGATCTGCCGCTTCCTTCTAGCTCTGCTTGCTGTGACCTAATGAAAATTGCTTCTCAAGTATTAGATCATTATGTTTCTTTAAGAAATCTTTTCAAAGGCAGTTTTCCTTCATTTTAGAGACACTCCTAACCCAAACTTAAAACTCACAAAATTGTTAAGTAAGGCAATTAATATGTAGCCCAAAGTTTCACAGTTAAGGCCTTTTCACACTGTGTTAATAATATTGTTAGATTACAGCACTGTAGTAGAAAAATCTAGATTTGGTAGACTTTGTAAATACTTACATGAGGGCAGGTATGTTTGAGAGCAGTAAATGTACAGTCAGGATCTTTAGACCTGGGGGAGAGTTTCCAGCAGGAGGAGAAACTGATTTTATGATGTTTTTCAGAAGCTTAATGGGTGTCCTTAGAAATCAGGTCTCCATAGTTCTAGCTCCCAAGAGAAGATGGGCATTCCATCCCTTCACTTCTAGCACATTCTGGTGGGTATTGCTTCATGTTCTCATTCCAGCATGGCCGGATGTCTTCAAAATCACCTGACTCAGAAGACTAATAGGGTGATGTGTTTATAGCACAGGGAAAGTGTGACAGGTTAAAGGGGAGAGAACGGGAGCAGGGGACAGAACCAGTTGTGTTAGGTAAGGCCTCAAGAGATTGGCTTAAGATCTATGTGCATTCATGTCCTAGTAGTATGTAGGAGCTGGCTTAGAAAAAAGTTCGTGTTTGACATTTTGAAGCCTCCAGGGGTAAGTTTATAGTAGTTTATATGTTTCATTTGTCCCTACTTCATTACAAATATCTTTGTGCTAAGCCTTATGTACAGAGTAAATGGATTATTTGCTTTGATATAGTTATTTAGTCATCACATTCCATTCTAAGTTGTGATTGTCTAAACTTTGAACCATGCAGCTGTTTAGCTGTGTAGAGAACAAGTATCTCAAATAATGTGCTGTGTGTAAGCTATTTAAGAGAAATTAGCACCTAAAAAAGAGAAATTAGCACCTGTTGTAGACTGGATATATTTATTAATAGGCAGCATCTGTGTTATTAGTTGTTGGATTTGGCCCTGTGTCCTGCTTAGGTTTGAAATGTGGAATTGGGCATTTACTATATTAACCTAATGTTTAAATTTTTTTAGGTAAAAAAGCAAACCTTGGCAAAAATGCAGGCATGAACACACAACCTGGACCAGCAGCAGAAGTTGCTGTAGAGACCACCATACCCAAACAAGGCCAGAATCTATGGTAATGTGAGCATTCATCGGGTTGCTCTTTCTTTTTCCTTTTTCATGTTAAGAAAGTATATAATATAGTGAAACCAGTGATTATTTGTTAAGATCATTTTGTATGATTTTGATTTCTTAAATATTTAAACTCATTGCTTTAAAAGCGGACTTGATTTTTTTTTCATAAGAATATATTCCAAGCTTTGGAATTTTATTTCCCTGTTATAATGTAACTTTGTATATGTTCTGGGATAGATATTACATTGCATTGGAAGTGCTTTTCAGTCTGGGAAGAGACATAGGATTTTCATCTTTATTAATTAAAGAATATAAATTGTATATATAACCATTGATTTGCTTTTATGTCCATTCTCTTTTAGGCAGGGAACTAGGTTTTGAGGTCGTCCCTTTTATTTGTGATTGCATTAACTGTTTTGCTTATGATTGCTTTTGGTTTAATGACCTTTTTTATTTTTGGATGCAGGTTTACTCTTTTAAGGTATACGGACAAGTGTGTCAATTAACTTTATAAAATTTGTCTCTTATTTTAGTAGGAAACATTGGCTCCGGTATTCTAGGATAAAGTTAGTATTAGGCCTCATTGAAATAATAAATTATTTGTTCTACTTGTGAGCAAGTTTGGAATTCTGTTTTCCCAACTTCCACCAACGATTTTAGACCCCTTTCTTAGTAATTGATTATTTTTCAGAGTTACTGATTCTGTGTTGCTCCTTGCAGGTTTTTGTGTGATAGTCAGAAGGAACTGGATGAGTTGCTGAATTGCCTTCACCCTCAGGGAATAAGAGAAAGTCAACTTAAAGAGAGACTCGAGAAGAGGTAGGATTTTCATTTTGCTGTCCACAGCTTCCCTTCAGCATTTAGATACTATAAATATCTTAGGGGTTATTTGTTTATCCATAAAAGCGGTAAAAGTAAATTTTAAAAAAGTGTCTGTAACCCCTTCATGTTCTTATTGCGTGGTATTTTCTTGACTCATGCTTATTTGGAAAAGTGTATTTTTAAACCACGTATATGCAGCATAGTAGGATTGTTCATTGATTAATGTGTGTCATGCACTAAGCTGAGGTCCTCTTTATAGTTAGGGAGCCTTGCAAGGGCAGTTCCACAGCAGTTGGTATTCAAAAGTATTGTCAGTGTTCAAAATAGACAGAAAATGAAAACAACCTAAATGTTCATCAGCTGATGGGTAAACAAAATGTGGCATGTCCATAAATTCAGCCACAAAATAGAACAAAGTACTGATGCATGCTATAGCTATAACAGGGCTGAAACTAAAAAACCAACTAAAAGAAGCTAGACAAAAGGCTCATATTGAATGATTCTATTTATTTATTTTTATTATTTATGTGAGAGAGACAATGCAGAGAGTGAGTGAGCACGAGTGGGGGAGGGTTATGGGGAACGGTAAGGACAGAGGGAGAAGCAGGCTCTCCACTGAGCAGGGAGCCCAGTGTGGGGCCCCATCCCAGCACTCTGGGATCGTGACCTGAGCAGATGCTCAACCAGCTGAGCTACCCAGGCATCCCCAGTATGATTGCATTTATGTAAGACTTTTCTGAGTAAGCAAATAAATCCACAGGGACAGAAAGGAAGTTGACTTGTGATTTCCAGGGGCTGGGGGAAGGGGAGAATTGGGAATGACTGCTCACAGGTATGGGATTTCTTCCTGTGATGAAAGTTTTGAAATTAGGTAGCTTTGATGGTTCCACAACATTAAAACTATTGCAAATATATGCTTTAAAATGTTGAGTTTAAAGTTACGTGAATTGTATCTTAAAAAACCTCCAAAACAAATATTGTCTACATCTAGATTTGCTTGTGTCCTTCCTGTTTTAGGCATTGGCTCCTGTCAAAGCCAGGGCAAGGTTTTGGCTTAAGGCCACCTTTATTATCTGACTGCATGCTTTCATAGTTGAATTTGGGTTTGATTGAAGAAAGAAGAAATGTATCATTCAGTGTACAATTGGAACTTTTCTAGACTTTTGCGAGTGATAATGGATGGGTACGTGATACTAGTTTTAGTCCACTATTTAATGCATAAATTAACTAAAATTGTATTCAGAATCATGGTGTCTTTTTTTTTTTTTAAGATTTTATTTATTTATTTATTTGACACAGAGAGAGAGATTACAAGTATGCAGAGAGGCAGGCAGAGAGACAGGGAGAGGAGGAAGCAGGCTCCCTGCTGAGCAGAGAGCCCGATGCGGGCCTCGATCCCAGGACCCTGAGATCATGACCTGAGCCGAAGGCAGCGGCTTTAACCCACTGAGCCACCCAGGCACCCCATGGTGTCTTAATATAGATACGAACAGGTTAAGAAAGACAGGGGAAAATGTCAGTACACCCAACCACAAAGGAATATGGTTCCATGATGTTCCTTTTGTTTGTTAAAATATTTGATTGTCAGGGTTAAGAACAAAACTTACACTGTTTGGTTTTGTTGAGCATTAAAAAAAACCCAAATACATATCTTGCTTTGCTTGTTTTGAACTTTTTAAAGGCTGTCAAGCATATGTAATCTTTGAGAATTCATGTTCCTTGGCATTATTTTACTGAAGCGCCATCCATGTTTTGTATTGTTTTGTTTTGTGTTTAATTGAAGTATAGTTGACATACAATATACTGGTGGTTTCAGGTTCCATTCATGATTTTTATAACCGAACTCTTTAATTTTCCTTCCTATATACTGTTCTGGGAATTTGTATAGTCTTTGTGATTCTACTTTATTTATCTGTTCTCTTGGTGGTGGTGATTTGTATTTCCTTTGGGTAGCCAAGGGGATAGGATAATATATCACAGACCATTTGAAGTTCACATTTATAAAACAATTATATATGCTCTTTATGAGAAAATAAGTAATGAAGGATATAAATTACAGGGTGTGCACTTAGTTACTCATTTCAATAAAGGAATTTTTTTTTAAAAGATTTTATTTATTTATTTCACAGAGGGAGAGAGATCACAAGGAGGCAGAGAGGCAGGCAGAGAGAGAGAGAGGGAAGCAGGCTCCCCGCTGAGCAGGGAGCCTGATGCGGGCCTCGATCCCAGGACCCTGAGATCATGACCTGAGCCGAAAGCAGAGGCTTTAACCCACTGAGCCACCCAGGCGCCCGGAATTTTTTTTTTTTTTAAAGATTTTATTTATTTGAGAAAGAGTACAAGCTGGGTAAGGAGCAGAGGGAGAAGCAGACTGAGCAGGGTGAGGGGCAGAGAGAGAGGGAGAAGCTGACTCTCCTCTGAGCAGGGAGCCCGATGCGGGTGGGGCTTAATCCTGGGACTCCAGGGTCATGACCCGAGCTGAAGGCAGACGCTCAACCAACTGAGCCATCCAGGTGCCCTTCAGTGAAAAAAGGAATTGAAAAACAAAATCATACTAAGCTGGTTGGAAACAGAGAAGTAAAGTTTTTTCTATCCATTGAACATTTATAAAAATTAATCATGTACTTAGCCACAAAAGCGATCTCAACAGATTTTAAAAATAAAGAGTTTCAGGATACATTCTCTGATCAGTTTGTGATAAAGTTAGAGACAAATTCCTTAAAGGTGTCCAAAGAGATCTTAACTGATAGTTAAATATATTCCTAGGGTTACGTCAAAGAAGAAAATAAAGGGAATTCTAGAAAGCAAGGAAAGGGAAATCCTTTGCAAGAAAACCATTGGGACACAATGAAGTTGTATTCCGAGGAAAATAATGTTAAAAATGCTTATTAAGAAGGAAATGGGAACTTAGTATGGTTTAGCTGAGATGACCTTGAGCTCGAGTTTTCATTTTGTTATAAGAAGCCAACAGTGAGGGCGCCTGGGTGGCTCAGTGGGTTAAAGCCTCTGCTTTCGGCTCAGGTCATGATCTCAGCGTCCTGGGATCGAGGCCCGCATCGGGCTCTCTGCTCAGCAGGGAGCCTGCTTCCTCCTCTCCCTGTCTNTATTAAGAAGGAAATGGGAACTTAGTATGGTTTAGCTGAGATGACCTTGAGCTCGAGTTTTCATTTTGTTATAAGAAGCCAACAGTGAAGCATATGATCTTGCCATAGTCTATTGCTGGTACCTCAGTGGGTTAATCTTTAGTGTGAGAGTGAACTTGAAGGTCCTTGTGTAGAGTTTCAGCCCTGTTTCACGTTTTTACTATGTTACGAGGCATTCCAGGCAGGTGATTTAAAGTTGTGTCAGGTTGGTAGCATTTCCTGGTAGCTGATAGGAGCAAGTGCATATTCTCTCTGGAGGAGCACAGCTTCAAACGAGGCCTCAAAGAATTTCCACAGATAAAACCCTGAGAAACTCGTGGTTAAAAGGTAAAAAAAAAAAAAAAAACACAGACCAGGAACCATGAATTAGAGCTGGGTGTAAAGCAGGACACTTCAGGTACTGGGATTATCAAATACTGAAAAAAAAGTGTTTCTTTTTCAAATGAATCAAGAATAAGACAAATTTGAAAATTTGTACAAGAAACACAAAACTGAAGAAATCAGCAAGGAGAAATGAAGATGTGAGTAAGTCTTCTAGAAATGAGACCTGTCACTCAGAGTTTCTTTATTTCCCCTCCCTGTCCCCCAACTTTTCTAGGTACCAGGACATCATTCATTCTATTCATCTGGCCCGGAAGCCAAATTTGGGTCTAAAATCCTGTGATGGCAACCAGGAGCTTTTAAACTTTCTTCGTAGTGATCTCATTGAAGTTGCAACGAGGTTACAAAAGGGGGGACTTGGTTATGTGGAAGAAACATCGGAATTTGAAGCTCGGGTAAGAACATAAGCAATACACCCTTAGAAGATCTGTTACGCATGGAAACTCAATTTGGAATTATTCCCTGATATTGTTCTTGACTTCCCCAGATGACCCTGGAAATCACATGTGGGTTTGTTTTGAAAGACCTCTGGAACCAAAAATTCTCCCATGTACATTTGATATTTTTTCTTTGATATCTAGAAAAATCTAATCATTGGCTTAGATTCTTTGTTTAAAAAGAGCTATTCTGTTTTGTTTTGTTTTTTTTTAAGATTTTATTTTACTTTTTTTTTTTTTAGATTTTATTTATTTGAGAGTGAGCAAGCACTAGCGGTGGGGGCGGGGGAGAAGCAGACTCCTCACTGAGCAGGGAGCGCAACACAGGGCTGATCCCAGGACCCTGACATCATGACCTCAACCAAAGTCAGACACTTAATCAACTGAGCCACCAGGCGCCCCTAAGATTTTATTTTTAAGTAATCTCTACATCCAGCATAGGGCCTGAACCCCTAACCCTCAGAACAAGAGTTGCACACTCCATTGACTGAGCCAGTCAGGCACCCCAAAAAGTGCTTTTATATTAGGTTGAATGAAAATTGGCCTTGGAGTCACAGCCCTAAAATATTATTTAACATATCTGTTCTTCAGCAATCCCACGTGATTGATGCCTGTGCTTTAAGGTCTGAAACTTGTTTGTGTATCTCTCTTTTGTCCATCCTTTATACTGATCAGCTCAGTAGGATTATGCTTAATGTTGGGTAGCACTCATGCTGGTAAATGGGTACATTTCAGGGCCTGTTTAGAGTCCTGTCACTTCCTGCTCAGAAGGACCCTCACATGATACAGGTGAACCAGTTCAGGAGACCCCATGTTCCACATGAGATGGGTTTAGATACCACAGCTGGAGAGAAGATTGGAAAATACTGTCTATCAGAAAATATTAAAATGATTTTTACTGATTTTAAATAATAAGTCCATGTAACTCAGGAGATACTAATAATCGTGGGTCTTTTCAAATTACTCATATGTATTACAGCATCTGTATCAGTCATTTTTGAGCAGTTGCATCTTTTTTCTCACTTTGGGGTATATAAAATAACCCATGGAGTTGATAGATCTTTTACTTTTAAGACTTTTGTATTTCTATTTCTTTGCTATTAGAATTAGCATATTATATATGCATGCATCTTACATATGTAGCTTTCTCTTTCTCATTTATTTTTTAAAAGTAATCTCAGTACCCATTGTGCAGCTCAAACTCACAATCCTGAGATCCAGAGTCATGTGCTCTCCCAAGTGAGCCAGCCAGGTGCCCCCAGCCTTTTTTTTTTTTTTTTAACTAGTCTGGCTATGAATTCATGGTACATTTTGTGGGAAAAAGGATTTAAATATTTTTATTGATCTAATGATTTTTTTTTAAAGATTTTATTTATTTATTTGACACAGAGAGAGAGATCACAAGTAGGCAGAGAGGCAGGCAGAGAGAGGGGGGGAAGCAGGCTCCCTGCTGAGCAGAGAGCCCGATATGGGCCTCGATCCCAGGACCCTGAGATCACTACCTGAGCCGAAGGGAGAGGCTTTAACCCAATGAGCTACCCAGGCGCCCTGATCTAATGATTTTTTAAAGAATTATTCAACACTAAGTATTTCGCCAGTTTAAAATGTAATATTTACTCTTTTGTTTATTCATTTGTTTAAGATTTTATTTATTTGAGAGAGAGAGAGAATGAGAGAAAGAGAGCATGAGACAGGGGAGGGTTCAGAGGGAGAAGCAGACTCCCCCCTGAACAGGGAGCCCGATGCAGGACTCGATCCTGGGACTCCAGGATCATGACCTGAGCTGAAGGCAGTCGCTTAACCAACTGAGCCACCCAGGCGCCCAACTCTTTTGTTTATTTAGCAAATATTTATCAGTTGCCTACTTTGTGCCAAACTTAGGCTCACACCTCGCTAACATTGGGTTATCATCATTCTTCTCTTTGTTGTTATAAAATGGTATTTTTTTAATTGACATGTTTTGCGTGACTGAGAAGGTAGCATTTATTCAAGAGTGTGACTTGGCTCAAAGTGATTTAGCTTCTGTCCTTATCCATAAAATAAATGTGAGGCTTAGATGACACCAAGTATGGAAGTGTGTAATACCTGACTTATAGTTTGTAAGCTAGTGGGTCAGTAAATGTTTATTTTCCTTCTCAGTTTTTCTTTGCCCTGTGTCTATAGTTTGCACATAGTAAACATTCAGTTGCTGAGTGAATGAATGAGCTCCCTAACTTCCTTAATTAAGTCGAGCAAGTTTTAGCATCCCATGGGTCTCATTGCTGGGGAAATGGAAGTAGTCAGCTACTTTTAAATGTATAAACCACCCATTGAACTGAGGACCAAGGTAAATTCATGTTTTGTGACCCATTTGGGGCCCAGATTGATTTGAATTTAGTCAAGGATAGTCTCCCCTTTTTTTTTCTTTTCGCAGATGGTGTACATTATTTTGAGTAAATGTAGAATTTAACTACCACATGTGTGGGGAGGCGTTAGCTTCAATAAAAGGCCTTTACCCCCTAGGAAAACCCCCATTGAATTTGCTTTTGGATAAACTTTCCCAGTGACACTGAAATTGGTGGGGAGCTGCCACTGAACATGCTTAAAATTAGCTTCCCCCCACAACCCACATCAAGTAAGAGTAGTACACAGAAATGACCAGAGTCCGGGTCTGGGGACGGGAGGATAGTCTCCTCTCATCTTGGCCTTTCATTCATTCTGTTGTTTCTGTCATTTCCTGTAGGTGATCTCATTAGAGAAACTGAAGGATTTTGGTGAGTGTGTGATTGCCCTACAAGCAAGTGTCATAAAGAAATTTCTCCAAGGCTTCATGGCTCCCAAGCAAAAGAGAAGAAAACTCCAAAGCGAAGATTCAGCAAAGACGGAAGAGGTGGATGAAGAGAAGAAACTGGCAGAGGAAGCAAAGGTATTTAGTTCATGAACATGGGTTTTGTGATTAGGAGTGTGGATCTAATTTTAAAATAGTCTAACCTGGTGCTTTTACCTCCTATAAAGCACTGTTTTCTGAGCCACTTTTCCATTTTTTCACTTCTACTAAATGTTGTGGTTTTCAACTGGTCTATGGAGCACAGCTGGATAATGTCTCAGAGTGCCTCTGTCCCCTTTTACCAGGGCTGATTGCTTTTTAAAAGGTGGTAGTGGTTTTTAAATTGTTAAAAATGATAGTAAAATACACATAAGGAACATTGTGGCATCTTAACCATTTTTATGCTCTGTGTTAAGTACATTCACAGTGTTGTGCACCTGTCACCACCATCCATCTGCAGAGCCTTCTCATCTTCCCAAACTGAAACTGTGCCCACCAAAGACTATGTTATCCATTTCACTATCACCTCAACTCCTGGCAACCCCCATTTTCTTTCTGTGTCTATGGATTCAGCTACTCTGAGTACTGTTACATAGAAGTGGAATCCTTTTGTGACTGGTTTATTTAACTTAGCATCATGTTTTCAAAGCTCATCCATGTTGTGTTATGTGCCAGAATTTCTCTTTAAGACTGAGTAATACTCCACTCTGTGTATATACCACATTCTGTATTCATCTGGCAATGCACACTTGGGTCACTTCCACCTTTTGGCTATTGTGGATATGCTGCTGTGGACCTGGAGAGCTTGTTTGGACCTCTAGGAGGGGAGTGCCGCTGCATACCCTTGCTGGAAGGATAAAGGATGATCCCGATCTGTTGGAGAAGGTTGTCCTCTATGGCCAGGCGCACGGCCTCAGGAGGGCTGCACAGTGAGGGAGGGAGGAGACAGCCTCCCAGCCAGCCGCACCAGCCAGAGTCCTGCTGGAGAACAGTGGGTGACAGGTAGCACAGCCAGATGGCCCTCACATCCAGGAATGTTGCTGGGAGCACGAGTGCACAGCTGTCTGTTACACTTCTTACTTTCAGGTCTTTTTTGGCTATATACCTAGAAGTAGAATTGCTGCATCATACAGTGATTCTGTTTAACTTCTTCAAGGACTGCCTTGTTTTCTGCAGCGGCTGCACCATTTTACACTCCCACTGGTGGTGCACAGGGTTCTCATTTCTCTACATCCTGGCCAGTGCCTGTTATGTTCTGTTTCTTTGATTGCAGTCATCCTGATGGGTGTGAAGTGATAGCTCGTGGTTTTTGATTTGCACTTCTCTAATAATTAGTGATGAATAATGTGCTTGTTGGGCATTTGTCTTTGGGGAAATGTGTCTTTGAGTCTTTAGCTGTCTTTTAATTGGATTGTGTCTTTTTTGTCATTGAGTTACGTAGGTTCTCTTTATATGTTCTGGGTATTAATCCTTTGTCAGATGTATGATTTGCTAATATATTCTCCCATCCTCTGAGCTGCCCTTTTCATTCTGTTGATGCCATCCTTTGATGCACAAAAGTTTTCAAGTTTGATGAAGTTCACCTTACCTGTTTTCTTCTGTTGCTTCTGCTTTCGGTGTCATATACAGGAGATCATTGCCAAATTCAGCATCACACATCCAGCGTCCTTCCCCTCTGTTTTCTTCTACATGTCTTAGAATTTTAGCTTTTACGTTTAAATCTTTGATCCATTTTGAATTAGTATTTGTAGACTAAGGGTCTAAGTTTAGTTTTTTGCATGTGGATATCCAGTTTTCTGGTTTTTAAGTTTTAAAAGTAACATGCTTGTTTTAAGTAAATCCAGTGTGAGAGGTAAGTAAAATACGAAACAACTCCCATCCTAGTTTTGCTCCCCAGGAATATCACTCTTCCGTAGTTTGGTGTGTTTTCTATATGCACACAAAGATAGTTTTATTGGAATTTTACAAAATGGAATTATCTGCGTCATGTTCGGCAGTCTCTTACCCATCAACATATTCTGTCTGTCTCCCCCCTCTCAGTCCACATAGATCTACGTGACACCATGTTTTCTCAGCTCCTTATTTAATTCCTTACTGATGAACGTTATGTCTTCTGTGGTTGTCTTTATTAGACTAATTAATAGCTCCATTTTTTCCTGTTTTGTCTGTTAGCTTTCTTACAAAGAAAAGAATTTGAAACCACTACATTAAGGGAGAGGTCCCAGGCATTATCCCATAGAGTACTTTCCTTTGTGTTTGATTTCTCTCTCTCTCCCCATTCCTTATTTGCTTCTTTTCACAACCAGCTGGTAAAGACTTGTCTTGGGCAGTCCTATGGTGAGTCCAGAGGTTGTAGTGATGAGGAAAAGCCAGAAGTCCTTGCCCTCCCCAGAGTCCTGTTAGAGTGGGAGGGATGGCTGTGGTGGAGTGACAGGTTCTGATGAGAAAGCGCAGGACTCAGCCTACCTGTGAGGGACACCTAGGGCAAAGTAGGGAAACCCCAGAGGAGCAGATGTGTCAGGTGTGAAGAATAAGTAGGAGTTAATCTAGTCATGGAAGAGGGCATGGGCCTGGTTGGATTGAACTGAAATTGGCTTTCTCCTCATTGACAGCTGCTCCTTACTTTGCCCTCTGAGTTTACACAGAATGAGTGTATCCTCTAAAGCTCAGATATTTGTACACTGTTGTCATGTTCCCCGTTTCTTCCCAAGGCGATGCATGATGATGAAAGGAGAGTCGTCCTGGGTGGGAGGTGAGTGGAGCGGAGAACAAAGATTCAGGTAGATGAAGGTCTGTTAGTTCATGCTGTAGATCCAGAGACTGCACACATGTCCGTATCTTCCTTGAATTGGGTTCTCACTTCCCGTGTGCTCCTTCTAATGGCTGCGTATAGCATGTAGGTCACCTTCCGGATAAAGTCTAAGACATAGTTTATAGTCTCCTCTGTTATGTCTGTTCTCATTAGGCATCAGTTTTAGCCTTGCCAAGTACTGCATGGGTTTTGTTTTTAACTCTGTCCAGAAGAGTCTCTTTCTGGATGTGATCTTTCTTTGACATTTCTTTACCAGTAATATGTTTTTCTCATTGGGAAGTAGTGGCTGTAGAATTCTCGTTAAGTTCTTTTTTAGTAGTCCTCCCCATAGGAAAGTAACCTCTTTTTAGCTTGTCCTATGAAACATCATTCTTAGTATGATTGGGGAGGAAAATCTGAGCACTGTGCAGATTTAACCTTGGAGCCCAGACATATAGTACACAAACGGAAAGCATGGAAGAGTTTCTTGGAAAATCAATTAGGTTGCCTACTAAGTAGTTCAACAATGTTCTCCATTAAAATGGCATTATGCCCTGCCTGCAGTTCCTGACCAAAGGTCGGCATTGCCACAGCTCTGAAATTTTCCACTGTCCTTTGCTTCAGAGGTTTCTTCTTAGCCCAGGCAAGCGTTTTTCATCTGGCACTAGGTGTTTGTGTGAGTTAGTTAATATCAGTTTTTAGTATGGGTTTTGATTTCCTTACTTATAAAAGTAGATTGTTTCTCGACTCCAGTACTGTAATAGTCCTCTTGATTTCAAATATTTAATGTATTTAATGTTTGTTTGTTTGTTTCTTTTCTTTCTTTGCATTAAGTGGGAAAGACCTTGTATAATTTGGTAAAATCCTGGATTCTCTTAGGCTCCCTCTTTACTTTGGATGCGTTTGTCCTGACAACCTGATTATCTGTTCTTCCATTTTAAATGTTCTTTTGTGGAAGAATATGGTCGGAAGCCTTGTCCTATTCTTTCAAGATAGGATGTTGCCTTTTTACTGTTAGTAAAGGGATTAATGGTGACTTTGCATATAAGCTGGCTTTCCTTTGATTCTATTCTACCCGATTCTACCTAGGGACCACCTTTATTTAAATATGTTAGAGAATTTGAATTTTTCATCAGAATAATGTGTTTAGCCTTCCAGTAGCATTGTAAGACACAGGATTTTACTGGATATCACCAGTGTTGAATGCCAGTGTTCATCTCTTCCAAAAAACTGTGTCTTAAAAAAACAAAAAAACCCAGTGTCTTTGAATATGGTGTGGGGTTTTTGTTTTAATGTGCTGGACTGTTTGGAATTTTTTTCCAATGGTGGGAAACCAGGGTGGTCTTTCAAATCTTGAGTGCCTAATGTTTTGCCCTCAAAATTAGAGATTGATTGGAATCTAGGCTGGTCTACGTGGATAACTCGATGGGTTTAACAGAATGCTAGTGATTATCCAGTATCTGTAATGTCAAGAGCATTGGTATTGGGGATCTGGAGATGTGAAGGAGACCTGGTCCCAAATTGCTGTGAGACCTTGGGCAGAAATAATAAATGAAGGTTATACAAATGTGGACAAATGTTCATAGCAGTATTATTTATGATAGTCAAAAAATGGAAACAACTAAGATGTGCATTACCTAGTTCATCACCTACAGCATGAACCTAAGATGAATGGATAAACAAAATGTGACTGATGGATGCATACAATGGAAAAATACTCAACACTTAAAATGGAATAAAGTACTGTTACATGCTATGATGTGGATGGCCCTAGAAAAATTATGCTCCAAGAAGACAGTCACAAAAAGCCATATGTTATATGATATATCCAGAAGAAGAAAATCTCTAGACCAAAAGTAGATTAGTGGTTGCCTAGGGCTGGGGAAGTGGTAGGTTAGGGTGGTGAATGGGGAGTGACTACTAGTGGGGGTGCAAGGTTTTTTTGGGGGGTTATGAAAATGTTCTAATTAAGATTATATTGATAGTTGTATAGCTCTACAAATACATGTAAAACCATTCTTCTTTACAAGGTAAACTTGTTAACATAGAAATTATATCTCAATAAATCTGTATTAAAATGAGGTTAAATCTTATTTCTAAGCTCTTTCAGGGTTTTTTTTTTTTTTTTAAAGATTTTATTTATTTATTTCACAGAGGGAGAGAGATCACAAGGAGGCAGAGAGACAGAGAGAGAGAGGGGGGGAAGCAGGCTCCCTGCTGAGCAGAGAGCCCGATGCGGGCCTCGATCCCAGGACCCTGAGATCATGACCTGAGCCGAAAGCAGAGGCTTTAACCTACTGAGCCACCCAGGCGCCCTCTTTCAGGGTTTTTTAAAAGATTTATTTATTTGAGAGAGAGAGAGTGAGTATAGCCGGAGGGGCAGAGGGAGAGAGAAGCTCAAGCGGACTTTGCAGTTGAGCCTGACCTGGGCTTGATCCCATGATCTGAGATCATGAACTGAGCTGAAACCACAAGTTGGATGCTTAACCTGCTGAACCACCCAGGTGCCCCAGGTTGTTGTTTGGTTTTGTTTTTCTTTTTTTAATGAGGCTGGATGTCCTTTAGAGTGCTCAAATCTTATAATTTATAGGACATAAGTAAAAGGCAATACTGTCTGCTGATAGGACTTTTTCCTGACTACTTGTGTGCAACTGAGTATCCACTAGAGGACAGCAAAGCCCATTTGAGCCATTTTCTGCCTGTTCCCAGTAGGCGCTCTGTTTAGGGACTCAACCTAAAATTCTTAAATTGATATTCCATTGACAGGATGTAGGTTGTTAGCGCAATAAGAGGACCTGTGTGGTAGCATGTCAGCTCTCCACTGCCCTGTGGGGGAAGGCCAGTGAGGCAAGCTGTGGTTGTGGACCTCACAGTTTACAGAGGAGCTCTGAGTGGGGAGGAAAGGCAGTTGTGCTGTATTTCGAGGGCAGATGTTGAAATAGCTGCAGTGGAGGTTGGAGTAAGGAATGGGCCAGATTGCACTGGGGTTTTAGCAGCCTCTCATTTTTGTTGTGTTTATAGTACATATTCTTATTATTTATGAATTTACACACACAGGGCTCTCTGTGGTTCTCTGTTTCCATAAGAAAGAGAAGGGGCAGTCTTTGTTCCCCTCTGTCAACCCTCCCACCACAGCTTCAGAAGTAGCTCAGTGTCCCTTGGCAGCTCTATTTTACAGCCGATGGCCTTCCAGCATAACTAGCCCTTCCTGTAGGAGGAAGACTTTCACTTTAAATAGACGCCTTTGCCTGGGGTGGGGCAGGACAGTGCAGCAGCAGGCAGTCAGGTAGCTAGAGCCAGGCCAGTTGTACGAGCAGCACACTGCTCCGTGGACTTCCCTGCACACCGACCGGGTTAAGACATACAGCCCCCACAGGGTAGATGAGGGTGGGATGACCTCATCTCTCAGCTTCTGCTCTAGGGAGGGCCTGAGCCTTACCTTGCCCATCTCTGTGGTGTTCGTCCTTTCGTTCTCTCTCTCTCTCTCTCTCTCTCTCTCTCTCTCTCTTTCTTTCAGGATTTTATTCATTTATCAGAGGGAGAGGGAGATGGAGCACAAGCAGGGGCAGCGGCAGGCAGAGAGAGAAGCAGGCTTTCCGCTGAGGAGGGAGTCTGACGTGGGACTCCATCCCAGAACCCTGGGATCATGACCCAAGCTGAAGGCAGATGCTTCACGGACAGCCACCCAGGCGCCCGCTCTGTGGTGTTTTCTGCCTGTCTGAGAGTGATAACCCCCTGTGGAGGCATTTGTCTGTGCAGATGCTTAACCTGATCATTTAGGCAAGAAATACTTTGAAGACCTAAAAAAACACCTTTTGACTAATGAAACAGTAATAGAAATAAGTGAATTATCCTAAAATGGCATTTCTGTTTTTCCTTAGAAGGTCTATTTTATATAGGAGTGAGGGTTGTGTTTTATCATTGAATTTCCTGATTATATTTTCCCACATCCTAACTGTGTTTTCCCTGGGTAATTCTGAATTAATTTGCATTTTTTGATGATGGGATGAAGCAGTGTCTATTATGCTGAGTTACTGCCCAGAAAGAAATCAGCCTAAGCTCTGGCCCTCTGAAAGTTTCACTTAGTTGGAAGTTGGTGAGGGCGCCTGGGTGGCTCAGTGGGTTAAAGCCTCTGCCTTCGGCACAGGTCATGATTTCAGGGTCCTGGGATCGAGGTCCGCATCGGGCTCTCCGCTCAGCGGGGAGCCTGCTTCCTCCTCTCTCTCTCTCTGCCTGCCTCTCTGCCTACTTGTGATCTCTCTCTCTCTCTGTCAAATAAATAAATAAAATCTTTAAAAAAAAAAGTTGGTGATAAAGTCAAGAGGAATGCTTTATATCAGTACTTAATATTTTTAAGTGTTGTCAAATGCTTTATAGATTGTATTTACTGTAATTTCCAGGCCCTGGAATTTCCGTAATCTGGGATTGTGGCACATACTGCAGAGACCCGTCATCATCTTGTTAACCAAAGTTGTGTTAGCTCAGGACATGGTTCCACAAGTGTTCCTGCTTTTAAATGATACTGAATCTTTAAGTGGATTTCACTGGAAGAGATGGGTCTCTAGTCACCCCCCACCCCTGCCTTAATTCTTTGTGTAACCTTTGGCAAGTTTTTTCACTCTTAAGAGCCTTGATTTCTGCTGTAAAATAAATGGGTGAGGGGGTGGAGAAGCTCTAGGAGGTAAACGTACTCTGCATTCTCCCGCCTCTTCTGTTCCAAGTGCTCTCAGTGCATACTCTGTCAGTATTATGTGAAAAATCTATGTGTTATGTCCTTGAGGTTATTGTAGTAATGTTGACCTGGTTTGGTCTCTGTTTAGGTTGCATCTGCTCTGGAAAAATGGAAGACAGCAATCCGTGAAGCTCAGACTTTTTCCCGAATGCATGTTCTACTTGGGATGCTTGATGCCTGTATTAAGTGGGATATGTCAGCAGAAAATGCTCGATGCAAAGTTTGTCGAAAGAAAGGTATATTTAGATCGGTGTTGCTTATCTAAGTGTAATAGGGACTAGGATTTCCATTCCAAAGATATTTTCTCCCCTGAAGAATTCTGTGCACATAACTTTGAAGTATAGTGGGGCATATTTTACCTTCTTCTAGAGGTCTGTAAAATGCTATTCTTTTAAATAACATGATGGTAAATCAGAGCAAGCCCTTTGTTTCTCAAGTTTGAGTATAAGAGCAGTTCATCTCTCCAATCTTTTAAATTTTCTACAGGGAACAAATTACCCTACATTTTTAAATCTCTTTTATCATCTCCTGGAGTTTTTTGTCATCC
This sequence comes from Ailurus styani, assembly GCA_002007465.1. Lineage (NCBI taxonomy): Eukaryota > Metazoa > Chordata > Mammalia > Carnivora > Ailuridae > Ailurus > Ailurus styani. The sequence continues at coordinate 2,462,716 of LNAC01000109.1, forward strand.
ATGAAGTAAGATGTCTGCCAGCAGAGGGCAGTATTTGCACACTGGGAAGAAGACTGGTTCGGCCCACTGCCCCTGAGTCCTACAGAGCAAGGCATTTCGGACTTTTTAACAGTCACAGCTTTTAGAGCCTCTGTAAAAGGAACTTCATGACTAATAGCCCTCGAGCGATTGACTTCTCCATGGCTAACTTTATTTTGTAAAGTAGGTTAGGATTTAATTCCCAAGGATAGAAAGACCTAATGAAAAATCTATTAATTGCTCTAAACGTTGTTTTAGGATGAAGGTTGGAGAGGGAAGTGACCATGTCATGTCAGTTCCGTGCATTTTTCACACCAAGCGGTTTAAGAGAACCATATCAGATAGGAGTTGGGAAGTGTTGGGGGTTGAGGAAGAGGATGGGCAGTAAATATAATACTTTCTGGGGGATTCATTTCTTATTGGGAGATGAACAGCAACCGTTCTTGCTATGATTTGGTTTTTGTTGCTACTTCATACATGTTTTAACTGTCCTCTCCTAGGCCAAGCTGGATTTGGGGATATAAGTCAGAAAACCTGAGTCTTAAATAACCAGTAGCCTGGTTCATGCTACATTTCTTTCTTTTAAGACCTCTTTTTTAAAAAATATTTTATTTATTTATTTGAGAGCGAGCGAGCACGAGCAGGGGGCCAGGGGTTAGGGAGAAACAGACTCCCTGTTGAGCAGGGCTCAATCCCAGGACCCTGAGATCATGACCCAAGCCAGAGGTAGACGCTCAACCGCCTGAGCCACCCAGGCGTCCCTGTGCTACATTTCTTTTCAGAAATGACTGCATTTAAAAAAAAAAAATTTGGTAATACTCTGCTGGACTGTTTGTTCCCTCATGGTGTTAATCGAGGGTGAGTGGCTCTTTGTTACAGCTCACTGACCGTTGCCATGCTCCCAACAATGCTATACAAGTTTCTCTCCTTGCAGGTGAGGATGACAAACTGATCTTGTGTGATGAATGTAATAAAGCCTTCCACCTGTTCTGTCTGAGGCCCGCCCTCTATGAGGTCCCAGACGGCGAGTGGCAGTGCCCTGCTTGCCAGCCTGCGACTGCCAGGCGCAACTCCCGTGGCAGGTGAGACTTTCTTCTCAAAAACAAACAAATGAAATGGCTGTTATAATTAAGCTTTAGTTATTCAAATGGAATGATTCTAAAGAGTTTAAGTTCATCTTTTGTGTACGGAGCCTGGTCATTGGAGTTATTATAGTAGGAGCTCAGAGGGCTCTGATTTCATTCTAGCTTGATGTTGACATTCCTTGTTTTCACTACCAGAAATGCTTTGTATCTTCTTGATCATACCTTTTTCTCAGATAACAGTTTATCTCTCTTTACCTTATGCTTTTACTTTGCCCCCTTCTTGAATACTTCTGCAGCTGCCCCCTGCTCAAAGTCCTGAAATGCATGACCTTCCTTACCCATTCCTATTGTTTTCCCTTTTTTATCATGATTAGAACTGTGGGGTCAACTTGGACCTCTTCCTCTCCCTCAGCTTCCATGATCAGTTCATTTACGTCAGTTCCATGTCCACACGTCTCTCGAGTCAGTCTTCTGCCCACTCTCCGTGGTCCCTGCTGTCAGTTTGCCCTCCTCCATCTCTCCTCGGGGCTCCTTCGGAGGCTTCTCAGCTCCTTACCTCATGTCTTGCCCTTCCTATTCATCCAGCTTTGTTCATCAGAACAGTTTAAGGCATAAAGATAAGCTCAGGTCATTATCCTGAAACTTAAGTCTTTCCATCACCTCTAGAATAAAGTCTAAGCTCCCTGGCCTGATTTCTGAGTCTCTTATACAGTACGGGTCTATGTTTTTATGAGCCCTTATTCCCATGTGGTGTGCTCTGTGCAGGCGCTTCACTAGGTATCTTTGCCTGCTGGGCTTTCCTCTTCTCTGGGAATATTCCCTCTCCCTAGAACTGAGGGAACTGCCTATGGCCTACCTAAAATTGCACTGCTTTTTAAAAATGTTTTTATATTCTTAGGGTTAATTCTTCCTCTCTCTGTTCCAGCTGAGCGTCCAGTCTCTCAGTCTTCCGGTACATCTTGCCTTACGTGTGACTGTCTTTTCATGAGATTGTTAGTGCCTTGAGGGGTAGTGGTGGTGCTTTGTTCTTCACCCTGATCCCAGTAAGGCCTTGTAAAGAGGAGATGCCTAATATTTGCCAAGTTAATACTGTTGTTTTCCACATTGCAGTTTGAGGTTGTGAAAGGGCAGCTTATAGGCACTCTGGCTTGGTCTCTGGGGGGGCAGAGCTGTTCGACCCTGATTCCATCTAACAGCATTACTCGGTTGCTTCTCACGCCGCTCCAGCTGCACTTAGAGCCAAGTAAGGCGCACTACCCTGAAATGGCAGGGCTTTGGACCAGCTGTTCTGAGCTGGGATTACCGTTGCTTTGATGTTATGGTCATCTGCAAGCTGTTCCACTCCTGGAAGGGGGCCATCAAGGTGGCGTAGCACCTGTTGAGCTGTTGATCCTTTCAGTCTGCCTCAGTTGGAAATAGCTTTTAATATCTGAAATGTTACATTATCCGGGTGATTCTGTGAGACAAAAAGAATAGGTTTTGTATTTTATGTGAGGAGAGGTGGGGTTGTATTTTGGTCTTAATTTCTCGTGCTGTTGGTGTCTCCAAAGCTTTTGGAGCCTGGTGGAGGAGGCCTGCTGCTGAAGCTTAGGCTCTCATGCTGTTGTCCGTGTCCTGTCCTCAATTCAGGTTCCCTCCCTTCATCATCTGATCTGCCCAGTCTGTGAAAAGGATCCCTGTGGGACTTCATCCTTTCTTAGGACCACTCTGGCCTAGAACTGTGCTCCCTATATGTGTTTCCCTCTCTACAGAAATTATACCGAAGAGTCTGCCTCTGAGGACAGTGAAGATGATGAGAGCGATGAAGAGGAGGAGGAAGAGGAGGAGGAAGAAGAGGAGGAGGATTATGAGGTGGCTGGTCTGCGATGTAAGTATTCAGTTTGCCTGCATAGTTGACGTCACGGTTTTCCATGCTGACTTAGGAAGACTGGTTTGGCAGTAGCCACCCACCCAGATTTGCCGTCAGGCCATCTTTTTTTCTCTCACATGTTGTGGCTGTGGACTCCACTGCCGTGGTTTTAAAGGGATTTTTAAGGTGCCATTTAACCACCGTCCTAGTGGGAGGTTGGATGGCTTGGTCTTAAGAACATTTGGTCTGAGATTTAAAGGAATTCAAAGCCCCAAATGTGTTTGTGAAGAGTCTACTGGTTCAAGCCTGTCAGTGTATGGGGACAGTGGGGATTGTGGGTAAGGAAGGCCTAGGCCCGCTGTTCCCTCCTAATAGTGGTTTTGGCTGCTGCAGTGCTGCTTTCAGAGAAGTGATATTTCCTCTTTGTCGTAGTGTGCAGGGGTCTAGCTTTGCCAGTTTGAAAAGAGAAGACTGGTTTTTTTTATGGCTTAGGGTGGTTGTTAGGTTCAGATCTGTTTCTCACTAGATGCCAATGAGGGGGGGGTGTCGGGTGGGCAGGTGGCTCTTCTCTTTACACTTAACCTCATTGACTCTCACTCTCTAACAGCCATTCTTCAGGAGTCATTTTCTTAGATAACCCTAAACCCCTATAGTCTAGCCTTTTACAGCCTCCTCTGCAAAACAGACCCTTCCTTGTAAGGTTAGTAGGAAAGAGACCACAGATCAAGATTTTGATGAGCTTTTGAAGGATGGTACAGTTCCCAAGATCGTAGCACTCGGAGCGTTCGGACCTTGGTATGAGTCTGAGAAGATGCTTGGCATGACCAGTCTCACAGAAGGGGTGCCACTAAAACCCTGAGGGGTTTGGGTTTGCATGCCTGCCCCCATCTTCTCAGTCGTTCGGGGGCTCTCGTTTGGGAACGCCTTAATTTCTCTCATTCCTACAGGATTCCTTCTGTTTGTTCACTAGAATGATTTTGCAGTTGTGCAGGGTCAGGAGACAAGTAGTCCCTTAACCCCAGATTATGAAGAGACTTTGCTAGCTGGAGAGTATGATTGGGATGTAGGGTTGTTAGGGATAGATTCTGAATGTGACAGTGTACTCGTTTTGTTTATTTTTCAGAGTAGTGGATGCTTTCCACTTGCGAGTTACTCTTTTCTTTCTAAGAAATTGTTCTCTCCAGGTTTCTAGGATCTTATCTGCCAAAGGGGTCTGGGAAGTATTGGTACTTGAGAGCCCTTTGTCTACTCCACCATTTAGGCCACCAGAAATGTGTTGTTCCCTGGTTCCCACCTCAAGGCCCTGGGTTGGTGGCTGTCTCCAGCATTTTGAGTTTCACCCTTGATGTCAGTTTCTTATTCTCTCTTCCAAGTTTGGTCTTGAGCTTAGAGACCTTTAAACAACCAGTGATGGGTTATCAGGGTCTAGAAGTAAAATGAAACATCGTTTGTTGATTCTTTCTGTCACTGGCTCTGTATACCCGTCTCTGTACAAATATCACCTCCCTACTTTGAAGGGAAAATGTGTTTAGTGGAGAAGCTTTGAGCTAATTCTAATGGAGCATCGCTCCCTGAGGACATATTAAGAAATGTTGGTTTGTCTGACATCGGCCCCCCGTTGTCAGCCTGAGACACGGGTCATCTTGGGGGCCTTTGTATTCCTTATTCTCCCTTTGGGGGTCCTGGGCAAGGCTCTTACAAGGTCCTGGAAGTGCCTGGCCCACTGTCTGGTTTTCAGAAATGCAAGAAAGCAGGACTGGGCTGGGCCTTAAATTGGATTCACTGAGGAAGACTTCAAGTAGGTATCAGCTTTTCTCTCAGAAGATGGTGGTGGTGAGCGTAGGCTTACTTGGGGAACTAGGAGGCGAGAACTGTCCTACAATCAGATTCTGCCTCACATGTAAGGACACACACTAACAGGCCCAGTTGGGCTCTGGGAATTCCAGGCAGACCTGCTAGCAAACGGCCTCTTCTCTGAAGTGAGTCAGCTTGCCATTGACTCTTTCAGAGGCCTCGTTCCTGGGAGTAGCTGTGAACAGAGCAGGGACAGAGGAGCCGTTCTGAAGGAACTGGCCTTCCGAAGAGATTCTTAGAAGGTCTTTGGCAGTTGATGAAAGGTATCCATATGTCTGCTTCTCCACCTTTAAAGTGTCCTGTCAGATAGGGCAGGAGAGAAAGAGCAAGAGTGCCTTATGACCAAAGGGAGCTGTTGCTCTGCTCGACCAGATGCTCTCCCCATCCCATAGATGTGCTCCCTTCATCCTCTGTTGATTGGCTCTGAAATCCGTATTTTCTACTTCAGTGAGACCTCGAAAGACTGTCCGGGGCAAGCAGGGTGTCATCCCCCCTGCGGCGAGGCCAGGACGCCGGCCAGGTAAGAAGACGCATCCTGCCAGGAAGTCTCGGCCGAAGGCACCACCTGTGGATGACGCGGAGGTTGAGGAACTGGTGAGTGGTTTCCCCTCCTCCCTGTACCGGTAGTTTTTCAGTCCCCACTCTAGCGTCAGGTGGGGACTCCAGGCAACAGGTGGGGACCCCCCTCCCTTCGGAGGCTGATGCAGCAGATGGGTGGGCCTGTAGGCAGACGGAGGTCCAGGCCCCCCAGGAGCAGCTATGTCTGGCATTCCCGTGCTTAGCCTGCAAACATTGTCTCCTCGAGTTAATAGGCAGCCTGTGACTTGTTAAGGATTTTAAAATAGTATCCATGTGTCTCCAGTAGCTCAGAGGGGCTGGGTCTCCATTGTGGGAATGTCAGCAATGTTGGAGCCTCAGTCACTCTTGGGTCTTTTGCCCACAGTTGTTGTGGGAGGGACATTACCCTCTCTCTGCTCCTCAACCAATGTCATTTTAGTGGCTTTACTTCAGATTTCACTGGAGCTTTAAAGAACAATAAGGGGCTCTTGAAAACGTACTTATTTTGGCAGAGCAAACTGGGGTTGAGGGTGGGTTGGGGGCATAAAGTCATTAGGGAGCTCGAGGGCATTGCGGTATTCTTCTGTTGGCCCAGCCCTAAGTAACTCTTCAAGTCCAGGACTCCGATCGCTGTGAGTCACAGCAGCGATGGCTCCCTGGAGGGGACACCCACCCTTTCCTCCTCGGCCACTTAGCTCCCACATGCTTGCAGCAGGGGGGCCCAGGAGAAGAGGAATCATACCTCTTGCTTTTCTTCCCTCAGAGCCCCAGCCCCACAGAATTGGCTGCCAGTGGTCCCCCTAACCCGTCCGGGTGTCCGCAGTTGCTTGTTTACACCCCTCCACGAGGGGCTCGCAATCCCAGGTCCAGCTGTTCTCACCAGCATGCTGGTGACAGTGGCCTCTCTGGCCGACCTCTGGCAGGACCGCTCTGGCAGGGCAGCTGCTGCCTGTCCTCTGCCGCTTTGATTGGCGTCTGCCAGGGACGAGGCCGTGGGACAAGGCTGTGGGCCGATGGAAGGATAGCTGCCCCCGGCTGAGCGCACTCCCCACCTCAAATCCCAGATGATCTTGACTGCTCCGGGAAAATGGTTGAACTTTTCTTTTCTTCTTTTCTTTTCAAAAGATACATAAGTTTTCTGTCCTGTCCACTCTTCTTTCAGACCTGTGATAACATGTCTGTTTGGTGTCAGGTACTTCAGACCAAGCGGAGCTCCCGGAGGCAAAGCCTCGAGTTGCAGAAGTGTGAAGAGATCCTCCACAAGATCGTGAAGTACCGCTTCAGCTGGCCCTTCAGGTGGGCTTGTGTCCTCAGGCGCAGGGGAGCAGGACCGGCCTCGGGGGGCTCCAAGCAGAGGGCGTATGGACAATCCTGACCCTTCCTTTAGGACATGTCTGAGTGTCAGGGGACTCCCTCCCAGACCGGTGAGACTGCACGTAGTCCAAGGGGAACACACCTCCTGTCTGCTGCCAGCTGGCTGATCGCAGCAGGGGCGGGCGTTCCGGGAATGGTGGTCCGAGAACCAGGGTTCTGTCTGTCGTCCTCGACTATGCTCAGATCTCCATTTGGTTCTTCTCCACAGGGAGCCCGTGACCAGAGATGAGGCTGAGGATTACTACGACGTCATCACCCACCCCATGGACTTCCAGACAATGCAGAACAAATGTTCCTGTGGGAGCTACCGCTCTGTGCAGGAGTTTCTTACCGACATGAAGCAAGTGTTTACCAATGCTGAGCTTTACAACTGCCGAGGCAGCCATGTGCTGAACTGCATGGTGAAGACAGAACAGTGTCTGGTGGCTCTGTTGCATAAACACCTTCCTGGCCACCCATATGTCCGCAGGAAACGCAAGAAGTTTCCCGATCGGCTTGCTGAAGATGAAGGGGACAGTGAGTCAGAGCCCATTGGACAGTCCAGGGGACGAAGGCAGAAGAAATAGGCAGGGCCCTGGTAAGGGAGCCGAGATGGGGGGAACAGGAGAGAGCCAGGGAGGGTGGGAGGGAGCAGGAGAGGAAGATGGAGAAGAATGTGGAAGGGAGGAGATCACAGGGAGTCCAGAAATGCCCGTCATCCCAAGCTTGTGCTGCCTTGCCCAACTCTCCAGAGGGCCCTAAGCAGACAGAGCTCTTTGGAGAGCCTACTCTTTGGGCTGGTGGTCTCTGCCCAGAGATACCATGGGCTATATCCAGGGAGAGTTTCCAGGGAGAGGCCAAGGGTACGGCTTTCTTGTGGACCCACATCCTTTAACTTTCTTCTTTCCTGTGGCCCCTCCCGCTTTGGCCACCATGACAGTGCCAAGCCTCTGGTCTCCAGGGGAGGCATGACTGTATTACACGGAAGGATCAGGGGTAATCAGGCCAACTGGGGAGTCGGTGTTGATTTTTTAATCTCTATTTACACGCAGTCTTGTTTCTTGAAGCCCGTCCTCTGTCTCTCCCCCCCACCCCCTCAGGTGACGGTAGCAGTGAGTGCCATACCGCATTCTGTATTCACCAGCATCAGGAGACACTCGTGCTCTTTGAGTTGCTCTTGGCAGATTAAAGGGACATGTCCTGGAGCCATTCCTGAATACCCCTCCCCTTCTTTGTGACCGATCTCTCCCCTCTCCCGCCCCACCTCACCCCTTCAAAATCAAACACAAAAAAACTGAAGAAAAAAAAACAACAACTAAAAAACCCACAAAGAACTAAGGCACTTCATTTAGAGACTGGAGTCCTGCTTATAATCATGCTTATAACATTTACTTGGATGGATCTGGCCAGAGGGGTGTTGGAGCCCAGCCCACCCACATACCAGACACAAGCTCTTAGGGGAGCAGAAGAAAAGCAGGAGGAATTTAAATGTTTAATTTTTTTTAAATTGACTTTTCTAGTTACTGAAAGTTGCTTGTTTCAGCAGTGATATTGTATAAAGAACATCTTGTAAAATATTTCTGTCATCTTGCTTTGGCACATGTACAGTACAGTTTATATGATAACGTGTTTGCTTTACTTTGCCCCATCTCCTCCCTCAGCCCATCCTCTCGCCTTCAGAGAACCAGGGTTGGAGGCTCAGCAGGGCAGGTGGTGGGAGCTGGTGGGGACTGGGAACATCCCCCTGCCTGCCCTGGCAGCCCTTTCTGCCTCCTGCATCTCCAGCCACGCCTCCCTCCCCGAGCCTGCTCCCGCCTCGGATGTGGATGCAGAGCTCCCCGAGAAGATTCGAGAAGCTGAATCTCGCAGGGTCTGCGTCCGTGTGGGGCAGGGGGCGGAGGGCGGAGGAGGGGCTCGGCCAGCCCCTTCCACAGGGAGTCTGGCGCTAGTCGTTCTAGTTAGGCAGAACTTTGTAGTCTTCTTTCCCTTTTATGGCAGATTTTGATAAAAATGCAAAACAGGGTTTGATTTTCTTTTCTGTCAGCTTTGAATTTAGAAAACGTGAGCACCTCAGCTCTTCTGTACCTCTTTAAGTTAAGGGAAAACGTGTCCACCAAGGGGATTGCAGCTCCTAGAACTTGAGAATAAAGCCTCTTCGTACGGAACTTCAAGGTGTGGTCCCTGTCTCGCCTCGCCTGCCCTGCCTGAAGACTGTGGGGATTTGCTCCAGTGGCTGCTGGATAGGTTTACTGTCCCTTCTCCCCCAGGTTCGGGCTTAGCACTGACGCTCCAGTCCCATAATCCCAGCCACCACCGCCGTGCCCTGCCTCTTACCCTAGAGCCAGTCTGTTCTCGTTCACAGTGAGAATCCTGTGTTCCCACTTCAGTGACACCTGAATTATTTGTTGTTTTTTTTTGTTTTGTTTTGTTTTGTTTTGTTTTTTGTCTTTAAGGAGGAAGGGCCCCATTAAGGGTAAACTTGTAATAAATTGGAATTTCAAATAAACATTATGTACTTGTGTTTATAAGGAAGAAACGGTTCTGGTGAATCTTTCTTTGTGCTCTTGGGGGAGGGCGTGGATTGTGCGGACTTCTGAGCGCTGGTCCTGCTGACTCTTGAAGGCAATTCTCCTTTAGGAGCAAGAGGACCCCTAAAGCGTGACCTCCAAGCTCCTGGCCTTATCCCTAACCCTCCTCCCCCCCCATATTTTCATTATAATTCTAGGAATTCAGGCAAAATACTCTTAAAGACTTCCACTGTGGGAATTTGTGTAGTGCTCGAGGACTTAATTTTGGGGCAACTCCTGACATTTTACAACACCTCAAGGAAAATTTCAAATCTACAACAGTGAAAACAATGACTCCCCATGTCCTGCGCTTCAGCAATTCTACCGCATGGCCAGTCTTAACTTGCATCTTCACTTGTTTTCTATGCTGAGAGTTGTTAGAGTGCTTGATCTGAGTAGGTCGGCTTACCTGCTTACAGAACTCAGAGATGTTGCAGAGCCCACTGTATGGTCTCATCCACCGAAAGGTGGAACTCCGGCTCCCGGGCCACCCGAACCGGGGCGGCACGGAATGAAACGGAAAGAAACCTGAGGTGAGCCTAGAGCCCTGGGTGGGGTTCTGCCCCCAGCTGCTCTGTGGCCTTGCTGAGTGTGGGCCTGGAGCCAGGTCTGCGCCAACCACCAGGGTAGTTTCAGTCCCCCAGGGGTTGGGGGGGGCCGTGGGCTGGTGCCTGCCCCAAGGTCAGCTCCAGTGTGGCCAGCGCTCCGGCTCTGGGGAAGTGAGCTGTGCAACCTCAGCATTTTCTACACTGTCACAGCCAGATACGGGGGCGCAGCCACATCCATGAAGTCATGTTCTCCAATGGGTTTCTTAGGGTACCCGAGCATGGCACCCGTGGGGCCATGTCTCCTCCTCAGAGGGCGTGCACTCTGGTCCTGTTAAACCATCAGCCTCCCTGCCAAGGCTGTGACCTTAGGGGAGCCACCTGACCTGGGCTGACTCCTGCAAACGGGGACAAGAGTACTTTTCCCTGAGGACGGGGGGTCTGAGCGGAGCCCTCCCCTCATCCTGCCCACGCTGCCTCCTCCTCAGACCCTGTCGTTGGGGAGGCTGCGGAAATGTGTCAGGGGTGGTTGTGAGGCAGGGTCTGGATGGCCTCAGGGAGCCAGGGCGACCTCAAGCAGGACGCTGAGTGAGGAGCCCAAGCCGGGCAGGAAGGGAGGGTGCCGCTTTCATGACTACACTCCGGGGTGCGGCTGAGAGCAGGCAGGGAGAGTAGCTACCCACCACCCGGGACCTCCCGTCTGACCTCAGGATCACCACCGCTGACTCCCGGGAACTCTGAACCGTTTCCTTGGAACTAATACCGAGGTCAGGGCTAAGCAGTTCCCTTACCTCGGGCCTCCCACTCACAGGCTCAGCCGGCTGGACGGGCGTAGGCCGCGTGGACGTGTGGGCACAGACGTGCGGCCGGGAGGGGCCGGGGCACCCCGTGCACAGGCCAGCAGGTGTTGGTTTCTGAGGCACTTCCCCTGGGTTCTGGAATTTCCTTTGCGGGGCTCGGGGGAGGCCCCGCTGTGGGAGGGGTTTCTCTGGACAAAACCGCCCTAGGTTCTAACACCTGCCGTGCCGTTGGAATCCGTGGTGTGGTGGAAGTCACAAAGGCTCTGGAGGCCGCAGATTGCCTGGCCGTGTGATCTCCAGCCCCAAGCTCTCCACGCTTCCCTGTCTGTAAAATGGGAGAGAAGGATCAGATGGAAGCCTTCTGTAAAAGGTCTCTAAGAAATGTTTCCTTCTTCCTTCTCCAGGGTCTGGGACTTTTCCAGTGTCCCCCGTGCTGAGAAGCTGCCAGCAGAGCCCCTCACTGCCCTCTTCTCCCCTCCCTGTTGTTCTGGAAACCCAAATCTTGTTTTGGCTGAGCGGGACCTAGCTGACCGCTGGCCCTCCCTGGCTGCTGACTGGCAAGGGACAGGGGTGGACCGGTGCCACTCCTGATGCTCAGTGTCCCCTCCACCCTTTGCCCCCACACACGTCACCTGCCTCTCTCTTGCCTGGTCTCCAGAATCCTCTCCTTTTGCTCCCCGCTGCCCCTGCCCACCAGCCCAGCTCAGTGGAGCCACTGTTGCTCCCCCATCCAACCCAGGCCCCTGTCACCTTCAACAAGCGCAACCTGTCTCAGTCAAGGACCCTCATGGGGAGTGACGAGCTGTCAGGATCACTTGGCTTTGCTGATTAAAAAAGGCCAGCGGGGGACAGGGGGGGGCTGGAACGGGCTGTGCAGGAAATGCATAAGCACAGGTGCCCGGCCCGCAGAGCTCGCCTGGGGGGCAGGGCAGGTCCTTGCAGGGAGGGACAGCCTTTCACTCTCCTCAACCCCCCATGGGAATTTGACACGGCCTGTTTGATCTTTAGTTGGTGTCTTTCTTGCCCCGCTGAGGCTGCTGGTTGGTGCAGGGCAACAGCTCCAGCCTGAGAGCCCCTGGCTTTGGGATCTCGGCCCTACAACTGATAGGAAGCAGTCCTCGGAGGCGAGGCTGGACACTTGGGGCCACCTGGCAGTGACACTGAGTGCTGGCTAGGGACAGTGATGAAGACCCACACCTGGCTGAAGTCACAGTGGCCAGAGCAGAGGTCAAGATGGGGTTCTGGGGTCTGACCCTCACCCCTGGCCGCAAGCTGATGGATGTCTCCGTGGGATGGCCACACACTCCTTACAGTGGGCAGAGGTGACGCAGGTCCCCATGGCCCTGGGCTTCCCTGGCGCACAGACACACATGTACCTTTCCCTGTCCCCTGACACACAAGTGTGCAAGGTGCCCTGGAGCAGCTGTGCATGCTCACCTGCACCTGCCCCATTTCTCACAGGAGCTCTCCACCCCTCAAATCCTTCAGCAGCCTTCAGAGCCGGGGGCCCAGTTCCCACTAGACTCCAGAGCTCCCCATGTCCCCTGTCTGAGCCGCCAAGATGCCCACACACCAGTCTGGCCCCACCTCTACCCCCTCCCCCAGAGAACTGAGGAGAGGCCGTGCGGTGCCCTGACCCCAAGGAGTGCAGTAGACCCCAGCAATCCTGGCAGGCAATGAGGACAGTCACTGCAGCCTCAGCCCTCAGGCCCTGGGAAGGGACTGCAGGACACGCCTACCCAAGACGGTGGCGGGGTGGTGGCGAGAGCAGGTCCTGAGAGCAGGTCCTGAGCCTTGGAGGGAAACTTGGAGAAAGGTCGATGCCCTGATTTCCCACAGGAGTGAAGAAAGCAGCCCTACTTACAGCCCCCAGATGGGCTAGAGTCCCCAAGGCCACAGGTGTCCCAGGGGATTCCCGGAGGGTCGTCCCAGGCACACTTTGCAGAGCAGGAACTCAGGACTCAGGCAAAGGACCAAAGACCGGCAAGAGGGGAAAGTGCACATACACACACACACACACACACACACACACACACACACACACACACACACATGCACGCACACCCGCACACCCAGGGACCTCCGCAGAAAGAGCTGCTCCCCAGGGACGCCCTCCTGACAGGTGGGGAGCCAGAGAGCAGGGGGCCAGTGCACGAGGCCAGCACCCATCCAACTCTGCCCACCAGGGAGACTCCCGCGCGGCCCTCACCCTCCTACCTTCCCCTTTCCCGGCCCACAGAGGACTCAGTGGTGCCACACGGGGGAGGGGAGGTTTATTCCAGTCACAGCTTTCAGAGAAACTCAACAATAAATTACATCATTAAATAAACTCCCTGCTGGACTACGCCCCCTTCTGCCCCTCCTCCTCACCACATGCTCCCCCGGGACCCTGTGGGGACCGGGCCAGGCCCACCCCCTGCCCTCGGCCGCCGGGGAGTGAGCCTCACTGGGTCCCGGCAATCGAGGGTGGCAGCAGGAGTCTCCCCGCCCTGGTCCTCGGCCCTTCGCACTCACTTGCCTGACCTTGACAGCTGGGCAGCTGCTAGTCAGCTGTCTCCTCCGGAGGGGGGGCCGGGCAACAGCCGCCCCGAGCAGGCCTGGGTCCCTAGAGGTGCGTGGGGTTCTCCAGAGAAGGGTCCGTCTTAGTCATGTGCAAGACCACGGTGGGGGCCTTGTAGTGACAGTGGGTGCCACGGCCATAGCCCCCAGGAGCCCGGCAGGCCTTGGCCCGGGCCCGGCCAGCTGCCATCTTGCGGTGGCACAGGCTCTGCCAGGTCTGGAAAGTCTTGGAGCTCCACACCCAGACTCCGCTGGTGATGCCCACCACCAGCGACATGAAGATTTTGAGCATGAAGACAGCCACGGTGGGCACCGAGCCCCCTGGGAGCGAGCAGTCCCTCCGGCCCCCGGGCACGCTGGCGGACGAGCAGGGCTGCTCTGTGGCCCGAAGGCGCCAGAAGTCCATGTTCAGGCGTTCGTAGACGTAGCACACGATGACGCAGGTGGCGGGCACCGTGTAGAGGATGGAGAAGACCCCAATCTTGACCATGAGCTTCTCCAGCTTCTCCGTGTTGGTGCCGCCCGTCTTCATGATCTTACGGATGTGGAAGAGGGCCACGAAGCCGGTCAGGAGGAAGCTGGTGCCCAGCACCAGGTAGCAGGAGAGGGGCACCAGCACGAAGCCCGTGAGTGCGGCCGCATCCATGCTGGCCACGTAGCAGAGCCCCGTGAGCTCGTCCCCGGCCACCTTGCGCAGCGTCAGGATGACGATGGTCTTGAGGGCCGGCAGGCCCCAGGCCGCCATGTGGAAGTAGCTGCCGTGGGCCTCGATGGCCTCATGGCCCCACTTCTTGCCGGCCGCCAGGAACCAGGTGAGGGTCAGCACCACCCACCACAGCGAGCTGGCCATGCCGAAGTAGTAGAGCAGCAGGAAGACGAGCGTGCAGCCCGTGTTCTCCAGGCCCTCCTGGATCACGTAGAGCGCGCCCGCCTCCTGGTCGCAGGCCACGCTCTGGGCGCCGGCCACCGCGCGGATGAGGAAGGCCAGCGAGTAGACGTTGTAGCACATGGACAGGAAGATGATGGGGCGCTCGGGGTACTGGAAGCGGTGGGGCTCCAGCAGGAAGGTGAGCACCGTGAAGGCCGTGGAGAAGAAGCACAGCGCCGACCACACAGCCATCCAGATGAGCGCGAAGTCCTTGTCGCGCCGCGACCAGAACACCTCGACGCCGGGCCCGCAGCGCGGCGCGCACGAGCGGCTCTTCTCCACGTACTGGAACTTCTCCGGGTTCTCGCAGGTGCCGCCGCCGCCGGGGCCCGAGGCCGGGTCGCCGGGGGGCCGCGCGGGCCGGGGCGCCACGGGCAGCATGCCCAGGCCCTTGTGGGGCTCGGCGGGGGCGGCCG
>LNAC01000109.1:2477923-2510016 GCA_002007465.1 Ailurus styani
CACCGCCGCTGCCACTCGAGCGGCCGCGGAGCCAGAGCCGGCACCGCCTCCCCGGGCCGCCGCTACAAACCTCGGGGCGGGGCGCCGGACGGACACGCCCAGGGGCGGGCCCTCCGCGCGCCGGGCACGCCCCCCCGCCGGGCTTTAAAGGCGCCGTGTTTCACCGCGCGCTCGCGTTCGGTGCTTTCCCTTCCCCTGTTACCCTACTCTCCTCGCGATGAGACAACTGGAAGGTTCCTCTGCCCTTCATCCGGGTCGCCTCTCTTTACCTCAGGCTGCAGACCATTTCTGAGGCCTCCCCGCGTTGGGAAGCCTGGGCCTTGTACTCAGTGACAGCTCAAGTGCAGCCGGCAACTTCACCAGTTTGTATGCGACTTTGGGCTCTTCTCCCTCAGCCTCAGTTTCCTTTCCTACAAAACAGGCAGACAGTCCTGTGAAAACAAGCAGCTCATTTGTTGCATACGTCCTCCTTATCGGTCACACTGCACACATGACCTCCTTGTCTCTTCTCCACAGT
Organism: Ailurus styani; assembly: GCA_002007465.1. Taxonomy (NCBI): domain Eukaryota; kingdom Metazoa; phylum Chordata; class Mammalia; order Carnivora; family Ailuridae; genus Ailurus; species Ailurus styani. Next base: position 2,478,441 of record LNAC01000109.1, read on the forward strand.
CCAGGTGGGGAACCCGACGCTCAGAGAGGAGTGACATAGCCAAGCACAGGGAGATATGAAGTGTTGCATCTATGACTCCGGACCCCATACTCGAACTTGCAACCCCCGGGGTCAAGGATCACTTGCTTTATCCACTGACCCAGCCAGGTGTCCCCCACCTCTATATTCTGTCCATAAGGTTGCTGTACTCCTTCCCGGGTGGGGGAGGAGGGGCGGGCGGGTTCGGTCCACGTGGTATCACTCTATGGACTGGGAGGCTCCGCTCTCTAGTATACTGCCTTGACACCTTTGGAAGGCACTTAGGAAGTGCTTCCCTCAGAGGTGAAGGACTCTCCGCTTTTTTTTTAAAATTTTATTTTTATTCTTTGCCCCAGGGGTACAGGTCTGTGAATCATCAGGCTTACACCTTTCACAGCATTCACCAAAGCACAAACCCTCCCCAATGTCCATAACCCATCCACCCTATCCCTACCCTCCCACCCGACTCTCTGCTTTTTATTTATTTATTTTCTACAATTTTTATGTTTTTGTTTTTAAGTAATCTCTGCACCCAAGGTGGGACTCAAACTCGCAACACTGAGATCAAAAGTTGCGGGTTCCACCAGTTGAATCAGCCACGTGCCCCAGGACCCGGCTTTTTAAATCAAGGTGTAATTGACATATAACATTAGTTTCAGGTGCACAACATGATTCGCTATTTGTATACACTGGGAAATAATCACCAGTTAAGTCTCCTCACCATCTGTCACCGTACATTGTTACACGTTTGTTTTCACTTGTGATGAGAACTCCCAAGATTCAGTCTTCTAACAACTTTCAGGCTCACAATACAGCGTTACCGACGGTAGTCACCAGCTTGCACATGGCACCCCCTGGACTTACTTACCTTAGCACTGGAAGTGTGTACCTCTTGGCCCCCTTCACCCGTTTTGCCCACCCCTCCCAATCTGTTCTCTGTAACTGTGAGTTTTGTCTTTACCTTGCACATATAACTGAAATCATACGGTATTTGGAGGACACCCCAGTGCTCCTCCCCTGAGCTCCCTGGGCACAGGGCTTTCCCTGGGAGTCCTCTCTGGCCAGGGAGCCTGAAGCCCCCACCCCAACAGCCCCCAGAGAGCCCCATTCTGCTTCCTGTGCCTGCAGAGTAGAGGGACCGTGCACAGTGACATCCCATGGGTACCTTAGGGGCCACCTCATACCCTCCTCACGTCTGCCCTCACCCCTGGAAGGGGTACCTGGAAGACCCAGACTCAGACTCCACAGGTCCAGCCACCCTAGCTGCTGCTCAGGGCGCTTAGAGGGCCCGAGGGAGAGGCCTGCCCTGCAGGGGGTCTAAGAGATGGACCCAGAACCTCCCAAGAGCCATGCAGAGCCTGGGCCAGGCACTTCCTACCATGACCTTTCTAACCCTCGTAACAGTGCTGCAAAGGAATTCTGTCATCATTTTACGGAAGAGAAACTGAGGCGCAGAAAACTCAAGATATTTGCTCAGATTACACAGCTCGACAGGGTCAGGGTGGGCCTTCAGGCTCTTCCCCCACATGAGGCTGCCCGTCACCACCAGAGGAAGGGCACCTGACCTATATGGTGGGGACTCAGGATGGCCGGCTCAGCCAACCCCCCATCCCCCACCCAGAGCCACACTGAAGCGGGGAAGGGAGAAGGAAAGGCGCATGCTCTGTGGTGGGGCGTGCACCCAGCCTCGTGCTCTCTGAGGGGCCCTGCAAAACTGGGTGTCCGTGGAGATGCGTGCAGCCCGGTTCTCAGCCCCTCATCTATACCCGGCCCACCTGAGCCATGAGAGGTATGGCTGCAAGATTCTGAACTTCCCAAGGAGGTCGGGTATCTTGCCAAAAAGGACCTGGCATTGACCACCTGGTCGGGGATAACAGTTTCCCAGAATTCCAGCGGCAGCTTCCCAATGCCCAGGGTGAAGCTCGTGCTCCTGGGGAGGACAGCAGGTGGCTTTCAAGCCATAGCCCCCAACCCGCCTCTTCATCTCCTGCCGTGACTCCCCAGACTCCCGTTGGGAGCACCAGGCCAAGTCCCTCTCTCGTGCCTTCAATCTCCCCAGCCCAGGAGGCTCTTCTGCTCTGCTGGGCACACTGGTCTCCAGCATCACCTCTCAGGGGCTGCCCACCAGCTCTCCTGGATGGGGCTGGAGGCTCTGCTCCGGGGGCCGGGGTCCTTGCCTACCCACTGTCCTCTCCATGTGCACTCAGGAACTGTTAATCCTCTCTCTGCGCCCTGCTCCACCCCAATATCAGCAGCTGCTCAAGGACCATGGGGGGCATTTTATTCCTCTGTGTGCCTGGCCCCCCGGTGGCATAGGTGCCTGAATGATAGCTGGGGCCCACGTCAGGGTGGCTGTGGGAAGGGGGCTCCAGCTGGTGCGGAGGCTGAGGACTGTGGAGGCTTCCCACTACCCGCACTGGACCCAGGAGCCGGGGGTTTTTGTGCCCCCACCCCCCAGCAGGACGGAGAGGAGTCTGGGGGCCCTGCCTCTGTCAGCGGCAGTGGGGAGGGCGCCCAGGAGCTGGGGGGGGGGATGCCAGGCCTGTCACCGTGGCAACAGCTGCTCCTGGGAAGCCAGAGGTGGGGGGTGTGGAGGGGCCCCTCCCCCATGCAGATGCTGCCTGGAGAGAAGAGGCCTCTTGGGCCGCCTGCCCACCCACCGGGCTTTGTCACTCGATCTCCGTCTTTACAAAGGCAGAACAATACCAGAGGGCTCACTGAAAGGGAGATGATGGACTGGGAGGACGGGGATTACCATCAGTGCCCACCCCCCATTCCTGCTTCACTGGGCAGGGGGGCCGGAGACAGGGGCGAGGTGGTCGTAGAAGCCCCTCTGGGCTTCCTGGAGAGGCCTCCCTTCCTGGGGGCCCTGCACACGTGGGAAGGGACACCCCTTCCCTCTCTTCCCCCCTCACCCCTCTTGTCTCCCTGGCTTGCACTCCCAGAGGCCCTTCTCACCACATCCTCCCTGACTATGGCCACCTGTCACCCCCATTGCACACTTGCTGCCCTGCCCTCACTTGGCTCTGATACTGCCTCCTCCAGGACGCCCGCCTGCCTCATGGCCCTGGGGCCCGCCTCTGTGCCCTGTGGCCACCACACCTGTGCCTGTCTTCCCCACAAGACTGGAAGCACCTGGGTGTCTGTCTGGGGCGCCTGACCTGGACCAAGCTCCCATAAATGTTTGTTGAATGAAAAACATGCTGTGGTGAGGAGGGGGCTGTAGATCTTTCTGGAAGAGCCTGAATGCCATGGGGCCTGCGGGTGGGAAAGGGTAGTGATCGGAGCCTGGAGCACAGAGGTGTTTGTGTGAGGAAGCAGGCTCAGCCCGCACCTTCTCCAGGTGCCCAGGACACCCTGAAGGAGGGGTGCCACTGGGGCGGGAGGACCAGGCACGTACACTAACTAACACACCTGCTCCTGGGCAGAAGGAGGTGGGCGCACTCGGACGGGGAGGCAGGGGCGAGGTAAGTGCAAGCATCTGCAGGGACATGCAGGGGCCTGCTTGTTCCTGTGTGTGCACACACCCCCGTGCACAGGGCAGGGCTGGCTGATATGCTTGCTGGGGCTCTGGGAATGGGGAATGGGCCCACCTCCCCAAAACTTGAACCCTGGTTCTGACTCAGTTTCCCTTGACATCGCTGTCAAGGGCTGGACGAGACTGTTCCAGTCTTACTCAAGAAGAATTTTTAAAATTCCTTGTTAAGGCATTCCCCACGTTCACCACTATCAGCGTTGGAGTTGAGGAGAGAAAGAAGATGATCCTGTCCACCTTTCCTTACAAACCCAGCCCTCAGGGAATGAGCATTAAGAGTTCAGGCACCTCTTGGGTGCCTGGGTGTCTCAGTCAGTTAAGCATCTGCCTTCAGCTCAGGTCATGATCCCAGGTCCCTGGGATCGAGCCCCTCATGGGACTCCCTCCTCAGCTAGGAGCCTGCTTCCTCCTCTCTCTCTGCTGCTCCCCCTGCTTGTGCTCTCTCTCTATGAGGTAAATAAAATCTTGGGGGGAAAAAAAAAGAGTTCAGGTACCTCCTGAACTTTCTCTTAGACTTCACGAACACATACACACATAGTGCCATCTTTTCTTGCTTTTTGTTTTACTAAAGTGGAATTAATATTGTATCTTTTTTTGAGAGAGAAAGAGAAAGAGTGGGAGAGCAGGGTGGGGGGGAGGGGCAGAGGGAGAGAGAGAATCTCCAGCAGGCTCCATGCTCACGCAGAGCCAGCCCATCAGGGGGCTCAATCTCATGACCCTGAGATCATGACCAGAGCTGAAATCAAGAGTTGGGCGCTCAACCGACTGAGCCACCCAGGCGCTCCAATATTGTACATTTACACCTCATTTCTCTCACCTAAAAATTGATCATGGATAGATGGAGGGAGAGATGATTAAAATAAATGTAGCAAAATGTTAATGGGGGAATCTACCTGGTGAGCATTCAGGCACTCAATTATAAATTTGGCTCAACTTTTCTGTATATTTTTAAATTCTCATAATAACATAGTTGAAACAAAAAATCTGTCATGAATGTCTTTCCATGTCAACACACAGGGTCTAGCCAATTCTTTTTAATTGTCACTCTGATTCCCACAGTGTGGAATTATTATAAATTATTCAGCTAATCCCTTTTAGATAGACATTTAGGTGGTTTCTATTACAGTTTCTATCACCACACAGATCCATGAATATATGTATCTATATTCAGGGTCTACAAACTGTGGTCCACAGGCCAAGTCTGGCCCGCTGCCTGTTTCTGTAAATAAAGTTTTATTGGAACAAAACCACACTCACTGGTTGACATGGAATTTATGGTCTTTGAGCTACAATGGCAGAGGTGAGTAGTTGTGATGGAGACCACATGGGCTACAAAATGGAAAACTTTTACTATTTGGCTCTTTACAGAAAATGTTTGTCAACTCCTGAGTGTACTTGTGCTTTTATTTTTACAGCATAGAGCCTGAGAACTTGACGGATCAGCAGGTGTGTGAATTTTTACAACATCATTAAGGTACATCATTGAGATATGGTTTCTGTATTTATTTATTTTTTTAAAGATTTTTTATTATTTATTTATTTGACACAGAGAGATTACAAGTAGGCAGAGAGACAAGGAGAGGAGGAAGCAGGCTCCCTGTTGAGCAGAGAGCCCGATGCGGGCCTTGATCCCAGGACGCTGAGATCATGACCTGAGCCGAAAGCAGAGGCTTTAACCCACTGAGCCACCCAGGCGCCCTGGTTTCTGTATTTAAAGTGTACAATTTGATGAGTTCTGACATATGGATATACTTGTGAGATCATTGCCATGATTGATGCAGATAATGACTATCTTCCGTTTAAAATGCAAATGTCTTCTGGGAAATAACACATTACAATATTAATAACTTGTACATGTGTGACTTTTATAAATAATAACTGGCCAGTACAGTGCAAAATGAGCTTAAAGATAAGTATCATTTATTAAGTATTAATTTATATTTTATTTAGTCCTCTTAACACCTTACGAGCTGGTTATTATTTATTTTAATTTTTAGGTGAGGAAATGGGCCTAGAGAGAGTTCAAGCTACTGACTGAAGGGCAAGTAACAGCACCAGGATTGAAAAATAATACTGGGCGCCTGGGTGGCTCAGTGGGTTAAAGCCGCTGCCTTCGGCTCAGGTCATGATCCCAGGGTCCTGGGATCGAGGCCCACATCGGCTCTCTGCTCGGCAGGGAGCCTGCTTCCTCCTCTCTCCTCTCTCTCTGCCTGCCTCTCTGCCTACTTGTAATCTCTCTCTCTGTGTCAAATAAATAAATAAAATCTTTAAAAAAAAAAGAAAAATAATACTAATGAATACATTCTTCACCCCCAAAAGTTGTCTTTTTTTTTTTTTTTTAAGATTTATCTATTTATTTGACAGAAAGAGACACAGTGAGAGAGGGAACACAAGCAGGGAGCATGGGAGAGGGAGAAGCAGGCTTCCCGCCAAGCAGGGAACTGGATGCAGGGCTCGATCCCAGGACCCCGGAATCATGACCTGAGCCGCAGGCAGATACTTAACGATTGAGCCACCCAGGCGCCCCCCAAAATTGTCTTGTACCTCCTCTGCCCCCAGGTGCTGGACTGTGGTCAATACAGTGTAGTTTGTATTCAGTTTGTGTAAGTGGAATGTTAATGTGATTTTATAGCAATTTTTGGTAGCAAGGCTTCACTGAGCACCTCCTGTTGCACACACAGCACAGACTGGGCTAGATGCCGGGGACCCAGGATGGGCCTGCTGCCTGGTTGCTCACGGAGCAAGGTGGGGGAGGGAGTCACGGAGAGAATAGCGCCCCGAGTGGTGTCAGCTGACATCTGTGATTACAGAGAGGCCCCAGGGTGGGGGTCAGAAGGTGATGCTGGGGCTGGGTCCCAAAGCCAAGTGGGAGGCCAGGGAGAAGAGAGGGAAGGGTGTTCTAGACAGAGGGCACAGCCTTTGCAAAAGTTTTGGAGGGAAAAAGGAGGCAGCCTGCCGGCTCTGGGTAATAGTGGAGGCGGGATTTACCCTCGGGCAATGGGGACCCCGGGATGGTTTCAAGGGAGGGTGTGCACTAGCCGGTCTGTGCTGAGTGCTATGGGGGCAAAGGGCAAGTGTGGGCTCTGCTGGGGGCAGGCTAGGATCCAAAGAGGTGACACGCGTGTGATGCTGGAGCAGGAGGCGCTTCTGGGGCTGAGGAAAGGACGAAGGCCCCCGAGGCGGACGGGCGGACTGTTGCAGAGCTAGCAGCAGGAGGCAGGCCCCTTGGGGTTGCTGCCGGGAAGGGGCATGGTGTCTCCGAGTGTAGGGGGGTACACGAGGGCGCCCCACCTCCAGGGAGCCCCCTGTCCATTCGCAAGCCGGGCTGGGGCTGCTGCAGCCGCCCTGCAGCCAGGAAGGGCCTGCCGCTACTGAAAGCCGCTTTTGTGCAGTGGCTCGAGCTCCTGTTTCGTTGACGTTGGAACCTGCTGCTTATTTATCCAACTCGAAGGGAAATTCAGCAGCAGCGGAGGGGAAAAAAGTAACCTCAGCTGCCGAGTGGGGAGGAAGGAGGCCCCAGCCTGGCCTCCACCGCCTCCGCCGCCCTGCCCCGCGCAGACAGGGGTCTCGGGTCGGGGGTGGTGGGGGGATCCGGCCTCACGCTCCCCAGCCCAGGGCTGGGGACCCCCACCCTCTCTGAGGCTGCTGTCTGCAGGGGTGGGGGCCCTCTGGGGGTTCTCCCGGGACGAGTCACCTGCCTGTTCTCGGCCAAGGGGCTCCCCTCACCCCTCCGCGGCCCCTGCCCAGAGAGGCTCCAGGCCGGATGGCCCCGAGCGCGTTCTGGAGCCATTCTCCTGCCCCGCCCCAGCCCCGCCTGCGGCCGCCCAGGAGCTCTAGCCCACTAGCTGTGAGGGCAGAAGCCTAACAAGGCCCGCCAGATGCCGAGGCATGACCTTTAGCCACTGCAGCCCATGGCCTCCCTCAGCCAGGGGTGGACATGTGGAGGAAAAGGTGTGGACATCACCGCCAGGCCCCCCCCACAGCCCAGGGAGGGCCTCCCACCTCTGCAGGGCCCAGATTGCCTCCCCTCCCAGGCTCCAGCGCTTTCGGATGTCGGTCCCAATGCTCCCTGTGTCCTGTGAGGCCCCTTCCTACCCGCGACCTTGTTGGCCCCATTTGAAGCTGATGGCCCCACCCCCGCAGCTCCTGACACTGCCTGTGCCCCGCCTTACCTCTCTGCCCAGGTCATCCCACCAGACAGGCCCCATCCTCGTGTCACTCCCATGAAGGGCTGCAGCACAGGCAGGGAGCGGGTCCCTCCTCCGGGTCCCTCCTGGTTCTTGTCCGGTCCTGGCCCTTCCTGGGTGTGCGCTGCCGAGAGGCAAAGGGGAGTGTGATTGCACGCGAAGGACAGGAGCTCTCCCTTCCCGTATATCTTCTCCTGGGGCCTGTGCTACCACTTCTGCAGGCACCGACCTAGGGCAGACCTCAAGTGTATCTTGGAGGCCTCCAGGCCCTGCGCGGCCACGTCGCAGGACGGTTCAGAACACGGTTTCTGGATTCAGCGGCCTGCATGCAAACCGTGCCCGGCAGCTGTCATCTCACGTAATCTGTGCATTGTCCCCGGGCTGTCGTGCGGGTGCTCTGGGGTGCTGGGACGGCTCCCCCAGACGCATAGCCCGGGGCTGCAGCTCAGTTACGGTTCACACGCAACCCTCCCTGCACTCTGCACCTCCTCCCTCCCACATGGGCGCACGGGTCCTGGGCACTCTCTCCAGGACTCTGGGCTACATGAAGTGTTGTCTCCAGTTGCCACCACGGCTGCATGTGCCTTACACACTTTGGCCCTCCTGGGCCCCTTCCTCCAGTAAAAACAATATTAAAGATTACATTTGACAGCTACATTAGTGTAAAGGTGAATACACTAATATTCCAAATGAAACACTTTTTGACCTGCAAAGGCTTTTTAATTCTGTTTTTATGTTTATTATTTATTTATTTTTAAGATTTTACTTATTTATTTGACAGAGAGAGACAGAGAGAGGGAACACAAGCAGGGGTGTGGGAGAGGGAGAAGCCGGCCCTCCACTGAGCAGAGAGCCTGATGTGGGGCTTGATCCCAGGACCCTGGGATCATGACCTGAGCCAAAGGCAGATGCTTAACGACTGAGCCACCCAGGCGCCCCTAATTCTGTTTTTAAATGAAAGCATTCCAGAGAGTCCTCAGAAGTGCCATGGGCCCTGGCATGGCGCCCGTGGGGCCTGATGGGTAAGTCGGCCCTGGGCGTGGACCGGCCTGGCTCCAAGGCTGCCCCTGGCGGGCGCCACGATGGGGGCATATGCACTGATAGGAGCTTCTGTCTGTCTCTCCTTGCCTGGAAAAATTCCTTTCTTTCCCTCTTTTGCCTGGGCAAAGAGAACTTTCTCCTGAGAGGGAAGGAGAGCCATCCCGGCGGAGGCCTGCAGGCCTTCCCTGGCCTCTGCAGGTCAGAAATCTCCCTGAGCCCACCCACACCTGGTGTCTCCCTGGTCTCCTGACCCCCAGTGGCCTCCCTCAAGGACAGACTGGATCTCTGTGACATACCACATCTACTCTGCTCTCGTGTCTTCACTGGCTCCCACTTTCTGTAGGGTCAGACCCAAAAGGCCCAGCCTAGTGAGCAAGGCCTTGCCCCGGGCTCAGTGTTCAGCTTCCCAACTGGGGCCCACCTCCCATTCATGGAGCCCAGGGTCCCAGCCCTCCTGCCCCTTGGCGGGCCCCCAAACACGAGCCCCAACCCCTGGGGCTGGGGCCGCATCTTTGCTCAGGACAATCCCCCTGCTGACTGTGGACTCTTTATCACTATTGCTTTCTAATTTACTCTTTTTAAAGGGAAAGAAGCATAATATATATAATTTATAATCACACATATTAAAAAAAACCCAAAACCCTAGCATTATGCTCTGTGCAAACTTCGGAATAGATATGAGTTTATAATAAAAAGTGAAATGGGGCCCCTGGCCTGCTCCAGAGGTGGAACATGTGACTCTTGATCTCGGGGTCATGAATTTGAGCCCCACGTTGGGTGTGGAGATTACTAAAAAATAAATAAGTAGATAAATAAATAATAAAGTTAAAAAAAATTTAAAAAGAAAGTGAAAATCTTCGTGTACTCCCTTCCCCCCTCCTTGGAGAGTCCTTTGCTGGCAGTGGGCACTGTGTCCATCCAGATGGTAGATGTGGCCTCGGGAGCCTTCTTACAACTGAGTAAAATTGGGGTGCTTTGTTTATTTGTAATACTTTTTTTTTTTAAAGATTTTATTTATTTATTTGACAGAGAGATTACAAGTAGGCAGAGAGGCAGGCAGAGAGACAGGGAGAGGAGGAAGCAGGCTCCCTGCTGAGCAGAGAGCCCGATGCGGGCCTCGATCCCAGGACGCTGAGATCATGACCTGAGCCGAAAGCAGAGGCTTTAACCCACTGAGCCACCCAGGCGCCCTGTAATACTTTTTATTAAAAGCTTTATTTATTTACCCTAGAGAGAGAGAGTGCACAAGTGGGAGGAGGGGCAGAGGGAGAGAGAGAGAGAGACTCTCCAGCGACCCCCTGTTGAGCGCAGAGCCTGCAGGCACCCCGCCTGTCCCACCACCCCAAGATCACGGCTGCAGCCAAATCAAGAGTGGGAAGCTCAGCAGACTGAGCAGCCCGGGCGCCCCATTGTAATTAAAGTAATGCCTGCAGATAATTTTCTTCTTTATTACGACAGAATTTGTGTTAAAATGCACGAGTCTTGTGGGGCCAGCTTGAGCAATTATTAACAAAGCCGATAACAGCCCCGTGACCACCCCCCAGCTCAAGAAACAGAGCGGGCCCGCTAGCCCCGAGCGCGCCTCGGGTCCCCCGCAGCCAGACGCTCCGCGGTTCTCAGGGCTCCGCGGCCCAGCTTAGCTGCACCTGTTCTTGCCCCGTGTATAAATGGAATCGGGCGGTATTTGCTCTTTGTGTCTGGCTGCTTGCGCTCGGCGTGGCGTCTGCGCCACTCCTCTGCGGGGCTGCGGGGCTCCGTGATTCGTCTGCTCTTGCTGCCGAGTGGGGCCCGGTTGTATGGACGCGGCACAGTTGTGTTCTCCTGTTGATGGACATTTGGGTTGTCTCCAGTTTGGGGCTTGCTTACAGACTGTGTCCCCCACCCCCAAATTCCTAGGCGGACATCCACCCCCCAGGGTGATGGCGTGAGGAGGTGGGGCCTCTGGCAGGTGACAGGTCACGAGGGTGCGGCGGCCCCAGGAATGAGACAAGTGTCTTTATACAAGGTTACGCACACCGACGTGGTGAATCTTGAAATCGCAAGGCTGAAAGAAGCCAGGACCCACCGGATACGTACTGCTGGTGTAGACAAAGCCTGGAAACAGGCAAAAGTAAATTGCCATTTATGGTAAAGTTTACCGCAATGTAAAGAGGTTAATGTCATAATCGTGGCCGCCTGGCGGGGACCGGGAGTTGGTCGGTTTGGGTAGGGCAGGTGGGGGGCCGCGGGGCTGCAGCATCTGTCTCTTGCCTGGGCAGGGTCGCGCAGGTGCCCTTCTGATACCAAGTTTCCGTGGGGACACTTCCATTTTGTGCAGGTTTCTCTGTTTTCTTTTATCACTTAAGAAAGAAAGGGGCAGGGCGCCTCGGTGGCTCAGTGGGTTAAAGCCTCTGCTTTCGGCTCAGGTCATGATCTCAGGGTCCTGGGATCGAGGCCAGCATCGGGCTCCCTGCTCAGCGGGGAGCCTGCTTGCCCTTCTCTCTCTCTGCCTGCCTCTCTGCCTCCTTGTGATCTCTTTCCCTCTGTGAAATAAATAAATAAAATCTTTAAAAAAAAAAAAAAAAGAAAGGGGCACATGAAGTGTAGGAAGCCAAATCCCAAAGTCCCCATCCTTTTCCCCTCTGCAGAGGTGACCCTGTGGGTCTCGTTTTGTTCGCTTCCAGAAACTTCCGTGCACTCACATCCCTCCACACACATGCATACACAGAGTGGGAGCTTTCTTGAGTCTCCTTTCAGTGATGTGCGGATGTATCATTCTGTAGCTTTTTCTCATGTGATGGGTGTTGGACCCTTCCAGAGCCTCCTTTATGAGCACGGGCCTGCATTTCACACGGCGCGGATGTATTCCAGCTGGACTGAACGAGTAACAGTACCCGCTGCGTGGGTTGTCAGATCCAAGCACTTAGAACAGGGCCTGGGGCGCACCAGGGGAGCCCCGAGCCAGGGCCCTAACTCCTTTGGCCTGGGTTTCCTTCGCTGGAAGTGGCGGTAGCTTCATGTGACGTTCCAGTGGGTCGATCCGGGAAAAGCCACTTGGGGCTGAGCGGGTTGCGCAGCTGTGCCCCCAGCGGTGGCTGCAAGTGCAGCCAATGGGCAGGACCTGTTGGTTTCATGAAGGTGAACGTGGCCTTTGCTTTCACAGCTAGAAGGGCGGGTCAACGTCTTTATTCTTTATGTGGGTCATCGTCTTGGCTCTTCTTTCTTTCATCTTCCAGACGATCTCAGTCATCTACTTCCATAAATAATCCCATTGGATTTAGAGATTCTTCTATTGACGTTCTAGGTTGATTCTGGGAGAACGGACACCTTTAGTATATTGAACCCCCACCCCTCTGGAAGCAGATGCTCTCTCCTCATATTCTGGTCGTTTCCTTCCTTCGCTCCTCCCTTCCTTTCCTGCTTCCTTCATCCCGTACCTGTTTGCTGAGCACCTGCTATGGCCCACCTCTGCTGACCCAGTGAGGAGACAGAGCCCGTCCCTGCTGGTGGGGCTGCTGATCCAGTCGGAGATGAACGCAGATAAACGCACACACCGGGTGGCGTGTGGCTGTGAGGGCAGCAGGGGTGGGGGTGGGAGGGGCTGTCCCAGATTCCATGTCTTCATCCCAGTTCTGAGGCCCCTCAGACTCTTCCAGCTGGAAGGACATGTCTGTCCCGAAGCCGCACCGAGTGCTGGGTGGGAGAGGTCCATCTCACTCCTGACCCCCGGTGGCACCCCACACCCTGTCACGGGTGTGCTGGGGCCTGAGCACAGGGGGGACAGTTGTAGGAAGCGTCTGAAGAAGACCCCTAGAGACAGGGTGCCATGTGTTTCCCAGCAGTGCTCTGGGGCCCTGGGGAGGGGCCGCTGCCTAAGTCAGGGCTGCAGGAATAGAGAGGAAGGGAGTGTGTGGCTGCAGACAGGGAGCCATGTGTTGAATGAATGAATGAATGAATGATCAGCCTGTCTGGACACAGCCTGCTGGTATGGAAGAGTCCAGAGTTGCGGAAGGGCCAGCCCTCCCCAAGTGCCCCCGTGGTGACATCAAGCTGCACAGCGGCTTGGCCCCCATCGGCCGGGCAGGGCTCTGACCACGGGACACTCCGGCCTGCTGTCTCCTATGCAGGGACGACTGACGTTGGGCCAGCTGCCTGGCAGGAGCTGGGACCACGGAGAGGAGGCTGAGGGCAGGACGTCCCCCCAGTGAAGGGTGGCATCTGTCCGGGAAGAGATGGGGGGTGGGGACCACGGCCAGAACGTCTCCAAGCTGAGCCAGCGGGTCAGTGCCAGGAGGGCCGCAGGCCGCAGCAAGGGACCGCCCCTGGCCCCGCATCCTTGCCTCATCCACTCCCAGGAGGGGTGGGCACGCGGCAGCCCCCCGTCCCGCCCCCGCGCAGAAGCCCTTTCATGGACGGCTGGCTCGGAGCGCTGGCAGCCCCTCGGCCCCACGCCTCCTTCCTGCTGGGCCCCCACGCAGATCCCCCTCTGCGGGCTCCCGCGGCAGGCCCAGGGCGGGGAGCAGCCGGGCATGGAGCACAATGTGCTTCCTTGTTCCCCAGCCCCACCGAGCCTCCTGAAATTGGCCCATTTCCTGCCTGGGCCATGGGGCCTTTTCCAAGGTAAATAAACAAATATAGAGAAGTCGGGGCCTGGGGTGGAAAGCGGGGTGTTGGGGTTTTCTTTTCCCCCCACCCCAACCCCATGGCCATAGTCGCTGTGTGACCACAGGGGCAGAACGGAAGGCGGGGCCCCCGCCCCGGAGTTTCGTTGGCCCCTGCGAGAACAGGACCCGTAGAAGGTTTGGGCCGCGCAGTCCTCCCCCGCTCCCGGTCCCGGCTCTCATCCAGGGCTGCCCCCAGAGAGGAAGCAGGGAGCCAGGGACCCCCCGACGGGGCTTCCCAGGCACGGGACGCAGCAGCTGACAGGCGGAAAGGGTTCTGGGGTGGATGGCAGTCCCTGGGCTCCCGTCCCAGCGGTGTCACCTCGGGGGGCTGTGATCTTAGGGAAGGAAACGGCCTCCAGCTGCAGAAAGGGCTGGGGAGGGGCTGGTGCCTGGAGGGCTGCGTGCCCCTCGCCAGGCTGGCTGACCTGGACAAGTCACTTCGGCTCCCTGCGTTGGGGGGTAGGAGACTCTGGGCCTGCGCCCCACTTGTCCTGGTTCTTTTGTCCATACGGTGAGGAGAGTGAGCAAGGTCAGGCCCTCCGCGTCCTCCAGGGCCCCGTCCCCGCTCTGGGTGCAGGCTGAGCCCACCCTGCCCTGCAGGTGTGAGTGGGGGCCGCACGCAGCCCCTGGCATTTGTCCCCTCCCCGTCTTCTGCCTTCTTCCAGGCGCACCCACTGTGCGGCCTGCAGAGAGGAGTGGCTCTGACACACGGATCCTTTACGTTCGTCTCCACCACTTCCAGCCTCAAGTCCCGCCTTCCCTCACTTGTCTTCCCTTAAAAGCAGTACACCCGAAGGCAAAGCATGTCTGTTGCCGTGGGGGATACTTTGGGTGGGGGAGGCGTGGCCAGCGCCCCTGGGGGCGTCCAGGAGGCTCCCCAGGGGCGCCAAGGTGGGGGAAGCAGACAAGTGACAAGGTCCCTGCCCGCGTGGAGCTTACATTCTAGATCCTCAAAAGAGGCCTCTGGTTCCCTGACCTTGACCTGCACGTGGTGGGTGTGCCTCAGCATCCCCGTTACTCAGGGCCGCGCCGGTTTTCCCGTCAAGCACCTCTCTCGTTTGTAGATCTCCGGCCTGGCCTGCCCTCTGAGCTCGGGCATCCCCCCTGTGAGCCTGACGTTGGTCCCCACTTGGCTGTCTGTCCGCCTGCCTGCCCATCAGTCCCGCAGACATCTCCTGCGCACCGGGCTGGGAACCGGCTTCCTGTGGGCCTCCACCCCTGCCCGCCCCGCTGCCTCTGCTCTGTCCTCACTGTAGGGGGGGACATCACATCCGCTGGGCCTTGGTGCTTGGAAACCTGGGCATACCTTGGATTCCCACCGCCCAGTTCATGGGCCAGTCCAGGGAATATCCTGAATCCATTCTCTTTGTTGTCATCACACAGCCTTATCGGATGTGGTCCGTCCTCCCAGCTCCTTTCTCTGCAAGAACCGGATAACAAAGAGCCTTTAGGGACAGATGGGTTTCCTCTCTGACATAGTGACTTCGGCGTGGTCCTGTGCGGACACAGTCAGGGGGCAGAGTTCAGTCTGGAGATGGGGCTCTGTCTGTTCTCAAGATGTGCGGCTCTGAGGCCGGGCCGGGTGCCCACCGTCCATGGCCCGGCCCTCCTCTCCCCTGGGGCAGGGGCCAGTCCTCCAAGTGGGGTCACCTGTTCTTTGGGCGCAGGGAGAGGAGGCGGCAGGTGGCAGGGGAGCTCCGTTCAGGAGGGGTCCCGCACTCTGACAACGTCCCTGCAAGGAACAAGGCTGGCTCCAGGGACGGTCCCCTGTAAGTCAGTGTCCCAGGGATCCGGAAGCAGAAGGGAACCAGCCTGAGGCCCTTCCACTGTCCACCGGGGCCTGGCTGTTTAAGATTCTGGGGAGGGGAATCTACGCTTTCCAGGCGCGCCCTTCTCCTCCCCCCGCAGCCCTGACACCTGGGCCATCCCCCACAGCCCTGGCTGAAGCCCCCACCTCCACAGCACAGAGCGGGACCTCCCGTCACCCAGCACTATTCCTGGCACAGCCCGGGTGTGTGGCCTCCTGGCCTGCCCCCTTGGCTTGGGCTGACCCTCACCGTCTTGCCACCCCCTTGCCAGCCCAGGGCGGGTGTGAGGGGGACAGAATAACAGAAAGGGCTGGGTCGGGACTCAGAATCACCCAGGCCCTGCTTACACCCACCAGACCCCACAGATGAGTCGCACTTCGTGAAGGACCAGGAGGGTAAAGGCACAAAGTTGCCGAGGAGGGTGCTGCTGGGCTGGAGAGACAGGCATCCGGGGGGCACTGGGGCAGTGCGGCTGGGGTGAGCCCTGGGGTAACCCACAATGGGGAGCAGCTAACTCTGAGAGTTTAAGAATAAAATGCAAATAAAAAGAGAAGAAACGGCTCTTTAATCACCTAAAGGCAGCGTAGTTTTACATTTCATCACAGGGAAGATGACGTCTGGGGTGAGTTTTTAAAGGTAAATGGGAGTTTCTCAGGCTGTTGGGTGGTAGTGGGGTCAGGAAAATGCAGGAAAAGAGAAGAGCAGGTGCAAAGACCAGGAGTTGTGGGAAAATGTAGTCCATTCTGGAAAAAGTGAGAAGTTCGATATGTTAGTGACAGTGATAGAAAGGCAGTGGCTTCAACAAGATAGAAGCTTCTCTTCCTGCCCCTTGCCCCCCTTCTCATGGAAAAGTCTGGAGGGAGGCAGTCAGGGCTGACATGGTGGCTTGGCTCCATGAATTCTTAAGGGACCCAGGCTCTTGCCAGCTTACCACACATCCCTGGAATGTGGGTTTTGACCTCTTGGCCCAAGATGGCAGTTAGAGTCCCAGCCATTGCACCCACATTCCAGGCAACGGCATGGAGAAAGAGGTGAAGAAGAAGAGGGGAAAATATACATGTCAGTGTTTTGAAGGAAGGCTTTCAGAAGCTGACAGGTGACACTGTTTATAACCTATTGGCCAGACTTGGTTTGTAACCACCCTAGCCACAAGGACAGCCAAGAGATTATTCTGGGTGGCCACATGTCCAGCTCAAACTCAGGGGTTCAAATGCCATGGAAAAAAGGGAGGAAGGATGCCTCCCCGCTCTCAGAGAGGGCAGCCAGGGTACACAGGGAGCGAGGGGTGAAGGCTCCAGCTTCATGCTCGCCTGGGGAGCTGTGCTGGCCCCTCCTGGTGTCTGCAGGTCCCCAGGATGTGGGCCTGGGTTGAGCCAGGTCGCCCTTAGCTGAGTGGCACCTTGCCCATCACAGCCGTCCCCGGAGCTGATGGCTGGCTTCTAACCCAGGACTTGCCCGCAGGACCCACTCGGAGGGGCCTTGGAGAGCTAGCTCTGTGTCCGGGCTTCTCCTGCCTCACCATGCTGGCCACTGTGTCTGCTTTGATGTGGCTCGGCCCAGGGATTTCCTGGTCCCAACTGGCAGCAGGGCGAGAGAGCCCCTCTCCATCTATCCGGAAGCCCAGGTGGGGTCACATGCTGCAGTCCCTTCCTTTCCCACAATTCCCCAGGGCAGGGAGTGGAGGACCCCCCCCCTGCCGCCCTCCTTCCTCCTGTCTGGATTATTTTCCTCATCAGAAACTCTGTGGTCCAGTGTCATTCTCCAAGCCCGGACCTTGGTCATTTACGGTGGGAGGTACTGGAATGAAAGTTCATTCCTTTTCAAGATGGTGCAGTTGTGGGCTTGGGCGTCAGACATCCCCCTCTTCTCCTCTTCCTCTTTGCAGGGCCTGTCCCAGGACAAGGCTCAGAATTGCAGAAGAGTAGAGCATAGGAATAGCTAAGCATTTCCCTCCACCTCCCACCCTCAAGACAGAAGCCCGAAGGCTCTGGAAGGAGCTGGGGCACAGGGATGTTGCAACATCTGTCCCTTCTCCCTCTGCTTGCCCCAGAGTGTCTCTAGGATCCTCTATCCTGGTCCAGGGCAGATCGCAAAGTTAGTCCAAGAGATTGTTGGGTCCCTCCCTCCCCGGCGACCCCCTCCATGGGAGGAGTGTGCCTTCCACCCCATTACAGTTGGCCTTGGCCGAGACTTGCTGTGGCCAATGGGATACGTGCAGGTAGGAGGTGAGCAGAGCTTGGCAAAGGGCTGGTGTGACCGGGCTGCCCCCTGACTGCTGAGTTGGCTCTGGGGAAGCGAGCACACCTGTCCACGCAGGATGAGAGACGCGTGGAGCAGCCCTGGACCCAAGCTGGGCCCAAGTCCAGCTGCCCGGCAGAACGAGCAGGAGAGAAACGTCCGTTGCTTCAAGCTTCTGGGTTTTGGAGGGGCTTGTCAGGCAGCATTGCTGTGGCTGTAGAAGACTGGCACTCTTGGGTGACACTGGGGACCCCTGTGGCTCCTAGCCTGAGACAGGACCCCTCCTGCCTTCGCTCAGCCGGGTTTGGACACGGAATTCTCTGAAGCCCTGAACAAACCCCTCCCAGGAACAATGGTACTAGAGGATGATGCCAGCCCCAGGCAGCTGGCCCTGAGCGTCTCCCTGTGCGTCCGGCCCGGCCTTAATCTCTCGCACATCCACCCGGGAGGTATGCATCTCGGCCACCCGAGTTCAGAAGAAAATCTCGAGGGTCAGAGAACTCGAGGGACTTGCCGAGGACCATGCAGCTGACACGTGGAACAGCCCGGCCGGCGCTCCCGAGGCGGAATCTCTCCGGCACTGGTCCAGGCCCAGAGACCTTTCAGGGCGAGCATGCGGGCGCCTTCTCTGCCTTGTCCCCTACTTTCGAGGATGGGGCTCTGGTCAGACGGGTACATCTTGGAGGAGGAGCAGAGTTTTTTCCAGGCTTGCCTCCCTCCTGCCTGGGCCCCCTCTCTCCTTCCTGTGACCTGGGCTGGCCCTTGAAGGCAGTGCGAACCCCCAATTCAAAACTTCTCTCCTCTTTGGCTCATGGAAACCGGCTTCCAGAAAACTCTCACTCCTGAAAGCATTTGATAAACCTTGAAGACTGAGAGCTGGGCTACCATGGGGTTGGGGGGGAAGGACCCCCCCCCAAAAGGCCCCATGTGGGCACGACCCAGTGAGGCCGGGGAGGGAGGCAGGAGAGAGGCCACACAGGACAGGGCCCGAGCTTCCTCTCCAAGTGAACGCGAGTGTGGGGCCAGGTGTATTTATAACACAGCCCTGAAGGGGACCAGGCCTCCCATAAATCACGCTATTTCCTTGGCAGGAGTAAAAATAGCCACAAGGCATCGGGCACGGGCTTGTGCGTGGAACAGAGCTGGCCCGGCCAAGCCCTCCGCCCCCAGGCCCCGCCCCCCCGGTCATGCCTCATTTGACCATCAGGACAAAGTTTCCACCTCCTCCTCCCCACTGGGCACCAGGTTGGCTGCCTGCCCCTCATCCCCATGGAGGGCGGGGGGGAGAAGGGGGCGCCTCCCAGACGGAGCTGCTGGGTGGGTCCCTTGCAGTCTTTGCTGACTTCCGGGCTGGCTCAGGCCCGCTGCAGAGGGGTCAGTACAAGTCCTCAGCCAAGAAAAGTTGGGGACAGAGTCAGAGGTGGTGAGGAGTAGGGTCGGGGCTGGGCTGCAGTCCGTGAGCAGAAAAGCCTGTCGGGACCCTGCTACACCATCGGGACCTCCCCTGACACGGAGACACAGAATGGGAAGGAGGAACCTAGGGTGACCCAGGACCACCTCTGGGGTGAGACCCCTCTGGCAGTGGGCCCCAAAGTGCAGTCTGAGGCCTGCCTCAGAGTAGTCTGGGGAGCTCCTCACCATGGGGATGCCAGGTCCTGGACCCTCGGAGTGGAGTCAGAGTGCATTTTAAGCAAGGGCCCCACGGTCTCGGGCCCACTGTCACTGCCGGCCGCCCAGGCCTCCTCTGAGGCACCGCCCCAGCACAGGACTGGAGCTCTGGGAGGTGGAAGGCAGGGCAGGGGGAAGGCGCTCTGCTCGCTGCCCTCCCGTCCACCTCCTCTCCTCGGGCAAGCCAGTCTGCCAGCTGTCTCTGGGTCAGCAACAGCGGGAAAAAGTGACCCGCTGGAAAAGTGACCTATTTGAGGCAAGATCACACCCTAGCAGCGTCCCAGGCTCTCTCTGGGAAACCACTCCCGGCTTGGGGCAGGGAGAGGCAGCTTTCTGGGGGCTGGGGCCGTGGGGCCAGGTCTGGGAAGGACTCACACTCACAGCCCTCAATCTGCATAGTGAATTCTACCAGACAGCAGATTCCCCGGAGCTGGGATTTGAACCTGGGTCTCTGGCCACAGCCCACAGTCGATGACATGGTGGAAAACCCCGGATTCTTCCTTGTGTCCGAGCTCAGCATTATTGCAGAACTGCCTTCAGTGTCTGTCTCTCGGGATGTTGGGGGCAGGGCGGGGGTGCCCCGCCTCCACCTCACCGGGCGCTGCCTCCCTGCCCTAGGCTCTTGCTTTGGCAGAGACTTGCAGGCACTTAATTCATCTAATTAGCCTAAGGGCAGTGGTTCTGGCCACACCACACCCTAGAAGACCTCAGAGGAGTTACTCTTCTCAGAGCCTCCTTTGTGAAAGTGGTACTCGATGAGCACATATTCAACAGTCTCCGCTCACCAGCTCCAAGCTGGGAATTTGCTCACTCATCCTACAGATGTTTACGGAGTACCTCCCATAGGTAAGGCAGCCATCCGGGGTCAGGGCGACAGCAGCCGGTAAGACAAGACGGGGGTCTGTCTGCACTCCTGTCTGCGTGCCACTTACATTCCAGGGACTCGGTGGCTAAGTTGACAGCAGAGACTCTAGAACTGTCTGGGTTCGAATCCTGACTTTCTGAGCTAGCTGCGTGGCCTTGGACAAAACACCTAACCTCTGTGCCTCAGCTGTCTGGACTGTAAAGTGAGGGTAATAGTGGTACTGGGTTTGCCACTGGGAGGATGAATTGGGTTAGTGGTCCGGGCCCAGTTCTGGGCATCAAAGTACAGCGTGCCATCATTCATTCTATGGCGGTCCCACAATTCTTTCCCTCTTGGGAGCTCCAAGGGCCCTGCTCTTGCCTTCTCCTCTTGGACCACAGCCTCCTGAACAATGGCGAACCTCCTGACGCCTTGCGCAGCTGGAAGAAGGACACGGAGGCAGAGAAGAAGCCAGGTACGCCCCTTCCCCTGACCCAGCACATAGTTCTTGTCTTTCTTGTTTGCACCATCTGTTCATAGGGAGGAAATCTCAGTACTGCTGTGGGGTCTTATACTGGGTTCATCAGAAAGGAGAACACCGAGCCCTGGCCCGATGGGGACAGAGGAGGACCACAGTCACAAAGGCGAAGCACCTTTGTGCATGGTGAGGAATGGGGCTGCCTTCAGGCCTGGAGGGGTGAGCATGGCTCACTGGGGCCAATAGGTGAGGTTATGCTGTCTACTGAACAATCCGGCCTCGGTGACTGTCTTTCTGAGCAGTTGGGTGAGCTATGAGTGGATCAAGAAGGAATAAAAAGAGACCGCTGAAAACCCTGGGAAGTCTAGTCATCTGGACTATTTCAGTAAAAGGCCAAAGAGTATTAAAACTTAAACACCTGAGAATATCTTTATATTAAGAAAACCTTGGGACAAATTAGTAATAGTACTAAGGCTGCCTGTGTGCCAGACACTATTCTAAATGACTTACAGATGTTAATGCAACGATCCCTATAGTCTAATGAGGTCAGTACTACTGTATTATTGTTTATCCCCACGTGTCAGAAATGATGGCTGGAGCAGTGGTTCTCAAAGTGTGAGTCCTGGATCATCTTTGCCTGGGAACTTATTAGAAACGTGAATTCTCCAGCACCAGCCCAGATCTGCTAAATCAGAAACTCAGGAGATAAGGCACTCTATTTTAGTAAGCCTTCTGGGTGATTCCAGTGTGTGCTCAAGTCTGGGAACCACGAAGCCAGACTTGCTGTGGTAACAAAACTCTGTACTCTCAGGGCCTTAAAACAGCAAAAGGACATTTCTCCCTCACACTGCTTGTCTACTGGGGATGGGAGGGGGACTTTGCTCATCACCGCACTCAGGCACCCTTTGGAAATGGTCCTAAAGGCATATAACAAAAGGAGAAACATTTATTCAAGAAAATCTACTAAAAGTTGGTGAGAACGGTGAGAGTCTATGGTATTGGAACCAAGACTACCGCCACCCCCATCTCTAGCTCATCAAGATGGTAATTCCACTCCAGCCTGGTAGAGCCCAGGATACCGAAGTCCCTTTCCCTCTAGCTCCCGGAGAGAGGCCTGTCTTCCCAGAAGGGGCAGGACACCAGTGCTTCTCAGGCCACCCCAGCTGTCTGTGGCGTTGCTCTTGCTGAGGCGTTGCTCTGGGCTCCCTTCTGCCCAGTCCCCATTATGCCATGAGCATGAAACCACTGAGAATTCTAGGTCCCAATCTGCTTTCCTTGGCTTGTAAAGCAGAGGTTCCATCGTGGGAGAGGAAAACCAGGAAGACCTGAGGGCACTGTCCTTCCCCTCTCCCGAGCACTCGGCTCCTACAGCACGGCTGTCTGTCTGTCATAGAGAAGCACACCCTGTCCCTATTCCCAGCTCCAGAGTCATGGCCCAGAGGTTTTACCTAGATGAAGAGGCAGAGTATAGAACGGAGGGCCCCCAATTGCTTCCCAAAGGAACTGACTTCATTTAGTGTGACAAAGTTCAAGCCTAGAGTGCTCTAAAAAACAGTGGGGGTTGTGGTAAAATGTAGTTGAAAGGGAGTTAGCAATTCCCTAGTTAGTAATTAGGCTAAGCTGTAGGCTGGCAAGTTTGTCAGAGGGAATCAGGGAAAGAGATACCTGGAAAGAGCCCTTCTGGGGTCAGAACAAATCCCAAACACTGACCTTGGAACTATCCCTTCAAATGAGCCCAAATTTGATTGGATCAGTCTGGGAACAATTTATGCCATAGCACACTGTTGCAAATAATAATTAGCCAGCAATCAGTGGAGTTTAATTGACGGGTTCGGTCAGGGAAAGAGACAGTCAAAGAGAACCTTGCCAAAACTGCGGTCATTCCAGGGTGACTGTGGGCATACCCATGGTTGGACCCACTTAGGAGCAACATCAGAGTCTAAACACTGAGGATGAGAAAAGATGGAAAAAATAATCCATTCAGCCACTACACAGATAAATAGGCAGATAACAGTAACAAACCCCAGGGGAGGGGGACCATGCCGAGTTCCTTCAGTATATTATCTAAAATCTAATGTCTATACTCTACAATTATCCAGCCTCCAAGAAAAAATATGAGACATTAAAAGAAACAGGAAAGCATGACCCATGTATCAGGAAAAAAAATCAGGTAACAGAAACTGCCCGTGAGAATGACCAGGTATTGGATCTAATAGATGAATCCCTCCAAGTAGCCATTTTATAAATATATCCAAAAAACTAAAGAAAACTATGATAAAAGAGGTAAAGGAAGATGTGATAACAAAGTTTCATCAAATAGAGTATATATTACTATATATACTATATATAGTATATATATATAGCATATATATATACACTATATATAATAAAGAGACAGAAATTAAACAAGGAATCAAATGGAAATTCTGGAGTAAAGAAGTATACTAATTAAAATGAAAAAAATCACTAGAGAGACAGAACAGCAGACTTGAACTGGTAGAAAAAAGAATCAGTAAACTCAAAGATAGATTGATAGAGAGTATGCTGTTTGAAGAACAGAGATGAAAAAAGAACGAAGAAAAATGAACAGATCCTCAAAGAAATATGGGACATCATTTAACACACCAACATATGTATAATGGGAGCACCAGAAAAAAAGAGGAGAGAGAAATGAGCAGAAAAAATATTCAAAGAAATAATGACCGAGAACTGCCTAAATTGAAAAAAAAAAAAACATTGATCTACACATCCAGGAATCTCAACAAACTCCAAATAGTATAAACACAAGTGGACTCATACATAGACACGTCACAGTATTAAATGCTGAAAGTCAAAAACAGTAGAAAATCTTGAAAACAGCAAGAGGAGAACAGCTTGTCACTTCTGAGGGAACATCAATAAGCTGACTTTTCATCAGAAAAGATGGGGCCAGAAGGTGCTGGGGTAACATGTTCAAAATTCTCACAGAAAATAACTGTCAAGGGCACCTGGGTGGCTCAGTGGGTTAAAGCCTCTGCTTTCGGCTCAGTGTCATGATCTCAGGGTCCTGGGATGGAGGCCCGCATCGGGCTCTCTGCTCGGCAGGGAGCCTGCTTCCTCCTCTCTCTCTCTGCCTGCCTCTCTGCCTCCTTGTGATCTCTCTCTCTGTGTCAAATAAATAAATAAAAATCTTTAAAAAAAAAAAAGAAAAGGAAATAACTGTCAACCAAGAAGCTTATATTCAGCAAAACTATCTTTCAAAAATCAAGACCAAAAAAAAAAAAAAAAGACTTTCCCAAATAAACAAAAACTGAGGTAATTTGTGGCTTGCAGACCTGCCTTATAAACAGCACTAAAGGGGTGTCTGGGTGGCTCAGTTGGTTAAGGATCTGCCGTCTGCTCAGGTCGTGATCTCTGGGTCTTGGCATCAAGCCCTGAGTTGGGCTCCCTGCTCAGTGGGGAGCCTGCTTCTCCCCCTCCTTCCGCTGCTCCCCCTGCTTGTGCTCTCTCTCTGTCTCTCAAATAAATAAATAAAATCTTAAAAAAAAAAAGCAGTACTAAAAGAAGTTCTTCAGGTTGAGAGCAAGTGATCCCAAAACAAGTGACAGAATTCACAGAAGATAAAAAAAAGAATGGCAGCAGGTAATTATGTAATTATAAAAGGCAGTATAAATGCACATTTCTTCTTTCAAAAGCAATAACATAAAACAATATGCATATAATGTGCTCTTGGGTCTATAACATATAGAAATGTAATGGTTTTTTTTGTTGTTGTTGTTCTGTTTTTGGGGCCAGTAACAGCACAAAAGAGATGAGTGGAAGTAAAACTAAGGAAATGACTCAAGGTATTAAGGTGAATCCACAGGAACAAATGAAGAGATCCAGAATAATATTGTTAAGTCATAGGTTGAAAGACTTATTATTAAATTAACCTAAAGATTCAATGCAATTCTTGTAAAAATTTCAACTGCCTTTCCCCCCACCCTGAGAAATGATTAAGCTGATCCTAAAATTATGTGGAAATACAAATGACCCAGAATAGCCAAAACAATCTTAAAAAAAAAAAAGTTGGAGAAGTCACACTTCCTGTCTGTAAAATTTACTACAAAGCAATCAAGACAGTGTGGTATTAGCATTAAGGATAGAGGTATGTATTGGTAAAATAGAATTGAGAGTCCAGAAACAGAACCCACGTGTCAACGGTCACTGATTTTTCGCAATGGTGGCAAGACTATCCAACAGGGAAAGAATAGTCTCTTCAGCAGATGGTGCTGGGACGACTGGAGAGCAACACACAGAAAACTAAAGTTGGATCCTCACCTCACACCATATAAAAAAATCAACTCAAAATGGATCAAAGATAAGAGAGCTAAATATGAGAGTTAAAACTATAAACCTCTCAGAAGAAAACATAGAGATATATCTTCATGACCTTAACTAGGCAAAAGTTTCTTGAATACGTCACCAAAAACACAAGCAACAAAATAAGAATATAGAAAATTGAACTGATCAAAAGTTTCCAAAATTTTGTGCTTCAGAAGTCGCTATCAAGACGGTGAAAAGAAACTAACAGAATGGGAGGAAATTTTGCAAATCATGTAACTGGAAAGGAAGTTGTATCTGGACTGTAGAAAGAACACTTACAACTCAACAATAAAAAAAATTAACCCAATTTAAAAATGAGAAAAAGATCTGAATAAACATTTCTCTAAAGAAGATATATGAGGGACACCTGGGTAACTCATTTGGTTAAGTGTCTGACTCTTAATTTTGGCTCTGGTCATGATCTCGGGGCAGTGAGATCGAGACCCATGTCGGGTTCCATGCTGGGTGTGAGGCCTACTTGGGATTCTCTCTCTCTCTCCCTCAGTCCCTCCCCCAGTTTGCACTCTCTCTCTCTCTAGGAAAAAAAAAAAAGATGTATGAATGGCCAATAAGCACACGAGAAGATGCTCAACCTCATTAGGCATTAGGGAAATGCAAATCAAACCTACAAGATACCACTTCACACCCTCAGGATGACTATAATCAAAGAATCAGATAATAACAAGTGTTAGCAAAGATGTGGAGAAATCGGAACGTTCAGGCACAGGTGGGGGGAATATAAAATGATACAGCTGTTTTGGAAAAACAATCTAGCAATTCCCTAAACAGTTTAATATTCAGTTACCATATGGTTTGGCAATTCCTCTGCTGGGTGCATATCCAAGACAAATGAAATCATACATCCACAGAACTACTGTGTATAGGAACGTTTATAGCAGCATCATTCATAGTTGCCAAAAGATGGAAGCAAACCAAATGTTCACCAACTGATGAATGGATAAACAAAGTTTGGTAGTTCCATACAATGAAATAATATCCAACAATAAAAAGGCAAGAAGCACTCATACATGTTACAATGCAGATGAACACTGAAAATATTTTGCTAAATGAAAGAATCCAGTTACAGAAGGCCACGTACTGTATGATTTATAGGAAATGTCCATTTATAACAAATCTATAGGAAACACAAAGTAGATTAGTTTTGGCTTAAGTCTGGGAGAGATGGGGAGGGAGCAAGAGCTAAAGGTTACAAGGTTATTATAATTTTTTTGGAGGTGTTGAAATGTTCTAAAGTTGACTGTGGTGATGACTGTATATATTTGTTAATGTACTAAAAACTGTTGAATTGTACACTTTATTTTTTAAAGATTTTTAAAATTTCATTTATTTGTCAGAGAGAGAGAGAGAACACAAGCAGGCAGTGGCAGGCAGAGGCAGAGGCAGAAGCAGGCTCCCTGCTGAGCAATGAGTCCGATGCGGGACTCAATCCCAGGAGCCTGGAATCATGACCTGAGCTGAAGTCAGCTGCTTAACCAACTGAGCCACCCAGGCATCCCATACTTTAAATCGTATGTTTTGTAGGGGCACCTGGGTGGCCCATTTGGTTAAGCGTCTGCCTTTGGCTCAGGTCATGATCTGAGGATCCTGGGATTGAGCCCTGTGTCCAGCTCCCTGAGTCAGGCTCCCTGCTCAGTGGGAGTCTGCATCTCCCTCTCCCTCTGTCTCTCCACCCTACTCATGCTCCCACTCTCTGTCTCTCAAATAAATAAAATCTTAAAAAAATAAGTTGTGTATTTTGTGAATTCTATCTGGACAGAGTCATTGTATGATGCAATTCCTAATAAGATTTTTAAAAGTTTTTTTGTATGAGATTATTCTTAGTATTCAGAACAGATGGAAGTGGTATTTTGTTAGTATTTTTCATAGTGTCAAATTCATTTACTTTTTAACAATAGCAATCATTTATTAAAATGACTTTAGTCATGGGGCTCCCAGGTCCTGGGATTGAGCCCCGCATCTGGCTCCCTGCTTGGCAGGGAGCCTGCTTTTCTGTCTCCCCCGCTTGTGCTCTTTCAAATAAATAAATATAATCTTTAAAAAAAAGTTAACTTTAATCATAAGTTCTGCTTTGGTGATCGCAAATGTGTAAGCATTTGGTTTAAAATTCATTTGAGTGTGCATGTTCTTCAGTAAATAGCAAAAAATGTTTTTTAAAATAAATGTGTCAAGCATTCAGAAAAAAATTCAGAAATTATATAACCAACAGCTAATACAATCCAGCTTTGTCAAATCTGCACATTTTGTATTATTTGCTTCAGGTTTTCTTTTAAGAAATAAAATATCACAAAACCATGACATTCTCTACGTACATCTCCCTTGACCTATTTCCCCCTGCCTCCCTGAATTTAGTGTTTATCACTCTCGTGAATGTTTTAAAATATATATACATATATATTTATCACTCTTACGAATGTTATTAAAAATAATATACATTTTAAAACCATATATATATATAATCACTACACAATAGAGTTTTGTGTGCCTTTAAACTATATAAATACTGTCATTTTGAGTATGTAGTTTTCTTTTTTTTAAAGGATTTTTTTAAAGATTATTTATTTATTTATTTGACAGAGAGAGAGAGAGAGATCACAGGTAGGCAGAGAGGCAGGCAGATAGAGGAGGAAGCAGGCTCCCCGCTGAGCAGGGAGCCCGATGCGGGCCTTGATCCTAGGACCCCGAGATCATGACCTGAGCTGAAGGCAGAGGCTTTAACCCACTAAGCGACTCAGCCGCCTGAGTATAATAGTTTTCAATGGTTTCTTTTCACACTATGTTTTCTCCCAAAGAAGAGAATAATATAATGAACCCCCACATATCCGTATACCAACTTTAATAATAACTGGTCATGGCTACATGTGCTTCATTAAAACGCGTACCCACTCTCTCTCGTCCTCTGACTTATTTTATTTTTATTTTAAGATTTTATTTATTTATTTGACAGAGAGAGACAGCAAAAAGAGGGAACACAAGCAGGGGGAGTGGGAGAGGGAGAGGCAGGCTCCCCACTGAGCAGGGAGCCCGATGCGGGGCTCCATCCCGGGACTCCAGGATCATGACCTGAGCTGAAGGCAGTTGCTTAACCAACTGAGTCACCCAGATGCCCCCGAGAACAAATTTTTTTAGTCTTCTTTTATCTGAGCTTATCTTCCTTCTACTTTAATTCCTGAAGGATATTCTCACCGGACATAGAATTATGGACTGGCAGTTTTGTTCTTTCCACGCCTTCAAAATGTTGTTCCACTTCCTTTTGGCCCCCATGGTTCCCCACGAGAATTCGCAATCACCTAAATTGTTCTTCTCTAATGTATGTTTGTCCCCTGGTTTCTTTCATGATTTTTTCTTCATCATTCATTCCAACAGTTTAATCAGAATGTCTCTGGGTGTGAATTTCTTCCAGTTGATCCTGTTTGTGGTTCACTGAGCTTTATTGAATTTGTAGGTTTATATCTTTTGCCAAATGTGGAGAGTTTCCTGCCGTTATTTCTTCAAACATGATTTGTTCATGTTTTATAGCTTTACTCTCTGGGAGAGATGGGGTAAAGTATCTTACTTTGTCGCCATTAAAATTCTGGAAACTGAATCTTAAAGTCCATTTTTATATTTCCTGTCATGCTTATTTTTATTTTATTTTATTTTTGAGAGAGAGAGTGAGTGAGCGGAGCAGGGAGGGGCAGAGGGAGAGGGAGAGGGAAAAATCCCAAGCAGACTCCACCTCAAGTGTGGAGCCATATGCAGGGCTCAGTCTCACAACCCTGAGATCATGACCTGAGCTGAAATCAAGAGTCCAATGCTTAACCGACTGAACCACCCAGGCACTCGATTAAAAAAAAAAATTTTTTTTTATAAACTCTGTACTTCTCTGTGGAGAAATTATCTCGTTCATTAAATCTCTTTTCAGCTATGGCTAATTTGCAGCTTAACCATCCAATGACTTTTTAACTTGAATGACTACATTATTCACGTCTTGAAGTTTTGGGTTTTCTCATATTGCCTATTCTTTTTCCATAGTGTTCTTTTTCTTGTATTTCATTCCTTTCACATTTTGAAATGTTTTTCTTTACTATAGGTGCCTTACTTCCTTTATAATTAAAATTTTTTTTTATTTATTTGAGAGAGGGGAAGAGACAGAGGTGGGGGGGGATGGAGGAGAGAGAGAGGGAGAACCTCAAGCTTAGCAGGGAGCCTGACTTGGGGCTCGATCCCACGACCCTGAGATCATGACCTGAGCTGAAATCAAGAGTTGGACACTTAATGGACTGAGTCACCCAGGCGCCACTTAATTTACGTTTATTTTTCTATTGAAGTACAGTTGACTCTTTCTTTTATCATCTTATTTATTTTTTAAGGTTTTTATTTATTTATTTTAAGTAATCACTACACCCGATGTGGGGCTTGAACTCACAACCCTGAGACGAAGAGTCGAAGGCTGTAGCAACTAAGCCAGCCAGGCGCCCCTCCTTCCTTTATCATTTTCAACATACTTATTTTCTAGTCTCTGTCAGATTGCTTTGGGGTCACCTTGCTGTTTGTGCCTCTCCAGACTTTTGATCTGAGGTGAGTCTTCTTCTGTGCACTATCATTTACCTCCAGCACGGCTTTACCCGTGGGAAACATGGGTGGCCTCAGTGGAGGTCCTGTGCCTTTAGAGCAAGTTTCGAGTTTGTCTCTGTTAAGTACCCCACAGACATTAGTAAGCCGGGGACCAACACTTACGTTGATCTCTCCGTTTGAGGTTTCACAGGGTAAAGTCCACGTGAATCTAAAACTTGTTCCTTACAATGAGCACTGGCTCATTGTAAGGAACTCTCAGGAGGGATTTTTTAAAATTCTACCAGCCAGGTTGAGAAGAGTGTATTTCTTTCTTGCCCTTCTGTGCCTAAAGGTCCTTTCTTCTATTTTCTTTTTTCTTCTATTTTCTTTTTTCTTTTCTTTCTTTTTCCTCCCTCCCTCCACTCCTTCCCTTCCTTCCTTCCCTCTCTTTCTCTCTTCCTCCCCCTCCCTCCCTCCCTCTTTCTTTCAAGATTTTATTTATTTGTGAGAGAGAAAGAGAGAGTGCGCACGAGCAGGGGGCAGGGGCAGAGGGAGAGGGAGAAGCAGACTCCTCACTAAGTGGGGAGCCTGATGTGGGGCTCGATCCCAGGACCCTGAGATCATGACCCGAGCAGAAGGCAGATGCTTAACTGACTGAGCCACTCAGGGGTCACAGGGTCTGATTTCTTTTTTCCCAGCACATTATTCCACTGCGGGTATAGCCCCAGACAGCTTCAGCTTTAGCTGAAGACTCTGCTTCAATGCCCACTTTGGTTAGGTCCAATGCCTCACTTTCCCTGGGTGACAACCAGTCCCAGTTTCTGCCCGTGCCCTTACCACTCTCCCGGTCCTCCCAGAGAGGGCAGTTGTGGCCAACTTCATTTCTGGTTGGATTTTTCCTTTTGTTTCTTAATTTCTTGGGGTTGATGTGGTTTGTTTCTTAACTTTTTGGATTTAAAAAGATACTGTTGGTGTGGATTTTTTTGTTTGCTTTTGAGTCTAACTTCCCTAGGTGTTTACAGCAAGATGGTGTTCAGGTTATATAATCCATTCTGCTGCTCAAAACAGAAGTCCAAACCTAAATACAAATTCTTCTTCTTCTTCTTCTTCTTTTTTTTAAAGAATCAGAATCGTAAATTTTCAGAGCCCTCAAAGCAGGTAGAAGCTTGGCAGAACACAGCTTGGAAACCACCCATGGAGAAGGAAGAACTCAGACTTCCTGCCACCTGCTTTTACATTTCCAGTCCTAACACCCTCACGCTCTGGGACTTGGGGTAAGTTACTTCGCTTCTCTGGGCCGTCCTTTTCCTTACAGGAAAGTTTAGGATAACCATGCCTAACTCCCAGGGCCTGGGACCACGTTTGGAAAGTCCTGGCCCCGTGATGCTTGAGGTGGGAGTCTCTCTAAGTGTCTCTGGTATTATCTTGAAAATTTCCTTAGGTGTAACACCCTTCTGCACCGCCAGGTGAAAAGGTGGTTGGCTGCTGACAAGTTCAAGGCCCTGTTGCAGGCCGTTTTAAGCTCATAGGCGGGCATCAGTAGAGGGTGTTGTCCCCCCAAGCAGAACCCGGGACACAGAGGTCCTGTCTCCCTTTCTATTCATTTCTGGGAGGACAGCCCGGGGCTGGCCCCACCTGATGGCAGTCCTCCCCCCTTGAGAAGGCACCCCCCTCCCTCCCCACTGACCTTTCCAAACAGCCCATTCATCCCGGGCCTGGGGTGCGGGCGGTGGTTAGAGAAGAATGCCCGTCCGCCTCCCCGAGACCCCAGGCCGCGACCCCCGGGGAGGCCCCTGCGCAGGAGGAAAGGCATTTCTGTCTCGCTCTGAACCCGCCTCGGGTTTCGCACTTCCCCTCCCCAGGACAATCCCGACCTTCACCGTGAAGGAACTTTTGCAAACACACGCGCGCGCGCATGTATTTTTGGAAGAAGGGGAAAAATTCCAAGAGAACCTCTGCTCAGTTAAAAATGAAGTGAAGATTATATTAAGAATGAAAGGAGAGCGGGGCCGCTCGGCGCATACAGAAGGCCCTTTCATCGCGCCCGGCCGCGCGCCGCGGGCAGCTGCCAACACAAACGCGGGCGGAACAGAGCCTGCGGAGCCGCCGGCCGCGCTGCCAGGCCGCGTCCCCGCCGATCCGGGGCTGGCGCCGCTCCCGTTTCCGCTCTGCTGACGCGCCGAAATCGCGGGCGGCGGGGACCCCGGGAGCCGCGCGG
>LNAC01000109.1:2510158-2574765 GCA_002007465.1 Ailurus styani
TGCGGGCGCGGCGTCCCCCGAGCTCCACCTGCGCGCGGGGCCCCTGCGGGCGGCCGGCGGTAGCCCGTCTCGGGACTTCGGGCCACACCCCTGCCTGCCTCGCCCCGCGCGGACCGCCCCTCGGCTCCAGGGCTGCTCGTCCTCGTCCCGGTCCCCGCTCTCCCTCCTTGAGCGCTCAGGGGGTTCAAGGCCGCCTCCTCCGTGAAGCCCGCCTGGGTCATCCCTGCGCTGGACTCCCTCAGGGCTTCCTCGGGGTCCCGGTTAAGTCCGAGCCCCTGCCCCGCGGTGTCCGTGTCCCTCCTGCAGCTCCTGACGCAGTGCGAGCCTCCCTCTGTCCCCAAACCTGTTGGTGGGGTGAAGAAAGAACCCACGCCTGCCACGCTGGCTCCCAATGGAAATCCCGCTGGAGGGCGGGCAGCCTAATGGTTTGCCAACTGGGAACTAGCTCCCATTACTGTTGGAAAAGCCATGTAACTCCACGCCATACATTGTCATTTGGAATTGAAAAAGTCCCGTCTAGTACCCTCACCGTACCTGAAAGGTAAAGCCTGCGCGCTTTCACTTGGTGATTGTGGCGTTGACAATGTGCGACCTGCTTCCCTCTCTGGCCTTGAGTGGCCTTACATTCGCACTTTAGTATTTACAGAGGGCTTTTGGGAGTGAGATCAGAGGTGACTCCCACCGCGGGCCTGGCACTGGATAAGGAAACTGAGGCTTCAGTGCTAAGTGCTGCACCCGAGGTCGCACAGGCATAAAGGATGCCAGCAAACTGCAGCCAAGTTGTCCCAGACCAGGGCACCCAGCCATGCTCCGTCTGCACTCCCGTGCCCTCCCACCCACCTCGCCTAGGACCGTCTGCTCCTGAACCCGCACTGGGGGGGGTCTCCACGGCTGTATGGCTCTGGTCCTCCCTCCTCCTCTCTGCTGACCTCAGTGGGTGCCCACCCACCTGGATGAGATTTGGGATGAGATTGGGAATGAAGGCAAGAGACAGGGAACAAGCATGAAGGCAACCAGGTTTGCTCTTGTCTGGGGTGTTACCACTTGCCAGCCTCAGGAGCCTGAGAGAGAGGAGAGACCAGGGAGGGGTGGTCTCAGGGTAGGGACCCTGAGCAGGTACAGCGGGTACAGCGCTGATGGTCCTGAGAGGGTGAGGCTGGAGGAGGGGGTCTGGGAGGCTCTGAGGTAAAGATGGAGGCTGAAGCCTTGGGAATCAATGAGCTTGCCCAAGAGGAACTCATTCATATGGAAGAGAAGATGATCCAGAACAGAACCCCAACATTTACAGAAGGTGGGGGGGAGAAGATGAGGGAGGTAAGGAAGGGGCAGGAGGAAGGGGAGGAGGAGGGTCAGGGAAGGAGGCAGAGAGAATAGGAGAGTGGTTTCTAAAAGTGGCACGAGAAGGAATTTTAAGAAAGGAGTGTTGGAATTGGTGGAAGATTACAGAGGTCTGTGGGAACATTTCCAGAAGGAGCCTGCTCACCAGTCAATTCAAGGGTCACTGAGGACCTAGGTCAGAGTGGTGTCCTTAGCGTGGTGACAGTAATGGGCCAAGGGGCAAAACTGAGAACAAACAACTGAGCCAAAGCCTGGCTAGTGCGGGCTTACCAGACTGGAGAAAGACACACTGGAAACTACAGAGTACAACCAGAAGAAATCAAAAGGAGTTCTGCATGGAAAGACATCCATGTTCATGGATTGGGAAGATTTAATATTGTGAAACAGCAACATTCCCCAACTTGATCTAGATTCAAATCCATCCCTACTGCAGTTCCCCCAAAAGCTGCCTTTGTGCAGAAATGATCAAGCTGATCCTGAAATTCGTATGGAAAAATTCAGGGAACCTGGAATAGCTAAAACAAAACAAAACAAAACAAAACAAAAAAAAGACCAGTGCTAGAGAACTCAAGGTTCCTGATTACAAAACTTACCACTAGGCTAATCAAGACTTTATGCTGTGGGCATGAGAATATAGACTTATAGATATATACATTAGTAAAGTAGAATCGAGAGTTGAGAAAGGAACCCATGTATCTTTGGTCAATTGACATTTTAAAAAAGATTTTATTTATTTATTTGAGAGAGAGCGAGCATGAATTGGGGTGAGGGGCAGAGGGAGGACAAGCAGATTCCCTTGTGAGCAGGGAGCCCAAAGTGGGGCTCAATCCCAGGACCCCGAGATCATGACCTAAACCAAAGGCAGACACTTAACTGACTGAGCCACCCAGGCGCCCCATGGTCAATTGATTTTTGACAAGGGTGCCAAGACCATTCAATGGGTCTTGAATCATTTATTCTACAGATGGTGCTTGAAAACCGGATATCCACGTGCAAAAGAATGAAGTTGGACTCTTACTTCATACCATTTACAAAAATTAACTCAAAATGGATCGACAACCTAAATATAAGAGTTAAAGATATAAAGTTCTTAAAAGAAGACAGAGGGGTAAATCTTCATGACCATGGATTTGGCAACAGTTTCTGGTATATGACACCACTAGCGTAAGTAACAACAAAAGATAGGTATATTTGGACGGCGTCGAAACTCTTGTGTTTCAAAGGACATCATCAAGAAAGTGGAAAGGCAATCTACAGAATGGGTGAACATTTTTGTAAATCATAAATCTGATATGGGACTCGTTTTGGAATGTATAAAGAACTCTTACAACTCAACAATAAAAAGACCGGTGACCCAATTAAAATATGGTCAAAGGACCAAAATAGACATTTCTTCAAGGAAGATATGCGAGTGGCTAATAAGCACATGAAAAGATACTTGACTTCAGTTGTCATTAGCAAATGCAAATCAGAACCACAATGAGATGCCAGTTTTGCACTCACTAGGATGGCTGTATTAAAAAAAAAGAAGAAGAAGAAAAGAACAAGTGTTAGCGAGCATGTGGAGAAACCAGAACATGTATACGTGGTGGCTTGTGGTGCAGCCTCTGTGGAAACCAGTAGGACTGTTCCTCCGAAATTTACATGTGGAATTATCAACGGACGCAGCAATCCCATTCATAGGTATATGTCCCAAAAAAGTGAAAGCAGGTGTTCAAAATATACATGAGGGCTAATAGTGGCATTATGCGTAATAGTCAAAAGTGGAAATAAACCAAATGTCTACCAGCTGATGAATGGATGAAGGAAGTGATGTATCCATACAATGGGATACTCTTTGACCATAAAAAGGAACAAAGTTGTGACACATGGTATAATGTGGATTACATGCTGAGTGAAAGAAGCCAGACATGAAGGGACAAATGTTGCATGAACACATTTACATGAAATCTCCAGAATACACAAATCCATAGAGATAGAAAGTAGACTGATGGTTGTCAGGGCCTAAGGTGGGAGGGGAATGGGACTGAAAATGGGTATGGCACTTCTTTTGGGGTGATCTGAGTATCTTCCAATTAGAGAGGGTGATGATTGGACAACTTTGTGATCAGGCTCAAAACCAAACCAAACCAAACAAAAAACCCCACTGGATTGCATACTTTAAAAGAGTGAAATTCATGGTATGTGAATCATGTCTCATTTTTTCAGCAAAGGAGAAATAGATGAAGAGATCCTCTAGTAAAAATCGTGAATTCCCCCCAGACGACAGGGGAAAAGGGACTGGGGTTGGGATGAAGGGCAAGTCAATGAATAGAATCAAATAAAAGGGTCTGGCTGTGGCTGAAGAGAGGGGTGGGACTGAAGGAGTGTCCTAGTGGGAAGCAGAGGCAAGAGGGAAGGATGGCTAATGACCCTCAGGAGGTCAGGATCAACTACACCAATACAGGTAAGGGGCCGGGACCTTTGAGCCCCCAGCACCCAGGGGAGGGAGCGGGATGGGCAAAGATCCAGAAGAGGTAGGGGTGAGGAGAAAGGGGGGCCTTTACTGTCTCCGTGGAGGAGGATGCCAGGTTGCTGGGCCTGGAGAGCACAGTGGGGGTGCCTGGAAGGGAAGGGGGGGATCAGAGCATCAGGGTGAGGTTAGGAAGGGCCTCCTCATGGAATCGAAAAGGGAACCAGTGACGCATGAGAGGCTGCTGAGTAATTCTGAGGTTGGAAACGCACCTTGGTGATTTTCACATCCATTCCACGGAGCCTGAGTGAGGCTCTTTGTGTGCCGGGGACACTGTACTATTGATGGCTGGTAGCTATCGGCTGTGGCTGTACAAGGGTTGGCCTGCCTGGGTGTCTGCTTTACCCCGCCCCCTCTCCCCAGAGTCACTGAGAGAGCAGGAAGTAGTGGGGGTAGAGGTGCACAGTCCTTGCAAAGGAGCACAGTCGATGGTGCCTAGGGGAGTGGCTCCTGGGCTGGGGAGTCGCTTCATCTCTGGTGTGCGGACTGAATGGTTAGGGCCATGAGAAGAGGCGGCTGACACTGCTGTGGTCTTCATCCTACCCAGCCAATGCCAAGGTCTGGACAACTATTCACAACCTGAGTTCAAAGACCTCACCGCATTTCCCGCTACCTGGTTGCTGTCTGCGGTGGGACCTAGGGCTCTCCCGACACCGGAGGATGCTGTTCCTTGCGACTTTCACAAAGAGCATGGAGGGAGGTAGTCCCTCGTGAAGGTGGAGAAGCAGGAGGCAGTACATGACATCGTCCACGAGGACCTGCCTGGGGTCCGTGGCGGGGGTGTGAGCCAGCACACACCAGGGGTCCCCGCCTGCTTTATGGGTCTGTCCCCAGGCCTGCCCCCAGCAGCCCTTGTCTTGCCCCTTTTAGCAATCACCGACCCCACCCCCATATGAGCTCAGAGTCACAGTCACAGACAAAAAGGGTTTGTCTTGTTTCATCAGGGCTCCCTGAACCAGATTTCCTTGACTCGACAAACCAGTGCAGACCCTTCATTTCCAAGCCAACTATTCTCTTTCTGACTTGTCCGTAAAGGTTTTGTAAAGAGATCTATGTATTCCTCTGAAAAACTGGGGCTGGTGTCTATCAGACAGTGCCGAGGGACGGGGAACCAAAGTCAGATGGAATACGGTCGCTGCCTCAAGAAGTTCTCACTCCTGGGGAAGTTGGGCCAGACCATCTGATTCCTGCAGTGAGACGAGGACCCAGGCCTGGGCATTGTAGAAGTAGCTATGTCAGGGTGGTCAGGAAAGGCTGCCTGGAGGAGGAGGGGCTTAAGCTTTAAGCACCACCCCCCAGGTTTAAAGATTTTATTTGAGAGAGAGAGAGAGAGAGAGAGAGAGAGAGAGAGAGCACGAGCAGGGGGAGGGGCAGAGGCAGAAGCAGACTCCCCATTGAGCAGAGCCCAATGTGGAGTTCTATCCCAGGACCCCCAGGATCCCAGGTCTTCATGACCTGAGCCGAAGGCAGATGCTTCACTGACTGAGCTACCCAGGTGCCCCTATGCATGTATTTTTAACTATCTTATGTATGTGGTTTTGTATAAAGAAATTATACGGGCGTCTGGGAGGCTCAGTGGGTTAAAGTCTCTGCCTTGGGTTCAGGTCATGATCCCAGGGTCCTGGGATCGAGGCCCACATCGGGCTCTCTGCTAGGCAGGGAGCCTGCTTCCTCCTCTCTCTCTCTCTGCCTGCCTCTCTGCCTACTTGTAATCTCTCTCTCTGTGTGTCAAATAAATAAATAAAATCTTTAAAAAAATAAAAAAATAAAGAAATTACACAGATTTTTAAAAACGAGAAATATTTTAATACCAAAGAAGAATTTTCTGTGATTTTATTTGATGGATTGGGGGATAGAGAAATTCTTGTGCTGTGTGACTGGCCCCTTTTCCATGCTTGCTGGGACAGCCAATGGTCGCCGGGGACACGTGTGTCTTCACTCCTAATCCTGCCACCGTAGGCTTGGAAGACTTGGAGGCTTCCACTGGAAAGCTCCTATCTTAAATTAAGCTTTGGAAAAGGAGTGGAAATGCAGTCTGGTTAAAGCAGCACAGAGGTGTGGACCGGTGTGAATGGTTAGGGACAGACAGACAACAGCTCAGTGTGACTGGAAGGCAGAGAGGCTGGCAGACAGTGGTTGGAGGGGGGCCAGGCCTTCTGTGCTAAATCAGGGAGTTTGAACTTTATCTCAAAGGCTACTGGGAGCTACTGAAGCATTTAAGTCAGGGCAGGACAGAGCTAGCTGGTGGAGGAGGGATGGTGGAGCCCAGACTGGACTGGGGAGGCTGGCTGGGAAGGTGATCAAGGTTAGTGTTGGATTCAAGCATGGCAGGGTAGAAGAGTTAGGGGCGACACCAGGGACATTAAGGAGGCAAAACTCTCGGCCCTGGAGACATGGGATGAGGCTGAGTGGGAGGCAGAACAGCAGGGCCCAGGAGTCGGGCTCAGGGGGACTGGGGGGGGGGGACAGGTGGGGCAGCAATTGAGGGAGAGGACAATCTCCCTTCTGCCAGAGGGTCACTCTGTATGTATGTGGGGGTCTCATGAGCTACGTAGGGGTCCTCCCAATACTGAACAAGCAGGAGTGAGTTTGGGAAGCAAACTCCTCAAGTTCAGGCAACGATGAGAAAATAACCCACTCGCCCACCTCACAATTTACTCAAAATGTTCTTATGCCCACACGATGTTTCCGGAATTTGGGTTTGGATTCAGCTAGGGTACAAGGAGCACCCATCACCGAGTGAACGCCCCTCCTGGCAAAGGGCCCCTAGGGTCCCTACAGAGATGCCCAGTGACTTGGCAGGAATAAGTCTGGGGTTCCTTCTGGGGTCACGTGGCGCCTTTTCCAGAATCCCTCTTTTCCAACGTAGCCATTTGGTCTGCAGCCTGTCTCCTGGTGCTGTCCTTGTTTCCTGGGGTTTCTCCAAGAGCAGCCCAAAGCCACACTCACCCTCAAGTCCCATCCGTTTCTGGATGTGGATTTGCTGGGTGTGAACATTTCAGGGCAGTGATGTGAGCAGTGAGGGGAAGGTCAGTGGGAGGGAGCTGGTGAGGGAGCAGGACACGGAAATGGGGATCTGGCCAAAGTCCCTCCCCACCCACAGCCGTGCTTTTGGTTTGAAGGGAATTAAAAATATCACGTTTATAAGAAGATAAAATTTTTTTGGCTTATTACAATATTTATATCCTATTGTATTATCTGCTGACATTTCTTTTTCCAGAACATTAGCCTCCAAGGCCAAAACCAAGAGTGCGTTATGTACACACACACACAGACACACACAAACACACACAGGCCTGGCCCCGGGGTGTGAGAGGGTGAGGAATGTCTTTGGTTTCCCTGGGGAAGGAGAGCCTCAGGGCTCCCCGCAGCTGACAGGAGGGTCTGGGTCTCTCAGCCCAACACACACAGCCTTCCGGGGTCTGGTCTGCCCCGCTCTGCAAATCTCCTGCCACCGTGTGCCTGAGGTAGCTCCGTCAGGTCAGGCGGCTTCCCAGCTACACGCTTCCAGGCCCTCCCACCTTGGCCTTCCTGCTTAGCGCGGACTGTGCTTACAGCCTTTTCCTGGTTGAAGGCGAAGGGCGGGACTCTTGGAGCTGGCTCCCGGCACCTGAGTGACCGTGCTGAGCAGGGGGGCAGAGGGGCGCCCAGAGCCCTTCTCAACAGGCCACTGCCCCCCATAAAGGGTAGCTGTGGTGCCGTGGCCGCGGTGGGCCACGGTTTCTCTGGGCCCCTGGCTTGCTCGGGGAAGGATACAGTGGGTTATGTCGCCACCTATTGCCTGGTTTGCACAGCAAAAGTCAGCCAGGGCCTTCCGGCCTTGGGCCTTGGTGGACAGGGGAATGAACTCAAATCCTTTCTGAAGACAGCACCTGGCCTTGGGTGGAGGCAAAGGGGAGAGGTTCTTGACGACCTAGTGGCAAGTCCAGCCGGTCCTCCCTCAGCTCTAGCCACGCAGCCGGGGGCAAGTCCTTCCTCCCCTGGGCCTCAGCCACTTTCCTTCCGAAGAGACGCTAAGTGGCGGGGGTGCTGGCAGATGAGCGGGCAGGGCTGGAGGAAGGGAAGCAAGGCTCCCCGAGCCGGGGCTGAGCACGCGCTGTGTGGAGGCAGGCCTGTGGAGGCCAGACACCCGTCCCAACCAGCCCCGTGGCTGGGCCGAGGTAGGAAAGGCGGCGGTTACACCCAGGCTCTCACAAGGAAGAGTCAGGGGCTCTTGGTTAGTCTCCTTATCTTTATTTTTGGAGAGGTAGAGAGAGAATCTCAAGCAGGCTCCATGCCCAACGTGGAGCCCGACGGGGCTCGATCCCACAACCCTGAGGTGAAATCAAGAGTCAGACCCTCCACTGACTGAGCCACCCAGGCACCCCTCTCGGTTAGTTTCTTGACGCCCCTCCCAAGTCAGTTTCTTCCTTCCTTGGTAAGTTCGCCTCACAGAGTTGCCCCTGGCCAGGCCCCTCACAGGATGGTTTCTTTCATTCTTGGGGCAACTCTGTGAGAACGCGAGACAAAGACACACACAAAGCAGGTCAACACAGCTGTCTGTCGGGAGAAAAGAGAGTGACGAGACAGGAGGGCCGTGCACAGGCACAGAGTGGTGACGACGCACCGGGACCGAGGAGCGCCACTGGCCCTCGTCTCTGCACCTGCACCGACAGCGAGCACGCACCTCCAAACCCGCCTCAGGTGAAAGGCGGTTTACTGAGACCAAACAGCAGGACGGGACTAGGGGGCCAGAGCCACCCGGAAGGCACCTGTGCTGTGTGCCGCCCACATGAGCAGCCCTTTCACAAGATTTTTTGGACATGAGCAACATACCAGCTGGTGTCCTTGTTCTTCACATGCCCACCTGGCAGGAAGAGAAGACGCCACCGTCCCGCCCAGCCACGCGTGGTGGGTTTGGAGTAGCTGGCTGGTCTTCCTGTGAAGGGCCAGCCAGTGCCACGGGGCGCCCACCTCAGTCCCAGATCCCAGCCCCGTGCCAGCCCTCAAATCCACCCCCTGCGGATCAGCTGCAGCCAGGTCCCGGGTTTTGTTGATGCTAATAACACACGGATCCATCGTAACCCACACAGACGCCCTCAGAACGAAACGAGGCACCCTCAATCTCTCATGCTGGTCAGAAGGACCACTGCTAAGTGTGAAGCACATTCTTTCAGTTCGTTATTTACACACATAAGTGTATTCAGACTCCATATGTTACTCTCCGGGATCTGGGTCCTCAAAGCCACAAAGTGTCCCCAAGGTAGCGGCGCTGTGATCTCTTAACACTTCCCTTTAAAGGACTCACAGTTGCTCCCACTTCTGCCACGTCCTCGACAGTGGCACAGCAAATGTGCTTTCAGTCCACAAGTTTAAGTGGTTTTGAAAGACAGAGTCCTACAAGGAGGACTGCTGGGTTGAAGAGCGTGTATTCTTAAACTTTGAATACATTTACCGGGAAAAGGCTTCACCGCACAGTGATCTTCCTGAAACACCGATGTCAGGCCACCCCTCTGCTAATGCTCCCAGCAAGTCTGCCCCAAGGGAAAGCCGGGAAAGCTGTGAGCAGGCAGTGGGCAGTGATGGGGCGCTCCCACCACTCCAGGGTGCTGTGTGCACCACACACGTGTGTACGTGCGTGTTGTGGGCATGCAGGCCAGGCTGAGGACAGGAGAAAGCAGCCAGAGCGGAGGCAGAGGAGATCGGTGAAGGCTAAGGAGTGAAGACAGCAGAGGCATTGAAGACGGCAGGGCTGTGCTGCCACACCAGAGGCCAAGAGGGGAAAAGGGAGTTGGGCGGGTGCCCTTGTTGGCTGTGGAGACAGGGCATGGCAGAGCAGGCTGGGTGGGCTGCGCATGTCGGGTAAGGGAGCCTGACCCTTTCTCTCTCCCTCTGCCTGCTGCTTCCCCTGCTTGTGCACTCACGTGCTCTGTGTAGCAAATAGGTAAATAAAATCTTTTTTTTAATTTTTTTTATTTTTATTTTTTAAAGATTTTATTTATTTATTTGACACAGAGAGAGAGAGATCACAAGTAGGCAGAGAGGCAGGCAGAGAGACAAGGAG
This sequence comes from Ailurus styani, assembly GCA_002007465.1. NCBI lineage: Eukaryota > Metazoa > Chordata > Mammalia > Carnivora > Ailuridae > Ailurus > Ailurus styani. The sequence goes on from LNAC01000109.1 coordinate 2,520,052, forward strand.
AGGAGGAAGCAGGCTCCCTGCTGAGCAGAGAGCCCGATGCGGGCCTCGATCCCAGGACGCTGAGATCATGACCTGAGCCGAAAGCAGAGGCTTTAACCCACTGAGCCACCCAGGCGCCCGGTAAATAAAATCTTAAAGAAAAAAAAAAAGATCATGAGGTTTGGAGCAGATCTGGGAACCATCAGCAAGGTGATCATGGCCCCAGGCCCAGCCAGGGGGAACCAAGTGCCCGAGGACTGGTGGCTCCCAGGTTTCTCCGGGATTCACCCCAGAGCAGCAGCTCCCCACAGAAGGGAAGGGGCAAGGGAGCCCCAATCCCAATGGTCAGGCATTGCCTTATTGGGTACATCTGAAAGAACTGTTCTGGCTCTAGAAAAGAAACCAGTTCTGGCTCTTGCTGATCCAACTGGTCTTAACGAATGGCTGTCCCTCTGCCCCACCTAACTTTACAAGTTTAGCTGAATTCACACAATTAATTTATACTGGATCTTGCAAGGACAAAGAAAGGTTTTATTTATTTACAACAAAAACGTGTGTAACATAATTCTCTCTTTAAAACAGAAAACCCTATAAAATACACAAAGCAATCTCTCTTTGTATTTACCCAGGGACATTAACAGCCGGAAGGGGGGCTGGGACTGGGAGAAAAGCCAAGGACTAATTCCATTTAAAAAAAAACAAGAAACTGCCCTTAAAAAAAAATAGCATTTTTCTACTTGTCAGTAGCTACGCTTTCCCCTACTCTGTGTATGAAAACATGAAACAGAAAACAGCACCTGTGAAAACACATTTCAGCGGCGTCAATCAGAGATGAGGCAATGGCCGAGGGCTGTGGAATTCCAGCCCTGACTTCCAAGTGCGTCCCTGCCTCACAGTGTGTGTGGGGAGTTCTTTCCAGAAAGCCCCCTAGCCCCACTCATGGAGAACTCCAGCAGCCTGGCCACTCTTGTCTGCAGTTTACTTGAAGATCTAGGAATCAAACACAGCAGTTAGAAATGCAACAGGACACAGCTGCCCAGTGCAGAGCCATCATAACGGGGAGGTGCCCCCTGCGGCCGCAGCCACGCATCCTAGCGCCAAAGCTGGCTCTGGGGCTGCAGTGACGACACTAGGCGGGATCGTGGGACGGGGGTCATACTGTACTGCCCCTATTGGATGGGTTCTGGGAAATGGTAGCTGAGTAACGTGGGGGCCCTGAAACTTCAAATCAAGAACACAGGACAGTCTCCGAAAATCAGGACAGAAAGGACCCTAAGATTATCCAGCTCAACTTCATTTTTCAGGTGAGGCCCCAAAATAAAAGATTAATTTTTGAATGCAGGCAGAACTTTATTCTTTAGAAATTCTCAACAGTTCCCCAAGGAGGGACACTTTCTTAGTCATTCAAACATGTGAAAAACACCCCCAAAGAGCTCAATACTTTCGGCAGCTGCTTTTCAAGGGCCGACCGCAGACACCTGTCATGCACACGGGTGTGTGTGCACACCACGAGCTGCTCAGGATGCAGCCACACCAGGAGCCTGGACGAACCTGTCCTGTGCGGCAACATGGCCCAAGTGGCACCCCGCCCCTGCTCCCTGGCTCCCTGGAGCCGTGCTCTGGCCCTGCAGCTGCAACGAGCTGGCCAGCAAAGGCCCAGGAGGCTGGCGGGCATTCCTGGTGCTGGTGGGGACAGAGGTGCGAGGACGGACCCTTCCTGTCCCGCATGCAGAGCGGAGTGTCTGACCACACGCCCCCGCCCCGCAGGCAGCCGCAGCAGCAGGTGGGTACAGGCCAAGGCCAGAGGGGAAAGGCCAACACTCCCTCCTCAAGTTGTTGATGTCCTTCTCACTTAAATCTCCGTGGAGAGCCCTCTGTGCCTATAAATACTGTGGCACTCTGCTGGCGAAGCCTTGTTGGCTTGCCTTCATCACAAATGACCGAAAAATATGGCTGTAAAATTCAACTTACAAATCTCAAAGTCACCACTCTTACAGAACTTGTTTCTAGTGGGATAAAGAGATGAATAAACACAAAAACATAAGTGCTGTGAAAAAAGTAAGCAGGTGCTCGCCTCGGCAGCACATACACTAAAACTTGGAACGATACAGAGAAGATTAGCATGGCGCCTGCGCAAGGATGACACGCAAGTTCGTGAAGCATTCCATATTTAAAAAAAAAAAAAAGTAAGCAGGCTCCGAGGATGCAGGATGATGCGGGCTGCCCTTTAACATGAAGTAACATGAAGACCTCTGAGGGGATGTTCAAGCAGACGGAGCTCTGTGAATAGCCAGAAGGCTTTCCAGGCTACAGGAACATGGATGCAGAGGCTGGGAGTCAGAGACACGACTGGGGCGAGGGAGAAACCTCAGCAAGCCAGTGTGGCCTGGATGGAGTGAACGAGGGTAAGGAAGGCAGACTGTGACACTGGACTGGCAGCCAGGCGCCATGTCACTGGGGCCCCAGAGAACTCGGGCAGGACTTTCAGATATTCCCTCAAGCACCACTGGAGGTTCTGAGCAGAGAAACAACTTTTTAAGAGAAGAAAGGTGATTCTGGCTGGGCTGCTCTGTGGGGAAGAGCCCGCAGGGGCATAAGAACAGGAGTGGGGAGAGCAGTCCCCTCTACGCCGGGCTCTCAGCCGCTCTGCCCAGTGCCCTGCGGTGGCAGCCGCGAGCGGTGCCAGGTTCCTGGTCCAGGCCTCTGGAGAAAGGCAGCTTCCCTCTCCGTGGGGGCAGCACCTCCCATCCCGTTTATCCCCCCACGAACCCAAGCTACCATGCACGTGCAACCCCTCTAAAGCCGTCGCCCTGGATGGGTCACATGTAGGCTCCAGTCAACAGTCCACTCACCTGCCTGGCTAGAATGAGACCCCTGTCCACAGCCACTGACGTGGGAAGCATTCGCTGTCCTCTGCTGGGCAGCCGGACAAGGAGAGGATGGGGGTATGACTGCCTCGGATACACGAGGGCAGAAACATCCAAAGAACTTTCCTGTCCCACCCAAGCAAAGTCCTGGACCAACAACATGCTGGGAGTCATCTCCTGGTTATTGGCAGGACCTCTGAAGCAATCACACCGAGAACTGTCCAGCCCTGGGGCCAAGACCAATGTGACACTGCTTCAGATCACTGGCAACTTCTGTCCAGTTTGAGGCCCAGCAGGGCTTGGAATGCTCAGGCCCAGAACCTACTGGTGAATCAAGACAGAGCTCAAGCCCCAGAGTCAGTAAGGGGACTGCCCCAGGCACATGGAGCGTAATTTAGTCATTCTACTACTAATGCTACCTGTTTGTCACACAAACAAGAGTCATTCTATCGTTAAAGCGAAGGAGTTAATTTCCCCTGTATAGATGTGAACCCTTTGTTCCAGGTATCATATATGGTATTTAAAGTTCATAAACGGAAATTTTGGTACAATTACTTATTTAAGAATTGAATCTTGAAAAAATAATCATCTCTACATCCAAGTGGGGCTCGAACCCACAACCCTGAGATCAAGAGTGGCATGCTCTACTGACCAAGCCAGCCAGGCGCTCTGCTACAACTATTCAGACATTTGAATAAAAAATAAACATATCTATATCCCCACTTCAAATTAAGGATAGAAATAAACTGCCAATAATTTTAAAACTCTAAACAGAAAACTCTAAAAATACCAGGACACAGGCATTTCTTGCTAGTCATGGAGAAATGTAAATAGACAATAAGCAAATGAAGAGAAGCTTCCCTAGTGATCAAACACAAGAAACATACGATGGGGCCACGCCCACAGGTCAGCGCACTTCCTGAACTCCCGTCCATGGAAACGGGAGCACCAGCCTACCAGCACCCCGAGCCTGGGTAGAGCTGGCCGCCCTAGCCCACCCGGCTGAGGAGCCCCTCCTGTCCACAAGGTTGTGCTCAGGCCCATCACACCCCTCTTCAACCGGGCTCTCGGGCTCTTCTTCTGCTTTCTTCCCAAGTCCAAAAGTCCCCCACATTCCTCCCTCTCCGGCATCAAGCTGCCTATTAACCTGGGAGGAGGACCAAATTTAGTCTCCTTTCACTTCAAACTCTTCCTCAGTTTCAAGGTCTTTCATTATATGATGTCCCAGAGATGCGCATTCTTAGGGAAGGAACTGTTCTGTGTACGAGGACCTCTGCTGCTCTCCCAATGCAACCAATTAAAAATGCACACTATTTCTCTCCCTGCCACATCAAAGAGTCAGTATTATAAAAACATTAACAACAGGTCAAAGGGTAAAAAAAAACCCAAAACCAAAAACGTTTATCTTTGTGACAGGAAGGCACAGATACCAATCACTCCTGAGAAAAGCTTTCAACGAAAACAGTTCCTTAACATGATGAAAAGACAACTATGTCACCCTGAAGTCCGCATCACGCTCAGGGGCTGAGAGTGGCGGTTCCATCGTGGCTGGGAGAGGTGTGGGGGCCCAGGGCTGTCAGCGCGATCCAGCGCCCCTCTGGAAGCACCAACCCGCACGCTTAGATGGGCTCTGAGTAAAATAAGGAAAGTGACTGTTAGAAATATTTGGATATGACGATCATACACCTGGAACATTCTGGGAAACAAGCGACCAACTAATGTAACTGACAGAACTATCAAAAAATTAAAAAACTCACAAAGGCATTTGATTACACAGAAACAGGCAATATTTGTAGAAAGAACACCTGACTCTGTAAACGTGTGAAGAGATGCTTGATCAGGGAAATACTGATTCTGAGATCTCCTCTCAGATGTATCCAACTGACAAAGATTAACTTACATTACAAATGGTAGCAAAGCTATGGGACAGAATCTCTCAGATGCTACCAGAGGAGACGTGAATTGGTACAGCCACCGAAGGGATCGATTTAGCAATACCTAGCTCAGTTGAAGAAATACAGATCACAACCCAAGGATACATTTATTAAGTGTCGCAGAAAGCTCAAATGTGGGGACAGGAACTACATTACCTCCTGTTACTGTTAAGAATACTGCAATACTAGGCATCTGGGTGGCTCAGTTGGTTGAACGTCTGCCTTTGGCTCAGGTCATGATCTCAGGGTCCTGGGACAGAGCCCTGCATTGGGCTTCCTGCTCAGCTGGGAGTCTGCTTCTCCCTCTCCTCCTGCCCCTTTCCCCCCTATTCGTGCTCTTTTTCATGGGAAAAAAAATATATTGTAATACCCTCCTAGGATGGAATGCTACTCATCAGTTTGGTTTTTTTTTTTTAAGATTTTATTTGTCAGAGAGAGAGAGAAAGAGAGAGCATGCATGCACGCGCACAAGCAGAGGGGAGGGGACAAGGCAGAGGGAGAAGCAGGCTTCCCACTGAGCAAGAAGCCTGATGCGGAGCTCTATGCCAGGACCTGGGATCATGACCGGAGCCAAAGGCAGACACTTAACTCACTGAACCACTCAGGCGCCCCTAACTCATCGTTTTTTCCAAATGAGGTGGTAGTTCTTCGAGTGCTAACTTAGAGATCACCCAAAATGTATTTGAATTTTATTTATTTGAAGCAATCTCTATGTCTAATGTGCAGCTTGAACTCACGACTCCAAGGTCAAGAGTCACACGCTCTTCTGACTAAGACAGTCAGGAGCCCCCTGAGATGTATTTAAACATAGTACGGTACAAAATATAGGATTCTATTTGTGGGGAAGATTGCATATACATCCACCTTCTCAAATATTCACAAAAAACCCTTCAGGAAAGATACATATAAAACATTAACAGTGGTTACCTCTGGAGAGTGGGCTTGGGGACTGGGAGCTGTATATTCAACCACTTTTTTCTTAAACTATAAGCATGCAGGCTTTTTGTAATTTAAATGCTGACAAAAAGTTGTGGGTGTGGGGTGAGTAGAAAAAAACTGCAGTGTAGAATGTTGTCAGATGGGTAATGTGTATACGGGCAGATGGGCATGCCGGCCTTTCTACCTTTAGATTTGAAAATCTCCACAAGGAAAAGCTTAGTAAGAATCAACTGAAAAAAGAAAAAAATGTTTCAATCTAGTCTGTGTTCCATGGAATGACTTCAGACATAAATCCCGTGATCAACAGTCACTCAGTGCGAAGATGTTCCCAGGAACGCTGATGGGTAGAAATAACCGACAGGATCAGACACTCGGATTTTAGGAGGTTCCGTTAGTTGAATTTTCAAATCGGAGCCAATAAAAAGTAACACTTGAGCGTCAATGAAAAGGTATCAAAATGGAAAAGTTCACATTTTGCAAATCCGATTCTGGTAGCACACTGAAGTGCAAGTCAGAGAAAAAGGTCATCATGTCTCCAGGGCTCCGGGAAAGCTAAGCCCAGAGACCTACAAAGACAAAAGCAGCCAGACTCAGGCGGGGAACACACAGACCAAGTTCCAACAGGCCAACCCCCGCTGAATGTATGAATACTAACTAAACAAGTGGCTTCTGAGGAGAGCAAACCCAGGCCTGGGGAAAAGGCAGCCAACGAGAAGTTGAAACTCCAGCAAGGACATGATCAGTGTCTACAGTAATTGCACATAATAGCGAGCAGTAATCAAAGAAGAGTGTGAAAGTGTAACAGAGAAGCCCGAGAAGTGATGTAATCCTGGAAGCCCGAGCCCGAGGCCGCAGAGCCCAGGATGTGGATGCTGGAGACCAGAGTACAAAGCCCTGGGGCCGGCCGGGCAGGGTGAGCAGAGTTCCCACGGGGTCCGGTGCCAGCCCCGCCCTGTCTCCCAGCCCTGTGCACAGCCCTTCTTCCCTCAGGGGCACGACAGGGAACCAGAGTGAACCACGGACCGTCAGCATCTGTGAGGAATGTCGGCAACAGCGGAGCAGGTCTTTCCAAAAACCGAGGAGAGCTGCAGATCCCTCTTCAAAATGTCAGAGGATGCACGAACATCGTACATAAGGCTGAAAATTCGCAGACCCTCTCTGAAGCTGTTCTCTTAACTGGGTCTCTTTCTTAAAACACGTTACTCAGCCAACTGGAAGAACCTAGTCTGGGTATCTCAAGTGATTCCAGCTGAAGGCGAAGAATTTGAGAAAGAGCCCTAGTCCATTCACACTCTGATGTGGTGTTCTGGCCTATAAGGTCCTCGGGTTCGTGTCTCCTGCTCCTGCCACTCTGCCAGGCAGCTGTTCAAAGTGGACACTCACTGCTGGGGCCTCCTTCATCTGCCGTCCCCCACCCTGGCCCTGGTTCTCTGGCTCCACACGGACCCTTATTACGCTGTCCAAGGTTGGCCTCCCCCTGGGGTCCTCCGCCTCAGCAACCTGCCCCTTCCCGTGGCTACGTCCCTCCACTTCTTACTGCTGGCATGAGTCGGGGGCCCGTCAGTGGTCTTCCCTACCTGCTGGGAATGCTGTCCAGCTCTCAGAGTGATCCCCCAAGCCCAGCCTTTCTAGGCTTAAACTGAGCCAGAGAGGACCCCCCGGGGCACTCCCCCCACTGGGGGAGGCCAGGACCCACCACACAGCCCTGCTGCACTTCTTCCGGTGACCATGGTCAGAGCTCATGGCCGTCAGCTGCCACAGTACCATGGTGAAGGCAGAGGGTGTGTGGTCAAAGAGGTGAAAAGAGCCACCCAACTGCCACCTTCATTTCAAAACTAGGTTTGTATTTAATGTTGTAATGGAAGCCCAGAGGGGTTAATGGACTTGGCCAGGGTCACAGCAAGGGAGTGAAGATGGAGAAGCCACATTTCCCGTTTCTCAACGCCGTAATGAATGGTAAAGGGCACTTCCATAATCACTGATTTTGAAAATTAGAAAAAGGAACCTAGTTATCTCCTGCAATTTAATTAGGTAGCCCTCACTGATACCTTACCCACAAAGAACACAGAATTCACTGAAGTAAACCTTAGTAGGAAGCAGGTTTGGGGCCCATTACAGCTGCCAAGAGAGGATGTGAAAAGAGGTGAAGGGGCCAGAAAAACTCTGCCAGGGGAAATGCTTTCCCAGGAAAGGGTAGAATGAAAAGGTGCCAACCTAAGTGGAGTTATTTATAGTCACACAACAAAGGGATGACTTCAATGATACCTTCTGAGCTGCGAGAAAAGGCATTTCACAGATATTCAAAAGATCAAGGGACTGTGTCTAACAGTTTGCCTGAAAAACGACATGGCCCTCATCTGCCAACAAGAGAATGCCTGCTTGGCCCCGTTACCCTTGAGAAAATACAACTACATTTTGAGGAGAAAAAAAAAGTGGAGATTCAGAAAAAGAAAATCTGAAGAATTAATGATACATAAAATTACAAAAATACCTTTAAACAAGTTATTATTTGTTCAGGACCCAGATGAGTCTTACTGGAGGCATGAAACGTCTTTACAGACTCAAGAGCAGATTTGAGAGTTTCTTCTTAATCTCTTCAGGAAGAGGGGGATCAAATAAATTCCCCATCTAGATCCATTCACATACTGTGGGGAAATGAGGATCTGTTCCCAGGGCTTTCCTGGCAACTGACCAGTCCAGCCCGGACACAGGAAAGCTATTTTGGAACAAGGGAACCCTTGACCCCAGAGGACACCTCTAGCTTCAGGGTTGGCATCAAGCTGGGCCTGCTGCTTTAGCGCTCACTTTAGGCCAGCTCTCTGAAGCAGGACTAAATCTCAGAATTTCAGCTAATAAGAATGCACCCTCTGCAGCATGGCCTTCATTCGCACTTGAGCCTCCGAGGAACTTCTTTGGCTTCTTACAAAACATTTCGTATTTTTATTTCTTTTCCTTTGTAATTTATTAGAGAGAGCGGGGGGGGGGGGGGGAACACATGGGCATGCGGGGGGGGGGNGAGGGACAAGCAGACTCTGTGCAGAGTGTGGAGCCCAACATGGGCCTTGATCTCCCGACCTCTAGAGATCATGACCTGAGCTGAAATTAAGAGTTGGACGCTTAACTGACTGAGGTAACCCAGGCGCCCCAAGACAACATTTTTTAAAAAGTCTGTTAAGATGCTCTTTTCCTGAGGCTGCCCATGCCGACATGGCTCAATCCTCTTAACTCGACAGCTCAAGGGCATCAGCTTAAATATGGAAAGCTGAGAAAAAGGAAGAAATTTCTAAATATCTAAGAGAGGGAGAAAAATCCAGGGGCACCCAGTGGAACACTCCAACTGAAGAAAGCTGCTGAATATACTTAAAGCTTCAGGTTTCATCTGGGGTTTAAATTTTAAATCCAATGAAAATGGTCACAGTTGTTTACACACAAGCACAAAGACCTCCGCAGGAAAGGGTCTAATTCTCTGAGCTTCATTCCTTCCCAAATCTGCAAAGTGGAAACAATAATTTCTCCCTCAGAGGGCGCCTGGGTGGCTCAGTGGGTTAAAGCCTCTGCCTTGGGCTCAGGTCATGATCTCAGGGTCCAGGGATCAAGCCCCACATCGGGCTCTCTGCTCAGCAGGGAGCCTGCTTCCTCCTCTNAGGGATCAAGCCCCACATCGGGCTCTCTGCTCAGCAGAGAGCCTGCTTCCTCTTCTTTCTCTGCCTGTCTCTCTACCTACTTGTGATCTCTCTCTCTGTCAAATAAATAAATAAATAAAATCTTCAAAAAAAATTTCTCCCTCAGAAATGTGGGGAAGATTAACGGGGTTGTGAATATTATGAAGAACTACAGACATAGAATAACGTTCAGACTCTAGGAAGAACTGTTGAAAACCCTTCACCCTGAGCACTCCTGTTCACTCACTGCAGACCTTGGCTTACTCCCACAGGCCAAACCTAAGCATAAAAGGAATTCCAAAAACCATACAGAAACAGTGACACATGTAACTGCATACATACTCAAAATAGCTGGAAGAAAATATTTGAATTTATGAAACAATTAACATCCTTTACATGAAAAAAGGGTTCTGGGCGCCTGGGTGGCTCAGTGGGTTAAAGCCTCTGCCTTCAGCTCAGGTCATGATCTCAGGGTCCTGGGATCGAGGCCCACATCGGGCTCTCTGCTCAGCAGGGAGCCTGCTTCCTCCTCTCTCTGCCTGCCTCTCTGCCTACTTGTGATCTCTCTCTGTCAAATAAATAAATAAAATCTTTAAAAAAAAAAAGAAAAAAAAAGAAAAAAGGGTTCTTACAAATCAATACTTAAAAAGACCCAAGAGAAGAGTAGGCAAAGGAGATCAACAGGGAGTTCGCATAAACAACATAGATGACCAATAAAAACTCAAAAAGCTGCTCAACTTCACTAGAAATTGGGGATACACAGATTAAGATGACATAGCACTTGTATCCACTATTTCAGGGGGAAAAAATCCACCTGAGGAAAAACTGGGGAGGCTACCGTAAGAGCTGGTACCCAGTGCAAAGGATCCCGAAACATTTTGGTTGGCTCCCACCTGCTCAGCCTTAGAAGGAGGAGTGGATACACTGCCCACGTATAAGGACTCCTGGCCAATTTTTCAACGGCTACATTCTTAAACCTGAATAGGCAACCAAGAAAACAACAACTCGTGGAAAGTCTGCAACATGGGAAAGAGAAAGGTCAAAGCAAACAGGCAGAAAAATAAACATCTCAGAGAACAAGAGAAAATGAACAAGGATAGCCCTTATCTTCTAGAGATACATAGGGAAATGGGAAATCCTGTGGATGAAATGACAGCACTGCTGGGATCCGCTTCACATTAACCTGACAGCGCTAGCTGTGGGGAGGAAATGTGTGGGGTCAGAGATGCAAACATTGGCTTTATGTTGATAACTGTTAACCCTAGCTGCTGAATATGTGAGAGAATCCTATTATTCTACATGTTGGAAGTTTGAGATTTTTCATAATACAAAAGTGGGGTGGGGGAATTGGGATACTATGAAAAAGGGAAATCTGTAAAGATCTTGTGGTTTCAAATACTCGACTGGCGGAAATGAAAAAAGTCAACAAGAGAGAGCTGGAAAATGAAGTATGTTTCCCTGGAGGGAGAAGGAGGGAGAGAGAAAACTTAAAAGAGACATGAAGGACATAGAGAATCCCTGCGGAAGGTCCAACATGCAATGAACAGGAGCCCTAGAACAAGGAGGGGAGGGAGGAGGAAAATGTCATTAAAGAAATCTGGAATTGCTTAGCTCTCAAGAACCTGAACCTCTAGAATTAATGTGCCTCTATAAGGGACTTGAGCTTCTGGGGGCACCTGGACACACTACTGTGACATTTTAGAGAAGGTAAAAACAAAGAGATAGACTTTTACCAGCACCTGCAGTTGCTGGGGAGGAGCTCTGGAGGGGGAGGAGTACTGACAGGAGAGCTGTCGGGGGAGGGGATTGAGAGGGGGGACGGGAGGAAGGGGTCAGGGCTAGGTGTGGAGGGAGGCACAGTCTGAGAGGGGAGATCTTTTAAGTGGGGTCTGGGTGGGGAGAAAGATTCTAATGGGGAGGGGGCAAGTCCTAATAGGGGGATAGTTTCCAATGAGAAAGGGAGCTTTCGACTGGGGGAGAGGCTCCAAGTGGGGAGAGGGCACTAGTACAGTGAAGCAGCTACAGAAGGTCTTAACCAAGTGGAGGGTTAGGAAATGTCTATTTAAAGTTCTGAACATGGTCACTACAAGCACCAAACACAGCCCCACGCACTGCGTGCCACAGGGAAGGCTGCTTCAAGACAGCTTATCTAACACTAGCCCGCAGTTTGCTATCAACCTTCGGGTCTTCCGATGTGCACGAGTCAGAAGGCTAACTTCCAGCCTCACTTCATAGCTAATCCCCAGAACACACCCATCCAGAAGGGTCTGTGTTTGACCTGCCCCCTGCAAATCCAAACTGAGGAAAGGGATGAGGCTGTGGAAGCCTGGACGAGCCTGCTCCTTGGCACCGCTGAGCTCCCCGCAGAGCAGGAGCTGCAAGATTCCTCACTCGACCCCCTGGCTCCACGAGAGTGAGACGGGAGGTCACATGCAGTGAGCGCTGCAACAGCTACATCCTCTTGCTGGACACCTGCCCTTCTATCTGCCCATCCTCTTCCTCCCCTTGCTCTGGGACAGGCGGCCTTCTTGTTACTGCTCCGCCCACCCCTACTCTGTGGTGCTAGGAAGGGGTGCCACTCATGGGACTCTACACACCCCAACAGGCCAGAGGCCTGCTTTGGGATTTTTCAAACTGGAGCCCTGGCTGGTACAGGAAGAAGAGGGAGGTATGGGGTAGGGGAGAGTTCGCTCTCAAATAGAAAGGCCATTGAAGGGTCCCCTGGGCACGCTTTATGGTGGGAGAGCACGCAGCAGAGACAGGACGAGGTCCTTGTGGCCCTCAGAGCTTCAGGTCTCCACCTGCCCAAATCCTGGCTCTACAACAGCTCTGATTCTCCAAGCTCCCCAAATCCCTTCAGCAAATCACTTTTTCAGCCGACGCTAGCTGAAGACAGGTTTCTGTCCCTGGCAAGGACGAGTGTCCTGACAGCCAATACGAGAGCCAGCCTGGAGGATATGGTTTCAAAGAGGCTGGTCTAGCATTTCGGCTATTTTACACTTGATCCAATCAACATTAAATGAGTGCCTGCATGTGCTGGGCATGGTTTCAGATGCTAGAAAATACAAAGACAAAAAAAGACATGGTCTCTGATCTCAAAAAATCTGTAGTCTGTTATGACCAGGAGCTTCGAGAACGTAATTGAGAGAACACTCATTCCACTAGAAGGATCAACGTCTTAGAAGGCAGGATGAAGACAGAGCACTAAGATTTAATATCTTGAAAATAACAAATTTTGTCAAAACCAGGTTGGTCAAAAGAATCTGAAAACTTGGGACATTTTAGGTGACTGACTAGTCACAAGTACAACAGAAAAAAAGTGTAGCAGACAGAACACCAGAGACCCAGAAGCCAAAATGTGTTACAATCTCAACAGCAGTGGGGGTAGAATAACAATGGCTATTTTATTTTTTTTTTTAGATTTTTTTTTTATTCATTTTGACACAGATAGAGAGATTACAAGTAGGCAGAGAGGCAGGCAGAGAGAGAGGAGAGAGGAGGAAGCAGGCTCCCTGCTGAGCAGAGAGCTCGATGCGGGCCTCGATCCCAGGACCCTGGGATCATGACCTGAGCCGAAGGCAGCGGCTTTAACCCACTGAGCCACCCAGGCGCCCAACAATGGCTATTTTAGACCCAAACATAGTCATCGGTAATTTGACAAAATACCCAAGACATAGGAATGCCTAGGAAACCACCTAAAAACTCATCAGTTCCCAAAGGCCTGAGAGACACAGAGAGCCAGGGGCAGGGCGAGGGGAGGGTAAATACAGCAAGCAGCAGCTGCCCTGCTGGATTTTCCCAGATCTGTTTCCAGGACAGACCCTGGAAGAACTGAGTCTTTGCTAAACGGCAGGACATGCTGGGTGACGGTCCAGAATGTCTGGTAAAAAGCCAGCAAATCTCCCTTCCTGCTGCGCATTAACAGCAGCCAAACAGGAGAAGTCCTGTGGCTCCGGTCTCCGTTCAGAAGACCTACAAATACTCCAATGTCCCTGAAAGACCTGAAGGCCAGGGTCAAAGTGTCAGCATCCGTGACAAAGGTAACACTGACTTCTGATACCGACCGGTTGTTTTTGACAGGCCCGAGAACAGCAGTTTTTAGATCACTTGTGAGAATGTCTGGGATGAATAGGCCTTTTCATTGCCGCCTTCTCTCAAAACTCTTTTGTAGAGAGATGGAGGTGGCAACAAAAGGGGGATTTATGACCATGAGCCCATTGGGCAGCTGTCTTCTTGTTGCTCCTTGTTCAACTTCTCTCATGAGAGCAGAGTTATCGAGCCCGCTAAGCAGGTGTTTAAGGTAGGTGATTTTGTTTCCATTAATTTTCTTAAGTAATATTAAACCAGACTAGAGAGTCCACTCATGAACTCTCAGGAGAACCTTAACCCTGTGCCTGCTAGACCGCAGGGCGTCTGCTGCAAAGGGAAGGTTAGGTTCTGCTCCCCGGGGGTTCTAGCACTTTCCGATCTCTCAGACTCACAAGAAGTAGAACTTAAGAGTCCCAGCCCATCCCTGGCCCTCGACATCTGGATTTTGTCTTCGTTAACAATGTGTTAATCGTACAGTGATGTTGGAGGCTTTCAGGAAAAAACAGATTAAGAAAGGCATTCCCCTTCATTTCGAAGCCCAGATAAACCATCTCATTAATGACTATACTCACAGCTTCATGTTCTAAGCCCCGGTGAGGGAGAGCTTAACATAAAACATGGGAAGAGTTTTTAATTTTAAAGCTTACGACCTCCTAAACCTATCAATTTTAACTCCAATGCTGGGTGAACTTTCCAGTCTTCTCTCTGATCATCTTCGTGAGCAGGCCCTGGGTATGAGCACTCCACGTGGTCACTGTGCTATCGGCTTCCACAAGGAACCTTCTAATCCTGCCAGCTATGCTCAAGTGCAGACAGCCACTATTCACTGGTGGGCTGAGGAGAACAACCATCCTTCCATATATTGGACAAAATCCTGAAGCCCTTTTATGCTTCAGCCCTTTGATTACCTTCAATTCTCTCCTACTGTAGGGCCGTTATCGTAAGGAGCAAACATTCGGTGACACATCTCTCTCTCTTTATCTGTGTAGTTCCTGTAATAGCTGGAGACAGAAATACACACAAGTTAGAGAACGTCTGTCTTTGCAGGAGGTGACATCTGGTGGCTGGAATACCGCACTCAGGTCCAGAAATACTGAACATTCAGCAGGTCTTGAAGTGAATCAGGAGGGGATGGAAGGCATGCTGGAGAGGTAGGGGAGCCACAAGGCTCCCCTCGGAGGGGACAGTCATAGTAAACCTCTACCTCAGAGGCTGTTCAAGGCGGCCTTGGACAAAAAGCCCACAATCTGAAAAGACTGCAGACTTAAAGCCTAGAAGCCACTGTCAGGGCTGCCGGGCTCAGTGTCTTGCCAAGTGGCCTTATGCTCCATGGCCTCTAACTTATCTTGAGATTTGTTAAAGAATGGTCAGATTCCAAAATCTTTTTTTAAAAGATTTTTAATTAATTAATTTATTTGACAGAGAGGAGAGAGAGAGATCACAAGTAGGCTGAGAGGCAGCAGAGAGAGAGGAGGNGGCCTCTAACTTATCTTGAGATTTGTTAAAGAATGGTCAGATTCCAAAATCTTTTTTTAAAAGATTTTTAATTAATTAATTTATTTGACAGAGAGGAGAGAGAGAGATCACAAGTAGGCTGAGAGGCAGCAGAGAGAGAGAGGAGGAAGCAGGCTCCCCGCTGAGCAGGGAGCCCGATGCGGGCCTCAATCCCAGGACCCTGAGACCATGACCTGAGCCGAAGGCAGAGGCTTTAACCCACTGAGCCACCTAGGTGCCCAGATTCCAAAATTTCTACATCTAACTTATAAGTATCCTGGCAGGATACTTCATTATTATTTTTGGTACCCTAGGTGGGACTGACAAGATACTTCTAAAAACCAGAAAAGGGGAACGCCTGGCTGGCTCAGTTGGTAGAGCATGCAACGCTGATTGTGGGGTTGTAAGTTCAAGCCCCATACTGGATGTAGAGATTACTTAAAAGTAAGGTATTTTTAGAAATAAAAAAAAATCGTTTCAGTTAAAAGAAAAAAAACACAAAAGGAATTGCTGGACAGTCCTAAAAGGCCTGAAATATAACAAATGGATCCAAATAAAGGAGGTGCACACACCTCTGACTTTTTATTTTTATTTTTTTTAAAGCTTTATTTATTTATTACCTCTGACTTTTTAAACATCAAAAGCTTTAACTAGCAATCTAGAGTAAATGTTCAATGTCAACAGGAGCAATATAGAAGGACAACAAAACACCTAAAAAGATAGTGGATAGATTATAAGGTGTCGGAATTATAGACAGCTCTTTATACGTCAATATAATCACTGTAGAAAACTACGAAAATGATGTCTATAATCACAAAACACTGTATTACTGAAACACTGGTACAGATACTACTTGTGTAACAAGAAAGTCACCCTATGGGTAGGAGTCAGACCTGAAAGACCCATTGCAGACCAAACAGGCTATCTAAGACACCTTTTTACCGTCTTGTGTTAAGAACAGTGGATTTCAGCTGATGGCAAGTAGGGAGGAGTAGTGGAAGAACAACGCCCTTTTTAAAAATTACACTGGCTCACCTGTTTCAGGGTGCTTACTTTGGGGGCAGGAAGTGGGGAACAGGGAGATGGGAAATGATCCAGACTTGTAGTCTGGAGGACTATCCCACTCCCCCGCCACACCCTGGAAGCGGTTGGTTTAGCACTTCATAAAGTCAGCTCTAGGGGGCGCTGCCTCCTAACGCATGCTGGGCAACACTCCCACATAGTCCTTTACCCAGGTGGAGAGACCAGAACCCCAGGCGTGACACGCGCCTCTTTCTTTGGTTTGTACTCCTGCAAACAGGTCTCACCTGGCCAGTTTCTTCAGCTCATTATTGATGTCATGATTGAAGGGTTGTTCCTTCTGGGCTCGGACTAGAAAATCTCGGGCCTTCTGATACTCAGTCATGAGAAGACAGGCCTGTCAAAGGTAGAGTTTTACAAACATACTTGGTTAGGAAAGACAGCATTTTTCCAGTGCCCAAGTTGAACACCACTGCTATCTTTTCTTGGGCATTTGTTCTCAAGTCCCTGGCCTCCAACACACCTGTCCACACCGGAAGAGGGCCTTAGCATTCTTCCGGTCGATGATCAGAGCTTGTTCTCCATAGCGCAAGGCCGTGGTAGGTCGCTCCAGCTTCAGGTACGTAAAGGACAGGTTAAGGAGAACCAGAAGCTTGGCTGCCTCCACCAGGTGCTGCTTTTCAGGGGGTGCTGATCGTCGGTGGAGAAGCAACAAGGCCTGTGGAGAGGGAAGACAGTCAAGAGGAAGCTCATAAACTTCTTATTGAAAGCCCAAAGAATCCAGAAAAAGAATACTAGAGGTAAAAAAAAAAATGATCTCAACAAGTTGAAGGACACAGTATTAATACATGACAGTTAGTTGTAGGTCTGTATTCCAGCAATAAACAATCCAAAAATGAAGAAAACCACTGCATTTACAACATGAAAAGAAGTCACAATAAAATACATGATTTTGATCTACAGATTCAAAGCAACCACTACCAAAATTTCAACAGCCTTTTTTGCAGAAATGGTCAAGGTGACCTGAAAATTCACACGCAAATTGAAGAGATGCCAATTAACCAAAACAATATTTAAAAAGAGAAAATGGAAGACTCACACCTTCAAATTTCAAAGCTTATGACAAAGCTACAGTAGCAAAGCCAGTGTGGTAATAGTGTAAGGACACACACAGATCAATAGAATAGAATTGACAGTGCAGATTGAAAGTCCAGAAACAAGCCTATACTTCTGTAGTCAACTGATTTTTAACAAGGAGACCAACCGCATTCAACAGGGAAAGAGTAGTCTTTTCAAAAAAAGGTGCTGGCGGGGCACCTGAGTGGCTCAGTCGATAAGCGTCTGCCTTCAGTTCAGGTCATGATCCCAGGGTCCTAGGATTGAGCCCCGCATTGGGCTCCCTGCTCGCCAGGAAGCCTGCTTCTCCCTCTCCCACTCACCCTGCTTGTGTTTCCTCTCTTGTTGTGTGTCTCTCTATCAAATAAATAATTATATCTTTAAAAAAAGAGAGAAAAAGGGGCGGGAACAACTGGATGTCAACACTCGAAAGAGTGAGGTTGGGTTCCTACTTCAAGCTACATACAAAAGTTTTTTATAAAATGGATCACAGACCTAAATGTAGGAGCTAAACTGTAAGACTCTTAAAAGAAAACATTAGGTATAAAATCTTCATGACTTCGGATTAGACAATGGTTTCTTAGACATTATGTGAAAAACACAAATCAAAAGAATAAATAAACTGGACTTCGAAAGTAAAAACTTCTGTGCTTCACGTGACACTATCAAGAAAATAAAGAATATGAAGAAAAATCACTATAGCCATTGCTTA
This sequence comes from Ailurus styani, assembly GCA_002007465.1. Lineage (NCBI taxonomy): Eukaryota > Metazoa > Chordata > Mammalia > Carnivora > Ailuridae > Ailurus > Ailurus styani. The sequence goes on from LNAC01000109.1 coordinate 2,537,864, forward strand.
CTGGTTTAAATTGATAACATAATTAATGGTTTACTGCTGTTATTATCTGTACCTACAGGTAATTCTGTGGTTTTTAACCAAAAGACATTCATATATTCCTGAAAAGGAAAAGACTGTGAAGATACAACTCAAAGAATGGGAGAAAATATTTGTAAATCCTATTTAAAAAAACCTAACACCTTAGCATTCAGACGATATAAAGAACTTTCATAAGAATAAAAAGACAGAAAATCCAATTAAAAATGGGTAAGAATATGAACTGACATTTCCCCAAAGACGGCATATAAATAGCCAATCAACACATGAGTTATCGGGAAATGCAAATCAAACTTAACGAGATATCGCTTCACACCCACTAGGGTGACTGTAATTTGAAAGATGAAAAATAAATGTTGGTGAGGATGTGGAGTAATTAGAACCCTTGAATTGTTAGTGCAAATGTGAAATGTTGCAGCCACTATGGAAAACAGTTTAGCAGTATTTCAAAAAGTTAAACAAACATGGGAGTTACCACATGACCTAGCATTTGCACTCCTAGGTACAAACCCAAGAAAAATGAAAAGCTGGGCCTACACAAGAACTTATACACCCATGTAAAAAGCAACATTATTCATAATAGCCAAAAATAGGAAACAACCTAATGTTTGATCACACATTTGATGATTCTATTTACATAAAATGTCCAGGAATATGCAAATCCACAGAAACACAAAGTAAAAGAGGGGCTACCTGGGTGTGTTGGGGGAATGGAATGTAATTGCCAATGGGTACAGGGTTTTTTGTTTTTTTTTTTTTGAGGTGATGAAATGATCAGGAATTAGTGTTGATAGATGCACAACCTACTAACACACAAAAAACCACTCACCGGTACACTTTAAAAGTGTGAATTTAGAAAAGCACAGTCCAACAAGAATGAAGAACGAGAGGATCGGTAACAAACCCAACACATCGGAACAGATGGCAGAGTCATGACTGGAGAACGGAGAGCCACATACAAGGGGCTGGACTCCAGCTCAGAGCCGAGGGAACCGACAGAACCAGCACTCCGAGCCGGCGAACAAGTGGGGTTGACTAAGGGAGGACAAAAAGATGGACTTTGAGAGTAAAAAACGGAAAGTAGAAGCTCAATCCAGGAGGCCTAACAATTAACAAAGAGTCCCCAAAAAGAAAAGACAGAAACAAGGGCAAATTACCAAAGAAATAGCTCAAGAAAGTTCCCCAGAACGGAAGACAAGTTTCCTGAATGAAATAACACGCGTGGGGCTCAATACAACAAATTTTCAAACAAACACACCACCCGCTGTAAAATTTAATAACACCAAAGGAAAAAAGATCCCTAAATCTTTACAGAGAAAAAAGAGAAAAGGTCACATAGAAAGGAACAGGAACCTAAATGATATCAGACTTCTTGACAGCACTGTAAGAGCTAAAATCAAACAATATTCTTCAAAATTTGAGCAATGGTGACTGCATGCTAGAATTCTATATTCAGTTATGCCAGCAGCTAAGTGTATGGTAAGTACAAGAATATTTTTAGAAATGCAAGGATATACTTACTCTACCAACACAAGGGGTAAGTGGAAAAAAGCAACAGGAAGTCCACAAAGAGAATCACAGGGCAGCTCAGGACAAGAACTCCGAACCAGAATGCCAGAGAGCAGAGGGAAAACACTAGTGAGAACTAAAGATCCGCCTTCCAGAATGAGAAGTAAAAGAAATTAAAAACAGCAACTAAAGCGTGTTGAGTATCAACTCACAATGCCAGAAAAAGCCGCTAACAGACTTAAAGAGGGCCTGGGAAATAGGACTAATGATGGAAGGACTGAACCGGTCTTTCTTCATTGGAAAGTTTTTTCCCCCATGTGAGCAGGCTCTGTCTCAAGAAATCTTACAACATTAGCAGTATCTGTGATTCAAACTGACCATGAACCCAAGGCCTGTACCCTTTATGTTTAGGACCCTGATTCTGGCAGCATTCCAAAGGACAACACGCTCATGCACTTTCTTGTCTCTTGAGCATATGCATAGAAACCAAATGTGGCAGATATCACGAGCCACCTACCCCAATTCCCATCTCCCTCTTCCTCTAGCAGAGCCTTGAGTTCATTCACAGAAGTGGTATACAAATTAAACTACATTTCCCAGCTTCCTACACAGTTACTGGGGTCCACTGAAGATGGGTCTGGCCAATGATAAAAGAAAAGGAAATTACTGGGTGAGGGGGCACTTCTGGAAAGCTCTTAACATAAACTCACCAGACTCCTCTCCCCTCCTTTCCTACTGCCTGGGTGACCATGTGATGCTACAGGTTGAAAGACCATTTTGGGGTAAAAAAGATATGTTTAAGGATAGTGGAGCAGACAGACAGGACCTGGATCCTTTATGTCTTCATGGAACTGACCTACCAGCCTTGGGCTGCCTCCCTTCTCATTTGAAAAAAATTTAAATTATGGTTTATTTTCATTAAATAATTAATTTTAGACAAAAATGCAAGCTTGGAGCAGGGGAAGGGCCAAAGGAGAGACTCTTAAGCAGGCTCCACGCCCCACACACCGCCTGATGCAGGGCTCGATCTCACCACCCTGAGATCATGACCTGAGCCGAATTCAAGAGTGGGATGCTTAACCGACTGAGCCACCTAGGCGCCCCTAAATCTGGTTTAAAGTATACTTTTTCAAGATTCTGTTGCTTGCAGCTGAATGCAATCCTGAATGAATTAGGCTCACTTCACAAATGACACAAAGTCAGAATGCTCCTCAACTCTAACCTCTGTCCTGCTTGCCTCTAGAATCTACGGCAGAGTTTGGCATACGGAAAATGCTCAGATTTGTTGAATGAGTTATAAAGTAAACAGCGAATTACTGTCAGCTTAACCTACACAAGGAGCCAAACCACAATCAGAAGACTTGTGAGAATGGAGTCACCTCAGAGCTAGAAAAATCTCCACGGTCAGAGTGACAGGAAATGAAGATGGCAAGTGGGACGGAAAATCAGTTGGTGGAGGACCTATCCTGGAATAAGAACTTTTAAAGACTTTTTACTGAAATACACACACATGTGCGTGCGTGTGCACACACACACACAGGTAATTACAAAAACAAGTGAACATTTCAACAAACTTTCACAATCTGAACACACCCATGTAACCACATCCGCACACAAACACAGAACACAAATACAAATTCCATGTCCCCCCTCCTGGTCATTATCCCTGGCAGGAAAATTTTTTAAATGAAATTTTTCTTAAGGACTGCGTGTGAAAAATAGGGACAAACGAGAAATTTAAAAAAAAACAAAAAACAACATTTTCAGGGTCTAAATTTATACTTCTAAAGCATCCTTACCCGCTTATATCTCACTTTGGCATCATAGAAATGATTCTGGCGGAAGAGGTAGTTGCCAAACTCCCGTTCAGTAGCTGCCACTTTTAGGACCTTCTGAAGTGGAAACTCATCTTGTTGCTCCTGAGGGCCAAAGACAAGGACACTGAGCAAGGAAACTGAAAACCACAATAACACGACTCAAGTGCTATTACAGATGTTAGTTTTCCTCCTTCAGATCATGCACTTTTGTTTAGTGCTGTATGTGTGCCAAGCACTGGGCTTGGTGCCCCTGCAGACGTCATCTCTGTGGCTCCCAGCAAAAGCAAAGGGTATTTATTACTACTCCCATTTTATACACTAGAGCCAAAAAGTGGTCTACTCCTTTAGTCCTCCCAGAGCTGCTCTGTCTCGTGGAACTAGAAACTGATGGAAATTGCCAAACGTGGAAAGCGGGTCTCACAACAACCATTTATCCAACAAGCATTAAACAGGCCTTCGCCTGCCCGGACCCTCCTGGTGTTCCCGGCCACAGTGCTGTACGTGTCAATCACCCACAGAGCATCTTTTCAAACACAATGTCCTGGCCTTGTCCCTGCCTGAAGATTCCCAATCAGTACACCCCAGGTGGGCCTCAAGCATTTGCAAGAACCTCTGTTTTGTGGAAAGGTGAGAAAAAGGTAAGGCCCTCACTTGAGGCAACGAGTTTAGCTGGGGAGATGCCATATCCAGATATAAACCTAGGCTGGACATCAAAGGGCACACATACAGTCCGTACGGGACAGCATGACTGAGAGCGTGGCTTTGGCATGGCTGCCAAAGGGATTACAAGCCCTAGTTCTGCATAATGGGTCAAGTGTAAGGCTACGAAGAAAAGGCAACGTTTAAGTTATAAGAGCAGAGGCCATGTGCCCCCATTTGCCTGGGAATTTCCCAGCCCACACTTGCTCTCAAGTATTGTAGGTTGGACAATAAAACATATGTTCACCCTAGTCGACTACTACCAACGTTTGCTAGAAACCAAACTTAACATCGAGAAGCAAATGGTCACGGTCTTGGAGAACCAGGCAAAGGGTGACTGAAAGATCACCTCAGACTGCTGGTCTAGAACAAACCCAAGGTTGGGCCTCAGCCTAAAACATCTGCCCATACACAAAATCAATTATTAAGATAGACATGTACCTGGAAGTAGGGAACCCCTCCACCGCCACCACCATACAGGAGCCTCGGGGTGGAATGTGGGGCAGAGGATCACCAGCAGAGAAGGGTAATAAAAACACAAACCCATTCTCTCTATAAAGTATGGACATCTATGCTCCAGAACTTACAGCCGAAAGGGCACAAAACTTGTCTGATTCAGCAGAGTCCAGGAAATCAAGCAGCTCAATCTCAAACAGGACAGTGGTGTTTGGGGGGATCAAGGGAGGGCAGCCCAGCGTTCCATAGGCATAGGTTGGTTTGAACAGAAACCTGGCCAGCTCTCCTCTCCGCATGCTCAGAAGGCCCAACTCCATGCCCCAGAGTGTAATATCTGAAAGAAGAGACAAAGAATTTGAAGTTTGTCCAGCATCTGATTCAGTGTCATCAATTTCTTCCCCCTTGAAGTCAAATCTTCCCACATCATACTTCTGCACTACAGTCCCAATCATTTTTCAGTTTGTTTCCCACTACCACCACCATCCCCAACTCCAACTTCTGTGGGTTCTGCAGCAACCTGGCCTACCACTGTTCACGAAGTTCCTTCTTCCTGCAAGGAAATTCCTGCTTCCTCACCCTAGGCCCACCTTCCATTCTGAGTGAAATATTACTCACACTTCAAGGCTCACTTTAAATGCCCCCTCCTCCATAAAGCGTTTCCTGATCTTCCCAGGTGGAATCAACTGTGCCTTCATTAAGCCCTCCCACACTACTTAAACCTCACAGGACTTCATCCAATTCTGTGAATTTGCTCAATCTCCTCCATCACACTAGCCAAAATGTTCTAATCATCAGACTACATCTCTTTTCACCATGCGTTATGGATACTAAACCCCCCATAAACGTGTTAACAGATAAACACGCCCCATAATTCTCAGGATACAAAGGTAACCTCGCCAGGTAAACCATCTCCCGAATATCTAGATCTCAACCGGAAACGTGTAGGAGAACAGGGCTGGTTTAGCAAAACCTGACCTCAGAAAAACCAACTTAAAGACTCCATGGTCTGAAGAGTTTCCCCAAAAGAATCCCTGCTTTTCCAGCTGCTGGTCTCAACTTACCCTCTCCAAGTTTCATTAGACGGGGAGTTTTCCTAAAGCAATTGGAATCAAAAGGCTTGTCCATATGCTCCAGATACCCGGAATATTTCACTAGAACAGAAAAAACGACACAAGGAAAACAAACCAAAAAAGTGCACACCTCCATATCAACTCGCTGTTGCAAAAAAAAAAAAAAGATGATGGAATTCGATGCGTTCAGGCCGTCTCCCACCCTGATAGGAAAACTCTTTGCTCAACTTTTGGATGCCTGCCCTTTGGCTGTTTCAAGAGCTTGGCTGGTCACCCTCACTGTCCCTTGTTCATAGGGGGCCTCACGCAACAGGAGATGGGTTCCCTCGCTTTCCCTTAAGAATACGAATTATAACAAAGAAGTGAGTTCTACCTTTTCTTTTTTTTTTAAGATTTTATTTATTCATTTGACACAGAGAATACAAGTAGGCAGAGAAGCAGGCAAAGAGAGAGGAGGAAGCAGGCTCCCCGCTGAGCAGGGAGCCCGATGCGAGGCTCGATCCCAGGACCCTGAGATTATGACCTGAGCCGGAGGCAGAGGCTTTAACCCACTGAGCCACTCAGGCGCCCACTTTTTGTTTTGTTTTGTTTTGTTTTAAACATAACCTTCCCTCCCCACCTCCCAGGGTAAGGTGCAGGACACGCTTATGGACCGATACTTTCGCATCGCCAGCTGAGAGGCAGACGGTACCTAGTACGGAAGCATCCGGGGTCACCAGCTCTCCGGCACCCTCTCGAATGACGTCCTTCAGCACGCCCCGGTCCCCGGAGATGTCCAGCATCCTCCGACTTAACCTCTGGTACGGAGACTTGTGGGGAGAGACACAAGCACTCAGAGCCCCCGGCGGGCACCCCGACCCCGGCACCCTGCGTCCGTGACGCCGCAGCACGCAGTCTCTCACCTGGCCGGATGCGTGGTGCCCCTGCAGGACTCTGGGGTTCCGCGCGCTCCCCACCATCATCACGTGGCCTAGCCGGCGGCGCGAGGCCTTAACCCCCTCACTCTCCCCTTGGCGGAGGTCCAGCCACCCCTTTATACCCGGCTGTCGGCTCAGGGGCCGCGAGGAGCTGCTGATCGTTTGGTGCCAACGGCCACCAACGGCCGCCTAGGGAGCCGCCTGAGCACGTGGCGGGGACTCACCGTGCGTGACGGGGCACGTGACCCGACGCACGACGGGACGCTTGGGGATAGGGCACGTGACAGGGAAGCGCAGAGCTTGATAGGGCACGTGACGGGAAGGCGGGGAGCTTGACGGAGCTTGTGAAAGGGTCACGCGGGCCGTGTCGGGCGCGGCATCGGGACCTGCCGTGTGAGATGGAGCGTGTGGTAGGGGCGCACTGAGTGGATGGGGCACACGAAGGGGACTCCTGCATGGAGCGGGGTGTGTGTGGCCGGAACGTGGCGGGGAAGCGCAAAGCTTGACGGGGCACATGACCAGGACGGACACACCGAGCGTGGGGGAGCGCGGAGCATGACGGGAGACGCTGCGGCGACGCACGGAGCCTGACGGGCCTTGAGGCGGGGCGTGCTGGGGCGTCTGGCGGGAGAGGCGTGGAGCGTGAGGAGGTAGGTGGAGGGGACGGCCTGAGGCGCGGTGGGGAACGTGAAGGGTTCGCCTGCAGCAAGATGGGGCTCGTGGGGGGAAATATGGGGAACGAGAAGAGACGTGTGGCTGGGAGGCGCAGAGTGACAAGGCCCGTGACAGGGGCGGGACAGCGTGAAGGGGCGCTCCACGGGGAGAGCCGTGCGAGGGGGAGCGCCTCGCCGGGCCCTGTGGGGTGGCGCGGGACATGGGCCACCTGGGTCGTGCAGAGGGCGGGGGTCCTCGGGCAGGGGCTTGCAGGGCCCCTGGCGGGAGCGCGCTGGGGAGGGTAAGGTGCCGGAAGCCGTTTTTCCCGGTCCTCCTCTTTGTCCCGGAAACACCGAGGCGCAGACAGGCCTTTAAAGTCCAGATGCCGGGGCACCTGGGTGGGTCAGCCCTTAAGCATCTGCCTTCAGGTCAGGTCACGATCCCAGGGTCCTGAGATCGAGTCCCACGTGGGGGCTCCCTGCTTCTCCCTCTTCCACTCCCCCTGCTTGTGTTTCCTCTCTCACCTTGTCTCTGTCAAATAAACGAATAGTCTTAAAAAAAAAAAAAGTCCAAATGCGCAGTTCTTGAGAAAACAAGGCGACATTCCTCTCATTTCCTGTCCCACGTCCGCAAAATCTGGTCTTGCTCCCTGGGTGTTACAGGATTACAGGGTTCTTGTCTCACGGAGTGGAAGAATGAAGCTCGTGGATACAAAAGGGTTTGAAGCGAAGTGAAAGTTCATTAAGTGAAGGTGAGAGAAGAAGAAGAAGCCCTTTAGAGTGAGAGGGGTCCCGAATGGGTTGCCGCTGAGGGCTTTTAGTGGCAGTCTTTTATGAAGTCTTTTATGACTGGGGAAGGTTGTGGTCTTGAGTTTCTTGTGCTGTCTTGGTTTGAGCATGGGCTCTTGATAACACCCTTCATGACTTAATTGTTTGAGGTTTGGTCATTTCCTATGATTCCACTATAGCCGCCAAAGAAAAATGCTCCCGAACATTTAGGGCCAGGTGGTCTCTTTCCTTATCTCTTGTTCCCTCTGGCTCAGTGCTTCTGCCTGCCAGGAATACTTTCAGAGCCCAGCCAGGGGCCCCCTATATCTCCCTGCCTACCTTAATCCTTCTCTTATTCATGGGGGTGCAAAGCAAGGATGGCCCTGATCCCACCCCCTCCAGCTTGTTGCCTGGGGTCCCCTTCTTCACTTGCCTACTTTGGGACTGAGAGGTCACCTCTCTCTTCTGCACCAATCTTGCATTGACTACTTGGTCATTTCTTCAGCTTAGATGTGTCCTAAAATGTCCCACCTTAAACAAGTCCTCTTTATCCTACATCTCATAAGTGGCCCTCTTTCCTGCTCTTCACAGAAAGACTTTTCACAAGAGTTGCTTGGAAGGCTTTCTCAATGATTTTATGTCCATCGTTCATTTTCTCTTTAACCCACTTCAGTGCCATTTGTCTCTGCTCCGTGTCACCAGCGCTGCACTGAATGCCATAATCTGTAAAATGCCTCTTAATCCTCTGATTATTGGACTCTTGTCAACGATTGGTGAAGCTGATCTCTCCTTAAACGCTATTTTTTTTTCTGTATTAGTCTCCTGTCATCGTCACAATCGATTACCAGAAAACTAGCTGTTTAGAGCAACAGGTATTTATCATCAGTTCCGTAGGTTAGAAATCTGACACCAGTCTCACTGGATTAAAATCAAGCCCTCAGCCTTAATAGGGCTCTGGGGAAGAACTTGAAGCTCATTCATGTTAATAAATCCAGATCCTTAGAGCTCTATACCTGAGGTCCCCATATCCTTGGTGATTATCAGCCAGGGGTCACATTTAGCTCTTAGAGGCCCACTTTCCTGCCCTTGCTCTTGGGCTCCCTATAGGTCAGTTAGCAATAGCATGATGAATCTTCTCATGCTTTGAATCCTCTTGACTCCTCTTCTGCATACCTTCCTGGCTCTTGCCCAGGGAAGTTCTCTACTGTTGTTTATTTTTTTATTTAAAATTTTTATTTATTTTTAAAGAAAGGGGGGGAGGGGCAGAGGGAGAGTGAGAATGCTCTAGCAACTGCCCACTGAGCATGGAGTGCGACGCAGGACTCAATCTCAGGACCCTAAGACCATGACCTGACCTGAAATCAGGAGTTGGACGCTTAACAAACTGAGCTATCCAGTTCACTGCTAGTAAGGGTCCCAAAAGTTTCCTGCTGTTAAGGGGTCATATGGATCTGCTTCCTGGTGACTGTACTCTTCTGATTTTCTTCCTACTTTACCAGCTGTATTTTTTCAATCACACTCTTCTTCCTGATCTCTCTACACAGTAGCAACCTCAGGGCTCTGTTCTTAGATGCTTGCCCTTCTTTGTTCTTAATCCCGGAGAGATTGAAGTCCACAAGTTTATGTGATGTACTTACACAGGTGGTATATACCTGGCCAGCCTAGAGCCTCCCCTGAGCGCCAGAGCACTGGGCTCCTTTGCCCAGTTGCCTTTTTCAGTGATTCTCAATGTGTAGTTCCCAGACCAGCAGCAGTGTTGTCAGGAAACTTGTTAAAAATGCAAATTCTTGAGCCCACCCCTGTGCTCCTGAATCAGAAACTCAGGCCAGAGATTAGAAATTTGTGTTTTCACAAGGACTCCAGGTGATTCTGTTTGCTGAAGTCTTCAGACCACTGCTACTCAGTTGCTCCACCTGGATGTCCTCAGGTGTCTGACTCTAGATTTTCCAACCTACTGTTTCTCCTGGGTCTTTTCTGTATCAGGCTTCACTATCTATCCACCCAGGTGCTAAAGCTACTGTGTATCTACACAGTGGCCAGAGTGGTCTTTTTTTTTTTTTAAGATTTTATTTATTTGACAGAGATCACAAGTAGGCAGAGAGGCAGGCAGAGGGAGAAGGGGAAGCAGGCTCCCCGCTGAGCAGAGAGCCTGATGTGGGCTCAATCCCAGGACCCTGAGATCATGACCTGAGCCAAAGGCAGAGGCTTAACCCACTGAGCCACCCAGGCGCCCCATTATTATTATTTTAATTTAAGTAGGCTTCACGGTGGGCCCCAACACAGGACTCAAATTCATGACCCTGAGATCACGACCTGTGCTGAGATGGAGAGTCATACGCTTAACCGACTGAGTTGCCCAGGTGCCCCTGCCCTAAAATTAAATCTAAACCTTTGCCCTTCTCTATAGGGCCCTCTCTGGCCACCCCTCTGACCTCCTCTCCTGGCGTTCCCTCTCACTATGCTCCAGCTACTCAGATCTCTCTAGGGTAGCTCATACATACCGAAATCTTTCTAGCCTCGGAGGCTTTCCATTTGCTGCCCATTGCCTGGTCTGCCCTCCTGCAGTCTTCTCAGTAGCTGTCATCTTTGTATCCTTCAGGCCTCAGCTCAACCACCCATCTTCAAAGACACTGCCCTGCCCCTTTCTATTGTGTCTCTCAACCCATTACCTCCTGCCCTTTTTGTTCACCGCACCGTTTACTTCCTGCCTAGCATTTAATGCTATGATGTTGTCTTATTTATGATTCTATTGCATTCTTACTACTGTTATATTACAAATTTTGAAAGGACAGAGATCTCATTGGTCTTGTTCTCTGATGTCTCCCTAATGTTCAACTTGGTGCTTGCTCAATAAATATTTGTTAAGTTAATAAATCAGCCTTCTACATGCCTGTGCCAGACCTTGGTCTTGCTTGTCATGGAGTAGAGACTGCCCCCACTGGCAGACAGGAATGCTTAGACCTATGGGGGTTGTGTCCCGCAGGTCTAGAGCTCTCCTTCCTTCCTTTTTATTCATCTAAACACTTTATTTATTTATTTATTTATTAAAGATTTTATTTATTTATTTGACAGAGAGAGAGAGAGAGAGCACAAGTAGGCAGACAGGCAGGCAGAGAGAGAGGAAGAAGCAGGCTCCCTGCTGAGCAGGAAACCCAGTGCAGGGCTTGATCCCAGGACCCTGAGACCATGACCTGAGCCAAAGGTAGAGGCTTTAATCCACTGAGCCACCCAGGCGCCCCATGTCTTTGTTTTTTTAGATTTTATTTTTTATTCATTTGAGAGAGAGCGAGAGAGAGCATGAGTTGGGGGGAGGGGCACATGTAGAGGAAGAAGTCGGCTTTCCCCTGGGCCGGACATGGGGCTCAATCTCAAGACTCTGGGATCATGACCTGAGCTGAAGACAGATGCTTAACCAAGTGAGCTACCCATGTGTTCTTCTTTCTTCCTTTACTTTTTCTTTTTAAAGATTGATTTATTGAGATGCCTGGGTGGCTTAATCGGTTAAGCATCTGCCTTAGCTCAGGTCATGATCCCAGGGTCCAGAGATTGTGTCCTGCATCGGCTCCTTGCTCAGCCGGGAGCCTGCTTCTCCCTCTGCCTGCCATTCCCCTTGCATGTGCGCACGTTCTCTCTGACAAATAAATAAAATCTTAAAAAAAAATTATTTTTAGAGAGAGTGCATGCGAGTGTGGGGAGGGGCAGAGGGAGAGAATCCTCAAGCAAACTCCCTGCTGAATGTGAGCCCGACACAGGGCTTGATATCAGGACCTATGAGATCATGATCTGACCCAAAACTAAGAGTCAGAGGCTTAACCGACTGAGCCACCTAGGTCCCCTTAGGACTCTTGTTTCTTCTTCTTTCTTTTTTTCCTTTTTATTTATTTATTTGTATGTCAGAGAGAAAGACAGAGACAGAATATACAGGCAAGGGAAACAGCAGGCAGAGGGAGAAGCAGGCTCCCTGGTCAGCCCTATGTGGGACTTGATCCCAGGACCCTGGGATCATGACCTGAGCCGAAGGCAGATGCTTTAATCGACTGAACCACCCCCAGGCGCCCCAGAGCTCTTGTTTCTTACTCCGAGAGACATATTCCCACCTTTTTTCTAATCAATGATTCTTATCACACTCCCATGATTTGCATAGTATATTAAGACGATAATATTTATTGACTGTATAAAGAAATGTTATTGAACTTTTAAATCTTTGAAAGACTTTATACAAAAAGTTCGTAATTCAATAATATTGAGTAAAGGAAGTGAGACACAAAAGAGCACATACTAGGTAATTCTGTTTGAAATTCAAAACCAGGATACGTTAATCTACGATGCTAAGAATCAGGTTAGTGCTACCCTTGTTAGGGGGTTCTGACTGGGGAGCACACAGAGTGCCTTCTGGGTGTTGGAAACATTATGTAGATGTTGACAGTGAATATACACATGTAACGTGTACATTAAGCATGTGGTTAAGACTTGTGCCCTTTATAGAATTCCTATCCCAAAGAAATTATATAAAAGTACTTTAAAAAAACAGATTCAGAAAGAATTGTGTCAAAACATGAGTCCACTCCTATTTGGGGCCTGTAAGGTGTGGCGGGGGCCCACTTAGTCCCGGCCTTCCCCAACTCGTGGCCAAGGTGAGCACCTGCATGATGGAATTATCAGTGTTGCTGGCCGAAAGGAGGCTGCTTCCCAAGTCCCGTGATGTGGCCGTTTCCACCTGATTCTGGGTGACCTTGAGGACACGGGTGTTGCTGGGAAAGAGGAGGAGGAAGGGGCAGAGACTAAGGGTGGAGCGGCATTCAGCTGCAGTTTCCACATCTCTTTAGTGCCTCTGCCCCATCCCTGCGGAGAAGAAAAAAACTGAACAGATCTGGTGGACATCTCGGATTCTGAGAAAGCAGGTAGTTCACTGTGGGGTCTCTCCCTAGGTCTGCTGCCTACTTCTGCCTTGGTGCTTCGCTTCTCTCTCTCTCAGTGCCAGTCAGCTTTCACAGGGTCTCAGGCTCTCCAGAACAGTGTGGTTAAGACCGCAGTCTCTGCTTTAGAAAGGTTTGGGGATGGGGGGGGTGTTTGTTATAAAAGTAGATTTCTGAGGCTCACTGAAAATTTGCGAAGGGGTGACTCAGGAATCTCTTAACTGTGTTTCCAGGAGTTGTGCACCAGTTTGAGAACTGATCTAGAATGTGGGAAGGACCTTTGGTTGTTTTTGCTGTCCATTTCTGGGTCCATGTAGCTGGTGGGCACATTGTTGGTGTCACTCCAAATGACCTTGCAGACAGCCCTTTTTTGTGTTTACCTCCAAATCTGAGTGAAAAATGTAGAATGCTATATTTCCAAGTCAGTTCCCCCAACTAAGCCCTTGTTTTAGAGACAGAAAACAGACCTGAGGTCATAGGGGTTGGGATTGGAATCCAGGACTGGAGACCCTAAGGCACTGTAATTTTCCGTGGCACTTGCTAGGGGGTGGGGCCACAGGGATTAGAGAGAGCAGACTTGAGAAAGCTGCCCTCGCTTCTAGCCCAGCACCGTGGATGGCGTGGCAGGTGAGTGTGCCTGACCTGGAGGACCGCCTTCAGTGCCCCATCTGCCTGGAGGTCTTCAAGGAGCCCATGATGCTGCAGTGTGGTCACTCCTACTGCAAGGGCTGCCTGGTGTCCCTGTCCCGCCACCTGGACTCGGAGCTCCGCTGCCCAGTGTGCCGACAGGAGGTGGATAGCAGCAGCTCCCCGCCCAACGTCTCCCTGGCACGGGTGATTGAAGCCTTACAGTTCCCTGGGGACCGAGAACCCAAGGTCTGTGAGCACCACCGGAACCCGCTCAGCCTCTTCTGTGAGAGGGACCAGGAGCTCATCTGTGGCCTCTGTGGCCTGCTGGGCTCCCACCAGCACCATCGTGTCACACCCGTCTCCACAGTCTACAGCCGCATGAAGGTGGGTGTGAGGCTGCCACGGGGGGTTGGGGGGGGTGTTGGTGGTACAGGGACACACCGAGCCCAGCTCCTATCCCCTCAGGCACCATTGCCTGGCACAGAAAGGTTGCAGGGCAAGGTGTCAGTTCCCTCCAACCCTGTCCTGGAGCAGAATTCATGGAGCATGCATCCATCTCTCATGTTCTGAGCAGCTGTTCCAATCTCCAGGTGCTGGAGACAACTGACCTGCCTGATAGAGAGTCCCTTGTCAAGAGCTAGCCCCTTCCCTTGCTTGGTTTTCCTTGTAGATTCCACTCATATTTTGAGTGCTCCCAGAAGACACATGAGGGCAAGCACTTTGTTTTATTTCCTCGGGTATTTTCATGCTTAGAGCCATGCCTAACATATAGTAAAAGTTCAAAGCATATTTGAAGCTAGAGTGGATTCCTGTCCTCATGGACTTTTGCCTCAGATCTAGCAGGTCATCATTTAAGGTGAACGATGATGATGATACTGTCTTAGGTGAATACGCTGATCTAAGATTTATGAATCTTACTTATTTATGGCTTATTATCGTACTTTAAAAATGAAGAAACAGGCTCAGGGAAGGTAAGGTCGTACAGCTTGTCAGTGGCAGAGTGAGGACTCAAATTGTGGCCAGTTTTCTTCCCATTGCCAACAGTTCAAAGAAGGGCAAGAAGGATTCTTGGATGTGAATTGCTAGAGGGCATCTAGCATAGTGTTTGGGAAGGAGGGAGAGTAAAGGTAAGGAATGACAAAATACAGGTGATAGGGGTGGAAAAAAGAAAGAGCATCAAGATCTGAAGGCCGAGTTCCAGGGATTTCCTGGCTGAGTGCCCCAGGCAGTGTTTGTTTGCTTTTTCAATCATGGAAGACAAGTATGAAACATGCACAGGGCCAGCCCAGCCATCCCCCAGCCCCTCTTGCCCACAGAGGTTTACTGGACACCTTATGTGTGCTCAGTGTTGTGCTAGAGCCCGTGGTACAATAGTGGGCAAGCGGTTTGCCCTACCCTGGGGAGCTCACAGCCTGGGAGTCTGGAGAGAGTAGTACGTGTTGGGTGCTACTGTCAGGGTTAAGGACAGGCAATGGGGAGACCATCTTGAATGTAGCTCCTGCATGTTCTCAGGTGGTCAGGAAAGGTTTCCTGGAGGAAGCAGACTGCTAAACCAAGACCTGAACCACAAGGAGGACTTGGTAGGAAAAAAAAGAGGAGGAAAGCATTCCCTGTATAAAGACAGCCATGCAAAAGATCAGGAGAAAGGGGTATTTAAGAAATTATAAGTGTCTTTTAAGCTCAGAGGAGAGTTAGGTAAGTGGAAGCCAGGTCATGCTAAGGCTTGTGTGACATGTGAAGGGATTTGTAGTTTATTCAGAGGACCATCCTGGTTGGGGGTGGCACTGGAGGGTTTTTTTTTAAAAAGATTTTATTACTTGACACAGAGAGAGAGGGAATACAAGCAGGGGAAGTGGGAGAGGGAGAAGCAGGCTTCCCACCAAGCGGGGAGCCTGATGCGGAGCTTGATCCCAGGACCCTGGGACCCGAAGGCAGATGCCTAATGACTAAGCCACCCAGGTGCCCCAGCACTGGAGGGTTTGAAGCAGAGCTGTGATGTGGTGCAAGCACTCTGCTGGAGGGTGGACTGGAGAGTGAGGCTGGGGGGTAAGAGACTGGGAGTAATTACATATGGGTGGTCATTGAAGCTGCAAGAGTGGAGAAGACCAGCCAGGAGGGCCTGCAGCATGATAAGGAAGACATGGATGATGCCCCCCAAGGAACACCAGGGTTTAAGATTCAGGTAAATTAAGCACTCCAAAAGGGACAGAAAGAATCAACAGAGGGAGTGGGAACACTGGCTGAGTATGGCCTCCTGGAAATCAGAACAGAACATTTTAATGAGAACAGGATCACTTGTGTGAAATGCCTGCTGAGGTTTGGAAAGAATCTCTTAGATTTAGCAGTAAGGATTGATTATCTTGGCAAGGGTAGTTTTAGTGGAGTGTGAGAGGAGGAAGCCAAATTGCAGTGCAATGAAATTGAGCCAGTGTTTTATTAGCCCAGGAAAGAAGGAAACACACTAGAGCTTGGTCATCATTTCTGGCTTGGAGCCTGGGACTGCTAGGGTCCTGGTTTTAGATGTGGGTGTTTGTGATCCCAAGACTCTTCTCTATGATGCAACAAAATTGTGTTCCTTTATTAGCTCCCTTTCCTGCATTCCTGTTTTCCTCCTATTGATTGAGATCTTGAGGTTATTTATTTCTTTGTATGATTCTGTTTTTTCTTCTGGTGACTCAGTTTGATGGAGAAAGACAGAACTAATCTCATCTCTCTGTGCCTCAGGAGAATTACCACTGGAATTCCATTCTTGGGTTGCTGTGAGATCTTCTGATGCCTCATTATCCAGAGAAGGATCCTGTGTCCATTTACCCTGCACTGGTTTTATTCTTTATTCAGCTCTTTTTCTGAAAGGCTTTTGTAGCTGGTTTCTTTCTTTCTTCCTTTTCCTTTTCCTTTCTCCCCTTCCCCTTCCTCTTCTTTCTCTTCTCTTCTCTTCTCTTTTCCTTCCTTCCTCCCTCCCTCCCTTCCTTCCTTCTNCCCTTCCTTCCTTCCTTCTTTAGTTTATTTTTTAATAATGTCTGCACCCAGTGTGGGGCTTGAACTCACAACCAAGAGATCAGGATCCACATGCTCTTCCAACTGAGCCAGCCAGGCGCCCCTCTTGCTGCTGATTTCTGCTTGGAACTGTCTCAGCCAGAGACTGTGTATGTTCCATGGGCACAGACCAGCAGGGCTCCCCTTAAGTAGCGCAGCTGAATGGGGGTCTGGGTGGTCCTGGTTGAACCCTTCAGACTGTCAGATTTGAGGCTAGGGAAGCTCAGGAGAAGTGAGTCAGCCTGGGGAGGCCCCAAATCCAGGCTGGGCCCAAGTCTGCCAGGGAAGGATTCAGGTCTTTATAGGGCATGGGGAATCCCCAGGGATAAGCTGGGCAACTGTATGCACCATTGGCCTCTTTTGGGGCCAACTTTTTTGTGATATCTTGATCAAATGCCCACTGATTGTAAACCTCCAGGTGACCAGAGTTTACTTGGTGGGTACCCAATGGCCAGCATCCCATTCAGAGAGTGTTGGCTTTGGACTGGTCATCGCCTCTCTTGGATGTGTGGTGCCTTCCAGGTGGACAATGTTTAGCATCCATCTCCGTGTCCTGAAGAGAGATGACTTGGAGATCCTTTTCTGTCTGGGCAATTCCCGCCCTCAATGTGGAATATTCTTAAATAATCTTAATCTATTTTGGAGTTAAGAGTACCTGGGTAGCTCTTTACCTGGTTCCACTGGGAGTGCTTGGGGCCATTGGGATGCTCCCTGGAAGGGTGAAGCCCCGGGCTGGTCCCAGGGAGCTGAAAAGGTGAAGGGGTGGGCTACCCATGAGGCCATGGTACATTACCTCTAGGAGGAGCTAGCGGCTCTCATCTCTGACCTGAAGCAGGAGCAGAAGAAGGTGGATGAGCATATTGCCAAACTGGTGAACAACAGGACCAGGATTGTCGTGAGTGCCCTTTCCCCCCTGTACCCTTACCGTGGGGCTGGCCACCTTCCCTTTCCTACGGAGCATAGTTCTCATTTGTTCTTTGCAGAAATCCATGCTTTCATGTAAAGCCAGAATTCAAAGCATTCCAGGGCGGAGTGGGGGAAAGGGTATATCCCCTCAGGGGAATCAACTCAGTTGTTAGGACTCTGTCCAAGTTGGCTGTGTCCCTCTTGTCCTTGGGAATGAGATAACACAGAACCTAAGTCCCAGAGGTAAACAGCTCAAAGTGTGGGCATGACTCTCCTGCCCTCAGTGCCTCTTTGACCTTGATGGTCTGTGTGGTGCCTGCCCAGTACCCTGGAGCAGAGGCGTGGAAAGGCACGGTGGCTTTCTGCTTTTCCTGAGTGACAGGCACACTGGGGCTGGGAAGTGTTCTGAAAACAAGATTCATGGCAGCTGTACTCTCAGTTTTGAAGGAGAAAAGACACTTCGTTGATAGTATAAAAAATCTAATAGATACAGAAGAAAAGGGAAATCTGCACATAGATGAGGGTATAGTAATCAGTAAAGGAGAATAAGACAGAGTTACATCAAATTGGGTACTTAAAACATCCAACCTCATTTGCTGGGGAAGCCCTGTGGAGACAACCAGGCTGGAGTCTGGATAGAGAGGCCTGGGCTGAGCATCCTCCCCTTGGGTGAGATTTCCAACTGACCATACCCATAAGGCCTGTATTTATAGGGCAGCTGAAGTTAAATATTTGTTCACCTATGTGCAGTTTGGAGCAAGCTGCCTTCCTGTGTTATCATGTCTTTACGTATTCAAAGAGCCTGTGCTGGGTGTTCTTGCCACTTCTCCCAGATTCCATTCTAGGGGGCCAGCCCAGCCTGGAGTTGGAGGGGATGTAAGGAAAGATTTACAGCTCTTGGCATCCAGACCAGAGGGCCCAATTCTGACCTGACGGCCAGCTAATGTCCACTAATCAGGCTCCCAAGGTCACTCATGGAGCATGAGTCTCACAAACAAGATTCTTTCACCTGCCTGCCTGTAAGTGCAGGTTGGGGTAGGGTGGTCAGGTATGCAGGACAAAGCTCAGAAAACTCCATACAGTCCAGGAGGGTGTGGAGCCCCAGCCCTGCAGGCACTTGTGAAACAGGAGCAGGAGGCCAGTGTTCCCTGAGTCTTCACGGTTAACCTGCCCAACCTCAGAGCTGCCTGATGGAGCCTGAACTCAGGGTCACACATGGAATCCCAGCTATCTATAAAGTCTGCTCTCCCAGAGCCTTGCAGACTTTTTTCAGTTGTGGAATCTTGTACTAAAGGTAAATCTGATGTGCACATTTAATAGTTAAGGTAGATGTAAGCAGGGCGCCTGGGTGGCTTAGTGGGTTAAAGCCTCTGCTTTCGGCCCAGGTCATGATCTCAGGGTCCTGGGATCGAGGCCCGCATCGGGCTCTCTGCTCAGCAGGGAGCCTGCTTCCCCCCTCTCTCTGCCTGCCTCTCTGCCTCCTTGTGATCTCTCTCCCTCTGTGAAATAAATAAATAAAATCTTTATTAAAAAAAAAAAGGTAGATGTAAGCAGAGCTACAGTGTTCGAAATGGGAGCTGGGGGGCCAGGCTCTCCCCTGCCTCTGTTGCCCTCCCCGTGGCCATATGTGGGATGCCCAGGCACAGCGTGAACACTGGGCAGGAGTCAGCCCTGCAACTCCACTACTAGAAGCAGCTCCAGTTGGAGACCCAGGAAGGCCTAAGCTGCCTAAGGGCCTAGGGACACCGACGCCAGTCATAGCCAGGCAGTTCTGGGCAAGCCTCCAGCTTTGACCAGCCCCTCCATGTCCCAGAATGAATCTGATGTCTTCAACTGGGTGGTTCGTCGCGAGTTCCAGGAGCTACACCACCTGGTGGATGAGGAGAAGGCCCGCTTCCTGGAGGGGTTGGAAGGTCATACCCGTGGCCTTGTGTCCTCCCTGGACATGCAGCTGGAGCAGGCCCAGGGCACTCAGGAGCGGCTGGTCCAGGCAGAGCGCATGCTGGAGCAGTTCAGTAATGAGAGTCACCACGAGTTTATCCGGGTGAGTGGACAAGGGAGTGTCCCCCATGCCGAGCCCCCCAGGTCCCAAGAGCCTCCCCCATGCCTTAACCCTTCTGTCTTGTCTTCCAGAAGTATCACTCCATGGCCTCCAGGTAATAACCTTGGAGGGAGCTCTCAGCTTGGATCTGGTGGCTCCTCTCCACTACTTCCTGCCTTCAGCTATACCAGTGCCTTGGCAGCAGCTGCCCATATCTGGGTCTGTACTCAGCCCAGGAACACAGAGATGAAAGTCATGCCCCTGCCTTTAAGGATCTTAAAGACCAATGGGCAGCAGGTGGTGACCTATGGTTACATGACTGTGGGTACCCAAAACTATAGAAGTTCACATGAGCTACAGAAATAACAGGATAAGGTGACTGGGGTTGCGGGGGGGGGCGGGGATTGGCAAAGATGTTGCATAAGTGGACAAGCTTAGGGCAGAGGACAGGTGTTGACCAGGCAAGCAGAGTGGGCAATGGTCACATGAAAAGGTGAAGTAGGTAAAATGTGTGATGCAGGGTAGAATGGGCAATGAATGGGAAAGGTAAGAGCCGGAAGGAGGGGCCATGAATCCTGAACAGTGGCTTGTGGGAAGGGATTGAATCCATGTACCAGTCCCAACAAATGAACAACCCATGCTGTTCCTTGGCCCTCTTCAGACCCTGATTGTGAGATTTTCTTTGTTTTTTCAAATTTCCTTCAGTCTTAAGGACAGTTGGGTTAGGAACACTGGTTTAAATGAATGGACAATGAAGCTGATTGGGAGCAGGTGTCCCCTCCAGCTGTGGCTAGGGGACAGGGTTGCCCAATATAGGGAAGCAGTCCTCAGACGTTAGGGTGCATCAGGACCACCTGGAGGGCTCATTACATCAGATCACTGGGCTCTAGTTATCACTTCTGATTCAGCAGCTCTGGGGTGGGACCTGAGAAATTTGCATTTCTAGCAAGCCCCCAGGTGATGCTGGTGGTCTCAGGCCTGCCCTGATGTAGAGTGTTTCCCCTTCCAGGAAGGGGGCAGTCCCTCAGAGTGGGGTGGAGGGGAGGAAATGACAGGCATCTTGAGTGCACAGTCTTCTGAGCTATGACTGGCTTGTTGGACTTGTGTAAGGGTGAGGGGGCGGGGTTGGTGTGTAGCTCAGCCATCATGGTGAACCATCACCCTCAGAGCAGAGCTCCAGCAAGCCCGGCCTTTGGAAGGCACCTTCAGCCCCATCTCCTTCAAGCCAGGCCTCCACCAGGCTGACCTCAAGCTGACCGTGTGGAAGAGGCTCTTTCGAAAAGTTCTGCCAGGTAAGGCTCCAACTTGTTCTCTTTCCTGAGGACTGCCCTGCAGGGTGGGCACAGAAGACTGGAAGGGTATTTGTGTGGGTTAGTGGTGAGAGATTGGCTTTGGGGTCCCACCGGACATGGAGGGTTCAAGCTCAGCCCCAACTCTTAGTGACCAAAGACAAGTTATATAATTTCTTTTTTTTAAAAAAGAATTTTTAAAAAAGATTTTATTTAAAGAACCAGCACTCGAATTGGGGGAGGGCTAGAGGGAGAGAGAGAATCCCGAACAGACTCCCTGCTGAGGGTGGAACCCAACACAGGGCTTGATCTCACACCCTGAGATCTTGACCTGAGCCGAAATCGAGAGTGGGACACTTAATGGACTGAGCTACTCAGGCGCCCCTAGTGCACACCCTTTTCCTTAATTAGAATGCCTTCCTCACAGCGGTCCATTTTTTCCACCCTTCAGGAGTTGTTCATGCATTCAGCAAGCATCCTTAGGTTGCCTTTTCTGTGCCTGGCGCCTTCTTGGAAGGCCCCTCAGAAACAGGGATAAGGCCATTGCAGTTCCTCCCCTGAGGAGCTCAGGGCTTCCAGTCAGACTTCTTTGTGGGAAGATATGCTGCCTTCTGTGTAGCTTGAAAACATTTCTTTGATCTTTCTCAGCCCCAGAGTCCCTCAAGCTAGACCCTGCCACTGCCCACCCCCTCCTGGAACTCTCCAAGGGCAACACGGTGGTGCAGTGTGGCCTTCTGGCCCAGCGGCGTGCCAGCCAACCTGAGCGCTTTGACTACAGTACTTGTGTCCTGGCCACCCGGGGCTTCTCCTGGGGCCATCACTACTGGGAGGTGGTGGTGGGCAACAAGAGCGACTGGCGCCTGGGAGTCATCAAGGGCACAGCCAGTCGCAAGGGCAAGCTGAGCAAGTCCCCAGAGAACGGCGTGTGGCTCATCGGCCTGAAGGAGGGCCGGGTGTATGAGGCCTTTGGCTGCCCTCGGGTGCCCCTGCCTGTGACTGGCCACCCCCACCGCATCGGCATCTACTTGCACTATGAACACGGAGAGCTCACTTTCTTTGATGCTGACCGCCCCGATGACTTGCGGCTGCTTTACACATTCCAGGCTGACTTCCAGGGCAAGCTCTACCCCATCTTGGACACATGCTGGCACGAAAGGGGCAGCAACACACTGCCCATGGTGTTGCCCCCGTCCAGCGGGCCTGCCCACCTCACCCCTCCACAGCCCACCAAGCTGTAGGGTTGCTGGTGGGTCTGCTGGGTTCAGCCAGCAGAGATGACGTTCTTTATTGTTTGGGCAAGTCTTCATGCCTGTGTGTTCCTGGAAACATCTAATGATAAGAAAAGGATTCTAATTCCTTCCCTGTCACCAGGGGGATATTTATTAACTTTTTTGCCAGATTATTCACCCGCTTACTAACCAACAGAACCAGGCCTTGGTGTCCATGGGTTAAGATAGGCTTCCCTTAATGCCTTCTAGCCATACATTCTGCGTAATACTCTTTTAACAGAAGGTGGAAACATTCCCACATCTAATTTCTCTTTGTCATCATGAACTTAAGGATATTGTGACATTATATTTCTCTTTAAATGATTTGCAAATATTAACTACTCTGCATACATACTGGTTTATGCTCAGGTCTTTAAAAGCAGCTCCAGGGGCACCTGGGTGGCTCAGTGGGTTAAGCCTCTGCCTTTGGCTCAGGTCATGATCTCAGGGTCCTGGGATCGAGCCCCGCATCGGGCTCTCTGCTTAGCAGGGAGTCTGCTTCCCCCTCTAATTCTGCCTGCCTCTTTGCTTACTTGTAATCTCTCTCTCTTTGTCAAATCAATAAATAAAATCTTAAAAAAATAAAAACAGCTCTAGCCTCTGGTCAGCCAGAAGTCCCCTCTACCCCGGACCAGCTGGTCTGGGGTTAGAGTCATATCAGTCACTGTTACTGCTGTCTTCAAAGACCTCTGTTGATCTCCCTCTCCATTAGTTGAGATGGAAATAAATTACACTCCTTCAGGGCAGAAGCAAGTAGGGTCCAGGTGGGTGTGGCCTATCCCTGAAAGCTGCTGGGCACGTGGGCACGGGCCCAGAGCCCCCATCTGTTCATGGCCACAGCTGATGGTGTCCACTCCAGACCAAAGGTGGGACAGCTGAATTCTCTCCCAAGAATTTGAAAGTTGGAAGGGAGAATGGTTGGGGCGGAGTCATCTGAGACGTGGTGCTTTAGAGAAGCTCCTCAGCCTTGTGCCACCGAGCTCTGAGGAGCTGCCTGGGCAACTTCCCTGGGGAACCACTCTGTCCTAGTGCCCTGGCACTTACCCATGTTGGCCACACAGGCAGAGACTTGACCTGCAGCCTGAGTGATCTTCCAGGAACCTGAGGGGATGGGAGGTTTGTGAGGCACTGACTTTATTCCATGGGGGACCGTCAGGAGAGGTTGCCTCCCAGGCTCTGATAAGTGTGAAACTTTCTGTGCCACCTCCCTCCAAGTAGAGCTATAGATTGTAAAAAAGCTTAATTAAGTATAGAACTGGCTTTTCATCGATGGGAAGTCCCCCAAGCCCCATTGAAGTCCTCCTGTTGTATGCAACAGGATTACCTGGAGCCGGCACCTTCTGCCTATGGAAGTAAGAAGCTGTCTGAATTAAAAGGTGTTTCTTGTATCTTTACCAGCTGAATCTGTTGGTTTTGGCCTTGGTTGCTGTGTGTTTGACACCTTGAAGACCTGGTTTTTGGCTATGCAGGTCTTCACTTCCATGACTTGACTGAAGACCGTGGCCCTCTATGTCTACTTTCCCT
This sequence comes from Ailurus styani, assembly GCA_002007465.1. Lineage (NCBI taxonomy): Eukaryota > Metazoa > Chordata > Mammalia > Carnivora > Ailuridae > Ailurus > Ailurus styani. Next base: position 2,561,399 of record LNAC01000109.1, read on the forward strand.
CCCCACTCCCTTCTTCACCCTGTTCTCTGTCTGGAGACTGGCCCCAGTGGAATGCAAAACCCTCTGGGTTCCTATTGGGTTCAGCAGATGGCAGGAGATCCAAGGACAGGAAAGGGAGTTCAAGGTGCTCATTTTTCTGGTTTCCTGCTTGCTGGGCTGTGGGTTGGCAGCTTTCCTCATCTAAATATCCTTGGCAGGTGGCCCTTCCTCTATTGCTCTCCCTTGTTCCTTCAGGCCTGGCAGTGAGCAGTGTTGTCACCAGCCCTGAGTACAGCATCACCTCTAGTTTCCCTTAACTCCGACCATCTTTTCATAAATACTCCCTTCCTTAAGTTCACCTCAACCACCATTTTGTGCTCACCTCTGCCTGTGCCAGATGCTGACAGACACAACGGCATAACTCTGCACTCACTTAGTAAATCCCCTCCTTTGGCTGGCCAGAGTTCGTGTTTGTGTTTGCAACCAAAAAATCCATTCAAGGGCGCCTGGGTGGCTCAGTGGGTTAAAAGCTGCTGCCTTCGGCTCANTATGGAGAAGGCAGAGGAAAGAGCAGTTCATTCATTATGTGGAATTGGCATTTAAGCTAAAAGAAGTGGAATACAAGCAGAGGAGAAGAGCTCTTGGGAATCTAGTCCAGGGAGGGATGCTGCAGCTGGAGCTGGATCTGCAGAGGGGGGTGGAGGCTAGACTGTGGAGGACCATTGATACTACTTTAGTGTATATTAACTGTTCTGTAGTAGTGACAGTGTGGGAGTGGGAGGGTCTGCTCAGGGAGAAAATACTAGCCAATGTAAAGGAGGTCAGAGGATGGAACAGCAGAACTTAAGCAGCTAAGACAAGGTTGCCAAAGAAACATAGAAATGATCAGAGAACTGGGAGGGTGTGCCAGCAGTAAAGATCATGGAAGCCAGAGCTTTCCACCAGAGAAGGTGTGCTCCACAGCGCTGTGAAACCCCAGCCTCAGCAGGTTTATTAGGAGGATTCTGAGGAATATTAGGAGATGGTGGCCTTGGAGGAAGCCATGTCTGTGGACTAGCATGGGAGTTAGACTGCAGGGAGTTACATAGCATGTGAGGAAGTAGTAAAGGCAATCACTGCTGATTCTTGTTTTAAGCAGCTGGATGGGGAAGGGAAGAAAACAGAGTCATGAGTTTGAGAGAAGGTGGAATTAAGAGAAGGCATTTTTAGGATAGAGGAGGCTAAAACTGTTGTCTTAACAGAAATACATGACCCACATATGTAGGTTGAAGTTTTTCTAGTGGTCATGTATTAGACATTAAAAGGTACAGGTCACCTAGTGTCCACATCTTGGCCCCTAATAGCCATTCTTCAATGAAAAGGAACCAGGGCTCCTTGGAGAAATGGCTGGTTCTAGGATTGGGGCAGGAAATACGCTGACCCCTAAGTTGCTTGTAGTGCCAGGAAGTGCTCACAAACAAAGGTGTGAAAAACCCTGCAATAATAGAGGCCTTTCAAAGGGACATGGGAGCCAACTGAAAGCACTCCCAGTGGCCAAAATGGGAAAAATTTGAGCAAAATAATAAAATAGTACAGGTTTCCCCCCTATCAGAATGTAGAATGGTTCTTTGAAATCTGCCATTAGCTGAAGTGGAGTAATGAGAAACAGCAATTACCAGTATGTTATATGGAGACATTTTTTTAATGTTCCCAGACACCCCAAATTAACTGCTTTTAAGCTTTTCTTAGGATACATCTTGCAAATGAATGCACACAGTCAATCGAGATAAAGCACAGTTCAGAGCTATGGAGGCTTAATGCTGAGATGCTGCATGTGGAGGTCTTGGGGAAGGAGCTTGGCAGCACCACTCTCACTGCTTGGGGTGCGTGCTGCCTCTACAAAGACTTGTTGCAAACAGTACTATTTCCCCCCCCTTTTTCCATTAAAGTGAAAATCCTCTTAGGATTTCTTTCAGTTAATGAAAACAGGTACTACTGTAGGTCTTCCATGAAAGTGAAGTGGTGTAATGCAAACTTTCAAAAAGTGGGGGGTAGGGGTGCCTGGTTGTCTCATTTGAGCATCCGACTCTTTTTTTAAGATTTTTTTAATTTACTTATTTGACAGAGATCACAAGTAGGCAGAGAGGCAGGCAGAGAGAAGGAAGCAGGCTCCCCGCTGAGCAGGGAGCCCAATGCAGGGCTCGATCCCAGGACCCTGAGACCATGACCTGAGCTGAAGGCAGAGGCTTTAACCCACTGAGCCACCCAGGTGCCCAAGCATCCAACTCTTGATCTCAGCTCAGGTCTTGATCTCGGGGTGGTGAAATCAAGCCCCACATTGGGCTCCATGCTGGGTGTGGAGCATATTTTTAAAAAAACGGGAGGGCGCCTGGGTGGCTCAGTGGGTTAAAAGCTGCTGCCTTCGGCTCAGGTCATGATCCCAGGGTCCTGGGATCGAGGCCCACATCGGGTTTTCTGCTCAGCAGGGAGCCTGCTTCCTCCTCTCTCTTCTCTCTCTGCCTGCCTCTTTGCCTACTTGTAATCTCTCTCTCTGTGTCAAATGAATAAATAAAATTTTAAAAAAAAAAGCAGGGGATACCTATACTGGATTACAACTCTAAAGTATAAAGTAAATATCCATGAGTCCATACTAGTAAGTAGTTAATTAAATAAATCTTGGAGAAGAGAGGATTCTGCAGAAGAAATCCAAATGATTTATGTAGCTCCTTTGCCCTCAGAGAGGGAGAGTGTAACTCTCTACTCCTTAAAGGGCAGGTTGTGCATAGTGACTCCTTCCCAGGGGGAACAGAGGGTTAAAGACTAGTTTACAGTGAAGAAATATGAAAAGCATTACCTTAACCAGGTAATCAACATCAACAGTGAAGGTCATGCTGATACTATATGCGCTTGATGTGATCTGATGAAGATGGTACTTTACCCGTAGTCTTCCAAAAACTCATTAAGCCAATCTGAGCATGAGAAAAAAAAAATCAGACAAATCCCAATTAAGAGACATTCTACAAAACTGACCAGGATTCCTCAAAACCATCAAGGTCATCAAAAACCAGGAAAGTCTGAGAAATTGTCAGAGCCAAGGAGACATGAAAACTGAATTTAATGCGATTTCTTAGATGAGACTTAAGAACAGAAAATAGGTGGGGCGCCTGGGTCACTCAGTTGTTAAGTGTCTGCCTTCAGCTCAGGTCATGATTCTGGGTCCTGGGATCAAGCTCTACATCGGGCTCCCTGCTCCACGGGAAGCCTGCTTCTCCCTCTCCCCCTGCTTGTATTCCCTCTATCTCTCTCTCTCTGTCAAATAAATAAAATCTTAAAAAGAAACAATAGAAAATAGGCATTAGGTTTAAGCCAAGAAAATCTGAATCAACTATGGACTTTATTAATATTGATGCACTTGTTAATCATTCACCTGAAGGAGTGGGGGTTGGGATTGTTTTAGGATGGGTTAACTGGCACAGCTGGCTGTTCGGCTGTCCATACCAGTTTGTGCTCCACTCATTCACTCCTTCACTCATACAGCAGGTGTTAGGTCCTTACTATGAGAAGAACACTGGTTTGGGAGGTAGAGATAGGTGAGTGTCAAGCAGGATTTGCCCTCGTGGAGCCAGATAGAGATTAAATCATGACTACATATGGAACAGGTGCTATGAAGAAAATAAAATAGATGTTATTCACTTGGGAGTGGGGTTTCCATTCAAAGATCACTGTTAACCAACCACAACCATAGGACTGGGTTAAACGTTTAAACAACTCAACAATTTTGATATAGACTAGAGTAAGCCCCCTTGCAAAATGTTGACATGCTGTCGGTGATACAGAGAATGTACAGGCAGGAGTATTCTGGTCCATGGAGTCCTGTCTACTTGAATGCTTGAGATACACATGTACTGGATTTATTCAGTCAACTTAATGTGTAACAGTAACCACATGGGTGCTGGGGACAGAGGCAAATACTACAAAATCCCTGTTCTTCCAGAGATCAGGTGGGGGAAACTTTACTATAAATGAATTATTGCAATGCACGAAAAGCCAACCATTTGGAAACAAAGCGCTCTTCCTCATGTCATCTGCCAAACTGAATTCTAAATGGTTAAAGATTTAGGTGTGGAAAAAATGAAGCCATAATGATTGCTATATATATTTTTATGTTTTTATTTATTTGAGAGAGCATGAGAGGGGGGAGGGTCAGAGGGAGAAGCAGGCTCCCCACTGAGCAGGAAGCCCAATGGGGGACTCCATCCCAGGACTCCAGGATCATGACCTGAGCTGAAGGCAGTTGCTTAACTAACTGAGCCATCCAGGCACCCAGTGATTGCTATATTGTAAAGGTGTAAAGAATTGACTTCTAAGTATGACACCAAAGGCAGAAGCCATAATTTTTAAAAAAGGAAACCGGACCAAAACTATAAACCACATTAAAAAGCAACGGTAAGGGGCGCCTGGGTGGCTCAGTGGGTTAAAGCCTCTGCCTTCGGCTCAGGTCATGATCTCAGGGTCCTGGGATCGAGGCCCGCATCGGGCTCCCTGCTCAGCGGGGAGCCTGCTTCCTTCTCTCTGCCTGCCTCTCTGCCTACTTGTGATCTCTCTCTCTGTCAGGTAAATAAATAAAATCTTAAAAAAAAAAAGCAACGGTAAATTGTAAAAAAAATATATACCTAAGACGGGGTATATATTAATATACAAAGGACACTAAGATGGGAGCCGTGACCAAGAGACATTAACATGTCATAACATAAAGGATCAATAAACGATATTCAACCTCTATAACAAAACCAGTAAAATCTTATTGCCTATCAGATTGGCAAAGATTGGAAGAAAAAAATAAGCGGTACGGAAAGGAGGAGAAAGCTCTCCTAGTGCTCCACCTCACACGGGGTTTTAAGCACTGGAAGGGCACGGGGGCTTCCGGGTCGGAACTCCATGCCCTTTGACCCGGAAGTGCGAGTGGGCAGGGAGGTGCGGAGGCGGGAGTGCTTCGCGACACAGCCGTAAAGGCGCGTGGGAACGAAGCATGGCGCTGTACGCGACGGCGGCGACTGTGCTGGCGGGCGTGGAGAGCCGACGGGGCTCCATCAAGGGGCTGGTGTACGCCAGCAGCTTCCAGGTAGCGGGGTTCGGGGTTCGGGCTGGCAGGGGGCGAGAAGAGGGCCCCTACCTCAGCCGGTGTCCTCTCGGCCGCGCGCAGAACGTCAAGCAGCTGTACGCGCTGGTGTGCGAGACGCAGCGCTACTCCGCCGTGCTGGACGCCGTGATCGCCAGCGCCGGCCTCCTCCGCGCCGAGAAGAAGCTGCGGCCGCACCTGGCCAAGGTAGCGGGACCAGGGGGCGGGGCTGGGCTGTGAGCCTCTCCGGACCTGGTCTCAGCGCCGGACCGTGCGCAGCGTGACTTCAGCAAGTCGCCTCTGTCAAAGGAGAGTGAGCAGTCTCTAGTCGGGTTATTATTTGAGGTGGGATCAAAGTGCCGTACCTTTGAGCCTAGTGTGGAAATTAAATAACGGAAGTGCTAAGTAGCCGGGGTGGGGACTCTAGCTAAAACAGGGGTGGTGTTGACGAGGAGGAGGGTTAGGATCCAGAGCTCTGCTGGTGAGCAGCCCTGGAGAGAGGGTTCAGGACAGGGAAGCAAGTCACAGGGCTCAACTTCCGTGTCTGCCGTTAATCTTTTGTGTGGTCTTGGGCAGAATACTTCACTTTTACCCGTTACTGCCTCGATAAGTGATTTGGTTATTGCTTCCAGTTCCAGGGCTCTGGAGTTCTAAGACATGCATACTTAGGGTTTTTTTTCTTGTTCTTTCCCTATCCCCAGGTGCTAGTGTATGAGTTGTTGCTGGGGAAAGGCTTTAGAGGGGGCGGGGGCCGATGGAAACCTTTGCTGGACCGGCACCAGGCAAGATTGAAGGCTGAGTTGGCCCGGCTCAAGGTTCAGCGCCGTGTGTGCCGCAACGAGGACCTGTTGCAAGTGGGATCCAGGCCTGGCACAGGTGAGCTGGAGGGAGTTGTGGGAAGAAGGGTAGCTCTCAGGCCGTCAGAGGAGAGGGCCTCGATCCTGCCCACTCACTGCTGATTGTTCCTAGCCTGCCAGGTACCTCGATTTGTGCGGGTGAACACTCTCAAGACCAGCCCTGATGATGCAGTTGATTATTTCAAGAGACAAGGTTTCTCCTACCAGGGTCGGGCTTCCAGGTGAGCTGAGAGCTGTGTCTGGCTGCCATCCTCTCGGGCAGGTGCCTGGAGCCTCTGGGAAACAGGGATTCAGGGGAAGAGAGAGAGAGGAGGGGTGGTGGTGACTGCTCTCGGGTTTTCTTGTACTTTTCCAACAGTTTCTCTCTCCTTCCAAGGCCTGGCTTCCTCCATCACTTAACATTGGTTCTCCTGGGAGTTCCATCCTTCCATCCTACCTTCTTCTAACGTATCCCCCCATTTCTCTTGCTCTGACTCCTCTATTTCTCCCCTGATGATTCGTGTCTTCCAGTTTAGATTTCTCTCTGTATTCTCACCCTCAGGTTCATCTCAGTGTTGCACGGACACCGCAGCCACAGCGTGTGTCAGACTAAATTCATCTTCCCCCTGAACTTCACACCTTCTCGTTTTTAAATTTTTAAATCCTGTTTATTCAAAATTCAAGTCTTAAGAGAAATCTTTCCAAAAATTGTGCTTAAACACACGTTATTGAATTATTTTGCAGCATTCCCCCCCCCGGTATAATTGACATGTAACATTAGTTTCAGGTTGACAGTGTAATGACTTGATATGTGTGTATATTGCAAAATAATTGGTACAATAAGTCTCGTTAACATTTATCACCACGTGTAATTACAGTTTTTTTTTCTTGTGATGAGAACTGTTTTTTTTAGGGGTGGGAGGGGCAGAGGGAGAGGGAGAGAGAGAATCTCAAGCAGGCTTCACACCTAGTGTGCTGAAGCAGGGCTTGGCTCCATCTCAGGACGCTGAGATCATGACATGAGCCTGTATGAAGAGTCGGATACTTCACTGACTGAGCCCGCCAGGTGCCCGCTCCTTTTGTGATGAGAACTTTTAAGATCTCTTAGCATCTTTCAGATAGGTAATACAGTATCTATGATAATCACCATGCTGTACATTAGATCCCTGGGACTTATGTATCTTGTAACTGGAAATTTGTGCTTTTGACAAACTTTATCCCTTTTGCAAGCCCCCTCCCCACAGTAAAAAATCTGTTCTCTGTATCTATGAGTTGTTTTTTTGTTTTTTTAAAAGAGATTCCACATACGAGTGAGAACATAGAGTATTTGTCTTTCTGTTTGATTCATTTCACTTAGCATGATACCGTCAAGGTCCACCCACGTGGTCACAAATGGCAGTATTTTATTTTTTGTGGCTGAATAATATTCCTGTGTGTGTGTGTACGTACACACGTGTATAGGGCTACATGTCTTTTTATTCATCTAACAATTGACATTTAGGTTTTTCCATGTCTTGGCGATTATAAATCTGTAGTAAACAGGGTCCAGATATCTTTTTGAATTAGTGTTTTTTTTTCCTTGGATAAATATCTAGAAATAGAATTGCTGGATCATGTGGTAGTTCTAGTTTTAATTTTTTGATGAATCTCTATACTGTTTTCCACAGTGGCTGCGCCAATCTACATTACCACCAATAGTGCAAGAGGCTTCCCTTTTTCCCACATCCTCACCAACACTTGTTTCTTGTCTTTTGGGTAATAGCCATTCTAACAGGTATGAGATGAGATCTCATTGTGGTTTTGATGTGCATTCCTCTGATGACTCATGATGTTCACCTTTTCGTGTGCCTGTTGGCCATCTGTCTGTCTTTGGAAAAACTGTCTTTGTCCAGTTTCATTCTTTTGCCCATGGCCTCAGTTTTCCCGACACCATTATTGAAGAGACTGTTTCTTCCCTGTTGTATATTCTTGGGTCTTTTGTCATAAACTAATTGGCCATATAAGTATGGGCTTATTTCTGGGTCCTCTGTTTCATTGATCTCCGTGTTTGTTTTTATGCCAGTACCAATTCTGTTTTGATTTCTGTAGCTTTATAATGTAGTTTGAAGATCTATTTATTTATTTATTTATTTGACAGAGAGCGAGATCACAAGTAGGCAGAGAGGCAAGCAGAGAGAGAGGAGGAAGCAGGCTCCCTGCTGAGCAGAGAGCCCGATGCGGGGCTCAATCCCAGGACCCTGAGATCATGACCTGAGCCGAAGGCAGAGGCTTTAACCCACTGAGCCACCCAGGCGCCCAAATAATGTAGTTCAAATCAAGAGAGTGTGAGATCTCTTGGTTTATGCTTTCTCAAGATTGGTCTGGCTCTTCGGGGTCTTTTGTGATTCCACACAAATTTTAGGACTGTTGTGTATCTGTAAAATTGTCATTGGAATTTGTTAGAGATTGCATTGGATCTGTACATTGCTTTGGGGTAGTAAGGACATTTTAACAATATTCTTCCACTCCATGAGTATGGAATATCTTTTTATTCGTTTGTGTCATTTTCAGTTTTTTTTCATCAGTATTCTTATAGTTTTCAGAGTACAGGTCTTTCATCTCCTTGGTTGAATTTATTTCTAGTTTTTTTTGGGTTTTTTGGATACGAGTGTAAATGGGATTGTTTTCTTAATTTCTTTTTCTGATAACGTTGGTTTGCAAACTCCTTGGGAGTCTTCCAGGTATAATCTGAAACCAGCCCCCATGCGCATGGGGCAGGGCCAGAGAGGGAACGACAAAAGAGGTAGGCCGCTTCAGGTTGACATGTGGCAGGTTTAGTAATAAGGGAACTTCATACAAGGCTTGCCTTGGGTAGTGAGAAGACGACTAGATCCCTGCACCCACCCTCCAGAATCTTAGAAGTTCGTACAGAGGCCGTAACTGGGTTCAGTCACATGTATGTAGGCCCACGTTGGAGGTAGTGTGGGTTCGGTTCCAGAATGCTGCAGTAAAGCAATTCCGATGAATTTTTTGGTTTCCCGGTGGCTATGAAAGATAGGTTTATACTATACTGTAGTCTACGAAGTGTACAAGAGCATTAGGTCTAAAAAGACAACATATGTATTTTATTACTAAAAAATGCTAAGCATCCCTTGAACTTTTGGTGAGTCATAATCACTGATCAGAGGTCACCGTAACAAATACCGTATTAATGAAGAAGTTTGAAATATTGCGAGAATTACCAAAATGTGTCCCAGAGACAGGAAGTGAGCAGATGGGTGTTGGGGAAATGGCACCTTCGGTTTGTTTAAAAGAAAGAAAGAAAACTGTTTGCAAAGCATCATCAATAAAGCGAAATGCAGTAAAGTGAGTTATGCCTGTACACCGTCCATGTGATCTCAACACCATGTCACTGTCTCAAGGTTTTGCCCTTGGGGGCAGCCTCTGGTGGAGAAGGCAAGTGGGATGCACATTCCAAAGACGGGGAAAGGGGTGAGGAGCCTCCTCTGTTTGCTTGGGTCCAGCTTGCGGGTCTGCCAGCGTCCCGTCCTCAGTGACCTCCCCCAACACTCTGACCCTTGTGACCAGCTCTTTAAATCCCACATGACCCTGTCTTCTGCTGTGTGTGCTGAGCGCTCAGCAAGGGGTTCACTAGCATGGAGGCGGCTCCTTTGGTAGCTGTCTGGCGGCATTAGAGGCGGATGTCCCAACGACAGCAGGAGAAAACAGATGAAGACAGTAATTTCCCAGGGGCGCCTGGGTGGCTCAGTCAGTTAAGTGTCTGCCTTTGGCTCAGGTCGTGATCCCGAGGTCAAGCCCCGCATCAGGCTTCCTGCTCATTGGGTGCTTCTCCCTCTGCCACTCCCCCCAGTTCATGTGCTCTCTCAAATAAATGGAATCTTTAAAAAAAAAAAAGAGTAATTCCCCAAATCAATGGTAACACCCTCTAAGCACCCCAGGATCCAAACCACTGATTAATATCCCCTAGGCCGGCCGGAGGTGCGATCGCTCAGGGCATTGACTTGAATTCTCATGTGATTTAATAGATGGCACGTGCGCGGACTCATCAGGTATAAACATACACAGGTGCCTCCTCATGAGGCAGTAATCACGTTCAGGTGCATCCTGTTTCGGAGGACAGCTTTCGTTGTTAAAGACAGGTCAGTGTTGGTGAGGACGGGCTCTGTGGACTGGCCCGCGCGTGTGCTGCGGGAGTTCAGTAGGGGCTCCTGGGTGTTCTTCTGTGTTCTCCGTCCCGTGCGAGGAACAGAGGTGCCCAGTGATGGCATCGTCGGAAGACAGACGACCGCTATTCTTTGGCCTTGAGAGGGAGGCCAGCAGCTTTCTTGTCGGTGGGGGGAGGCAGCACTGTCAGACATGGGGAGATGGGAGCAGAATATGCCAGACCGGGACCCCCACCTTCTCCCCGCTTCCAAGGTGCGTGTGCTGTTCCGGGTGTAGTGATTTCTGCAGGGGCAGCTGAATCCCGGAGGAGATATGGCCGCTCCGCCCGGCCCGGGGGTGGGAGGCCCCGTCCCCGTCCCCGGGGGCCATCCCAGTGCGCATTTCCTGGCGTGGTGGAGCCTGGCGTTCTCCGCAGCACTGCACACTGGCCCACGGGGAGAGGGGGGCGGCTCTTTCCTGTGCGGAGTTGCCTCGGCAGGGGTCCCCAGTCTGGCCTGTGGAGCAACAGGTCCCGATTCGTTTGGATGTGTTAAAGCCTGGGACAGTACTTGGTCCGCGAAGCCAAGGTGCTTGTACCCGAGTAATGGAACCTCCTTTCAAGTCCTGTTTTCCTGTCTGCCAGGCCTGCTGCTTGCGGGTTAGAGGGGTGATGGGTCCTCCATTCAGTGTCGTTGCACATCAGGACCTTTGAAGTGTGACCCCCCCCCCCCCCCCCCCCCCCGCGNNCCCCCCCCCCCCCCGTCATGGTCTAGTTGATGAGAGGACCCGTACACGGTACTCGGGCTCTTTCCATTCGCACGGCAGCGGGTCGGACCTCAGGCACCGAGGGTGGTTAGGGTGCTCGCTTGGAGGGAGGGGGCGGTCTTGGCAATTTGCCAATTGCCTTGGGCATGATTTAGAACACCTGGGGCATGTTACCGAATTAACCAAGTCCCCGTATGTCAAGGGCGTTCTGGCTTCCTTGGCAGTGTGCCCCCCCCACCGGGCGCAGGGGTGGGCCCGCATCTCTGCACCGAGTCGGCCGCTGCCAAAAGGCCGGTTGCTGGGGCTCACATGTGAGCCAGGGCATCATCAGCTTCCGGCCCCGGATGTGGAATGCGGTGAGGATGCCCTGGCCTCTGGCCGGTGAACCCACCTGTCTGTTCACACATCCTGACCCTGCAAGGGCTCATTCACGATCCACCCCTCCATTTCTCCACTGCCCGCGCCACAGGGGGGACCCCGTTAGAGCCGCGGGCACTCAGTGGCTCAGTGCGGAGGGCGGAGGGCTAAGGGCCGCGGCTTGAGTGCTCACCAGCCGGAGGCTCTGGCTGCCCCGTTGTTTCTCCCGGAGACGCTCTCCCTGGAGGAGCGTGGTGCACACGACTCGAGGCTGGTGCTCTCTGGTGGGGGGGAATCTCTGGTTTCTTTCTCCTTCCAGAGCTGGGAAGCAAAATCGTTGGGGCACTGTCCCTTCTATCACCGCAGCCACTGTGCCCAGCCCACACCTTCCAGGGGCACAGACTCCTCGAGCTCCAGCAGCTCCCTGGCTCGGAGACACCCAGAGCTTTCGTCTGTTGCCCTAGTAGTTTGCCTCCTCGGGCGCCTTCTCTGTGACCCCTGCTCCTGCGCGTGCCTGCTCCTTACCAGCTGGTGTCAGGGGCAGAGGCGCTGTACCAGGTGGGGATGAAGAGCCCTCCAGACCCCAGAAACCTCTGCCAAGGCTCGCACAAACTCTTTACGTTCTTAGGGGCCGAATAAACGTGCACCTTATCCACCAGTCACAGCATCTGGGACGAGGTGTCTTAGCCAATGAAATGACTCCCAAACCCTCAGGGTAGTGGCTGGGCCTTGAATTTTCTGTGGGTTCACCACCCAGCCTCTTTCACGGGTCCGCAGCACAGCCTGCAGATGGCCTGTGACGGAGGCAAGTCTTCCCACCTGAGCACTAGAGCGTGTGACGGGCTCATCCTCTTGGTGGGGGAAGGACGACAGGGACAGGTCTCTGGCTGCCCTCCTGTGACCTGTGCTGGGCTGGGGCCATGGGGGTAGCCTGGGGGGAGCGCTCGAAAGGTCCACAGTTGTTGCTCCCACTTGAAGACAAACTGATCTTGTGCTCAGTGGCCAAGGGGATGCTGCAAGAGGCACGTGCTAAGACCAGCACGGCGCAGGACCCTCCTAGGACCATGGCCTTGGTGCCTGAGATGGTGGCAGTGTTGGGCACAGCCACGCGCAGGGGGGCCACTGCCTTGTTTGGTTCTGGGTCTTCTGCTGTCACCTGCCAGAACGCCCTTCTGTGGGCTCTGGCGGGCTGTGGGAAGCGCCAGGGCATGGCGTACGGTGCCCGCTCAGTGTCACTCTTGGAGGGTTTCTCCTCTGTCCCTGTGCTTCGTGTACTGTGTGATATTCTGAGGGGGTGGCAGTCTCCCAGGTTCCCCAGTTGGCGTTCGCCCTCCGCACTGGTTTGATTAGCTCTCAGGTGGAATTCAGCCGTAAGAGTTCGATCTGGTAGGCTGCCGGACCTGGTGTGTTCCCTGGTCCTGGGGAGAGGGACCCCCCCATGTTCTCAGGCAGGGGGAGGATGCCCAGTTGGCAGCGTCAAGGGACTTTGATGGGCATCGTTGCTCAGGTTTTAAAGCTTTCCACAGGCTGCCCGCTCTGTTCGGCTGGGGGCCCTGCAGCAATAAGGTCAAGTCCTCGTGCTTCCAGGTCATGTTCTCCAGACCCTTGCCAGTTGATTGGGGGTAGCCTTTTGAGCTCCATCTTGGTCCTGGGTCTCTCCCACAGCACCCCGAATGTCTTGTTGCCCAGGTGGGCTCAGCGTGCTTGTGAGCAGCCCGTGCCCTGTGCTGGGGGCCGGCTGGAGCTGGCTTTCCTTCCTGGCGGGAGCAGCCCCATCAGGGCCTTCAGAGACCGGGGTGCAGGTGACCCGTCTCGTTCCAAACTCCCTAGGAATTTGTTGTACTTCTCTGTAGATTCCTGGGGTCCCGTATGCCCAGGAAGGGCCCCCTCATTGGGCCAAGCCTCCCTGCAGCCTAGAATAATCTAGTATCTGAGAACATAAGTACCCTGAACTTCCTTTGAGTGCGCTATGCAGCCCCTGCTGCAGGGCAGGGTGTGGGGATGTGGCTCATTCTTTGCCTTCTGCGCAGTCAGGGAGAAGCCCTCACCTGTGGCCCGTTGCTGCCCCGGCTGCGCTGGGATGCTCCCCCACCCGGCCTTTAGCTGGAACTCGGCAGCCGTGTCCATAAGCTCAGAGGGAGGAGACCCCCTCATCAGGAGTGTTGCCCGAACTGGGGCGGGGGGGGGGC
>LNAC01000109.1:2574886-2638210 GCA_002007465.1 Ailurus styani
CCCCCCCCCCCCCCCGCCTACGCTCTATAGCAGGGCCATCCGTGCAGTTTCTCCAACAAGTGCATTAAAGCAGCCTGTGCTTTTGGGGTGTCCCCAGACTCACGCAGCGGTCCCCAAGCATCTGATGTAGGGGCCAACCCGCACCACACAGGTTGCTGGCCAATTGGGGACTTTGCCTGCGGACCATGTGTTAGTGGTCTCCAGGGTGGTTCCCCGTGGTTGGGGTGTGATCTGAACGGGCCCCACGATGCAGAGGGCAGGCCGCTCCGGACGGGGAAGGGGCAGGCGTCATAAGCAAGGGGGCTTAGCTGGGAAGCTTGTCTGGGGCGGCACCAAGACATCTCCACACCCACCTGCCAGAATCTTCCAAGTTTACACAGAGGCCTTCATGGATTCAGTCTCCTGCCTTCCAGATGGTCTGTACACCCTGTCACTCTCTCAAGGCTGTGTCCTTGGGCATCCTCTGGGAGTGGGGAAGGCAAGCAGGATGCATGTCCCAGGGACAGGGGTGAGGAGCCGGACTGCCCAGGTCCTGTCCCTGGCGGTGGCCATGTCATCTCTGTGACCTACCCCAGAAGTTCTTTACCTGTGTCTAAGAAACACAACAGATTTTTGTATATGGGTTTTGTATCCTGCCACTTTACTGAATCTGCTTTAAAAGTTCTGATGGTTTTTTAGTTGGAACTTTTAGGGTTTTTGGTATACGTCATCTGCAAATAGTTGTCTTCCTTTCTAGTTTGGAGGCCTCTTGTCTTACCTGACCCGCTGACTGGGTTCTCTTGAGTACAAGGGGCATGAGGAGGCGCCCTTGTCTTGTTCTTGATCTTACATGAAGGGCTTTCAGGTTTTCACCCCGAGTGTGTCAGCTGCGGCACTTCCACACGTGGCATCATGTTGAGGTGTGTGCCTTGGGACACCCGCTTTGGTGAGAGTTTTTATCATGAATGGGTGTTGAATCTTGTCAGATGAGCTGATCAGGATTTGTCCTTCCTTTTGTCCATGTGGTGCAGGGTATGGTTGGTCTGCGGGTGTGCAGGCGTCCCATGTCCGTGCACTTTGCACCTCCAGGGTTCCTTGTTGTCAGCGAACAGATGGTGGCCAGGCCAGCACCCGAGCCCCCGCCACCCCCATCCTGCCTGCTGTACCTTTCTGTCCTCTGGGACTCTGCGTGTCATTTTCTATTTTCATGGGCAGGAGAGCCACCTGAACTGGTCTCCCCACTTCCAGACTTCAGCTGCGGTTGGCTGCAGAAGGCTTTCCCCTGTGCTGCCCCCTGCCTCTGTCCCCAGGCCCGTGCTCCCCTGCACCTCCCCACCACCTCTAGGGGGCTTGACGGCTCTGGAAAGTGCCTCTGCTCCCTCCCTTTCCGTCCTGCCTGTGGCCTGTTGCTGGGAGGCCAGGGTGGTGCAGCAGGGAGTGGCTGCTTGGGTTTGGCTTCAGCTCTGCCCCTGGGTAGCTTTCTGATCTGCTTGGCTGCTCTGCGCTCCTTCCCCAAGGTCAGTGAGTGTGGCTTCTCCCCCCACCCCCGCCATGAGGCGCCCCTTGCCCATTGGCTAGCGCAGTGCCCACCTCCCCCCAAGGTAGGTTTTTAACTGCTGACATTTCTTGAGTGCCTCACTCGTGCCAGGTACTTTTCTAAGTATCTTGTATCTATTAACTCAATTCTCACCATGACTGTTTCTCAGAAGTGTGAGGGGGTGTGATGGAAAAAGGCACTTGCCCGTCCCCACCGCTGGAAAGTGGCGGAGGTGGGACCCTGGGCCAGGGCCGCCTGAGCGCCCATTCGCTCCCTTACCTGCTGCCTCTCTCTCCCCGCCCTCGTCCGTTCGTCCATAGCAGTCTGAGGCATCTGTCGCGTGAACGAACAGTTCATGTGGGGTCACGTAAAAGGTCCAGCCTGGTGCTCGGCCTGGAGGAACTGAGTGTTCAATGCTCTTGTTCCCTGGCAGCCTCGAGGACCTGCGAGCCCTCAAAGGGAAGTGCTTGCTTCTGGATCCCTTGTTACCAGAGCTGCTGGTGTTTCCGGCCCAGACGGATCTGCACGACCACCCACTGTACCAGGCTGGTCACCTCATCCTGCAGGACAAGGTGGGGCAGGTGGGCGGGAAGGGGGTGCACACGTGGGACGGACGGCCTGGGGTCCCCTTACTCTTACAGCGCCTTACTCTGCCCACCAGGCCAGCTGTCTCCCAGCCACGCTGCTGGCCCCGCCCCCGGGCTCCCACGTCATCGACGCCTGTGCTGCCCCAGGTAACAAGACCAGTCACGTGGCCGCTCTTCTCAAGAATCAGGGGTGAGTGCCACAGTGAGCCAGACGGGACGGGGGCCGATCCTGTCCTTGGAAATAGGGAACTCTGTATCGGAGGAGGGCTTGAAGTCTCAGAGGAGGACTTTCCTTTGAAGAATTCCATCTGGGCCTAGAACAGTTGGTGGTGGAGTCCTAAGCCCAGCTTCCCTTGAGGGGAAGCTCTTGTGAGGTCTGAAGCCCCAGGTCAGGTCTTGCTAACTAGACACTGTCCCTTTTGTGTCCCGAATGGACATGTTCTTGCATGCCACATCTGTGGGCCCTCAGGCGCCTGGTGATTCGTCCCAGCTCTCCCTCTCCCCCAGGAAGATCTTTGCCTTTGACCTGGATGCCGGGCGGCTGGCGTCCATGGCTACCCTGCTGGCCCGGGCTGGAGTCTCGTGCTGCGAGCTGGTAGAGAAAGATTTCCTGGCGGTCTCACCCTCTGACCAGCGCTACCGTCAGGTCCAGTACATCTTACTGGATCCTTCTTGTAGTGGCTCAGGTGAGATGGGGACAGAGGGTGTCTGAGGGACCTGAAGCTCTGGGGTTCACACTGGCCTCGGGTTTAGTTCGGACTCTGCTCATCCGGTGACCCCAGGCCAGTGTTCTCACCTGTGAAACAGGGAGCTCAGCAAACTGAGGGCGTCTGCAGCTGACATGCTTTGTCCTTAGGAATGCCATCCAGACAGCTGGAGGAGCCCGGGGCAGGTACTCCAAGCAAGGCACGCCTGCAGGCCCTGGCTGGGTTCCAGCAGCGAGCACTGCGCCACGCGCTCACCTTCCCCTCCCTGCAGCGCCTGGTTTATTCCACGTGCTCCCTCTGCCAGGAGGAGAATGAAGATGTGGTGTGGGATGCCCTCCAGCAGAACCCAGGGACCTTCAGGTAGCGGGGGGCTTGCCAGGGTCCTGGGGAAGGGGGCTACTCTCTCTTACCCAGAACTCTGCCATTCTTTGCCCCAGGCTCACTCCTGTCCTACCCTCCTGGCCCCACCGAGGCCTCAGTACTTTTCCAGGGGCTGAACACTGCCTCCGGGCCTCCCCCGAGACCACGCTCACTGGTGGCTTCTTTGTTGCTGTCCTGGAACGGGTAGAGGTGCCGAGGTGAGTGGGGTGAGGGTGGGGGGCTGCACGGAAGGCGCCTGAGGACCAGGCTGCATCTGACTGAGGGGCTTTCCTTCTAGCTCAGTCCCCGAGGCTGCAGCAGCAGCTCCCGAACTTGCACCCAGGGCAGCCCGGCGGAGGAAGAAGAGACAGCGTCAGGCCTCGGCTCTGAGCACGCCGCCCCGCACGCAGCAGGTCCGCAGAGCCCCACAGAGCCCCACCTTCCCTGGGGGGAGCCTGGTCCTCCGCGCAGCTCGGCCAGCAGGGGCTTGAAAGGTTCCCTTCTCGTTCTTCTCACTGCTCTAGGAAGGAAAGCGGTAACCCTGGTTCTCCAGTGGGGCAGAGAGTGGATTTCCTTGTCCTCTGGGGCCCTTGCTGATGAGAGAATGCTGCTCACAGAAATAAAAGGCAGGACATGGTCTACGATAGATCACAGTTTTTTTTTTTATTCTCAATGACATAAAGCAAGGAGAAAAATCTCACATTCATACTAAAAATTCCAACTAGACTCACAGGAATTAAGTCTTTGTCGTGGAAAGTCCCAGCCTCCCGTTCCTGTCCAGTGCACATACAGGTACACACGCACACACCCACACACACACTCAGGCTGCGCCGGGACACCCCCGGGGCTCCCGAACCAACGGTCCTGCCTGTGGAACTGAGGTAAACTAGCTCAGAGCACTACAACTAAGAGGATCTACCTTCCGGCAGGCACCTGTGGAAGCTTGGTTTCCAGACCTGTGCCGCACCCCCACCCTCCAAGCCTAACAGGGATTTGGGACTCGAGGTGCAGACCTCTCCCTCGGCTCCCCACACAGGGACACGTGGCCCACTCTTCCTGGGGGTGGAGAGGGACAGTCACCTGCCACAGCACTCAACCTCAGTCACAGGGTGAGGGGGGACTAGTTACATCTACGTCACATTATTTATAAAATAAGAATTACATTTTATATCATGTGTCCTGAAGGAGCTCTGGCCCCTCAGGAGAGCTGCCTAGGACAGCATGTGAGCCTCTTCACACAGGCATAACTTAACTATACAGCTAATTCCTAGTCAATAGCATTTATACTTAACCACCTCAGTGAACCAAGCTTGAAGGAATTTAAAAGGCAATTTAGCTTAAATACAAAAATAAATTTTTATTTTGTTAAAAAATGTTTAAATATTTTTTTCTTTTAATTTAGACACACGCATTCATACTTCTCCCAAAGAGGATGGGCATGGCAGCAAGGCTCTTGGGCCCAGGGTATGTAATACGGGAACAAAGGAAGAAGAGGGGAAGGGCAGGCGGGAACCTGAAGAATTCTAAAGTGTGGTTCCTTAATTTTGGTTTTCTACCATGTCCCGGGGTGGATCTAGCCCATGGTGGGGGTCAGGTCGGTGGGAGGGAAACAGCAGAGGGAAGAGGTCTTTGCTTCCCCTCGGCCCCATCCTCTTGGGCTGCCAGCCCTTAAAGTCAAAACACCATTTGAAAATCCAGGAGTCAGCACGTGTAGCCATAAAGTGGTGCTACTTTCCACATTCAATTAGCGAGGCCCCAGATACTTGAAACAGTTAAGTCCGGCACTACCAACATGCCGCCACTCATACAATTCAATTCTTCCTCCAAACTCGATTCAAAGAGCAATAGACATGAGCATCAGACAGTAACACAGGACAAGGCTTTAAACATACAACCCTGGGGAGGAGAGGAGGATGAGCCCCACGGAGGCCAGCGGGGAAGGCGGGTGAGGAGGCAGCTGAACAGCGGGGACGTCCTGCCTGCTCCCGGCGCTCCCCCCGGAGCGAGGTATCTCCCCTGCAGCTGCCAGGCTAACAGTCTTGAGCCACCAAGCTTTTAGGGGCCAAACTGGCAGAGGGTGGGGGACAGAACATTGACTCGGACTTGGCAGGAAGAAGTGGAACAGCAGGAGCAGCACCCACTGGGGTCTCCAAGGCAAAGCGAAATTCAGGGTCATTTAAAAGGGAACCGGTGAGGGACAAAGCAGCAAGAAAAGGGGAAGCAGGGTCCCCTAACGGGACCCTGGGGAGAACCACTTTCTAGAGGCAAGCCAAGCAAGGTAAAGCTGTGGGGCTGACCCAGCTCCCTGACTCCGTCCCCCGCTGCCCAGCAGCGTTGCAGGCGAGGGCTGTGCCTGCGACACCCCCGACCCAAGCTGGCTCTCCAGGGAGCGGCGGGAAGGGAGGCCGCCTGACTGCGCGCGTACACCACACAAGAGTCGGGAGGAGGTGGACGATATGTACAGATGTTCGCGTGTTCTCTCCAGCCTCACCATGGAGCTGTTCAAGTAAAGGGAGCAGGCTACCGCCCTGTGCCCACGCCCCCAGAGGCCTGAGGCTTCTCCTCGAGGAGCGGGACCGGCCATCAGGGCTGCCGCTGCCTCCCCGCGGGCGGAAGCCAAAGATGGGGGGCGGGGGAGGTTACGGAACTAGAAGGGTCAGAGGCTCCTCCTAGCAGGTGCTGAGGTCCAGATTTGAGCAAGGAGTGGGGGGCGGGGGGATGGAATGGGGATAAAGGCTATTTCTTGCGGTTGTGCTGCCTGCGGGCCTGAAGTCGCTGCCGAGCCCCGGAGGTCTTGGATCCTGCACCAATGGAAAAGGAAGGGGCAGCCGATCCTGGAAAGATTCAACAAGGTCTCATCAGGCAGCTGCTGCCTGGGGCACTTCCCTGAGCACCCCATCTCTGGAAGGTTAGGCTACCAGAAGGCTGGGTACTAAAGTGGGCCTCCCAAAACCATGTTCAGTTGCTGGGGGGATGGGAAGGTGGGGAAGGACTAGTAAGAACGCAGAATCCCAGATCATCTACAAGTGAGCAGGAAGGCATTTTTACCTGGCTTTCCAGTGGTCTGGAACATTCCCTCCAACTCCGTACCTGGGCTGTGCTGGCCTTCCAGCCAGGTCACATCTTTCCTGTGCTTATGAACCTGATCTTTCCCAAGGGGCCCCGAGCCAGGTACCTATCAAGCCCCCTTCCCCCTCTAGAGAAATAGGCAGGTCACACTGGCAACAGGAGACTTGCTGCTTACCAAAAGGTCCGACTCCAACAAAGCCTTGGGTGGGTGTTGAGGATGCCCCAAAGGAGAGACCACTGCCCGACGCGCCCACCCCAGGGGCAGGGGTGTTCTGACCAAAGGTGGGTGTGGAGGTGCCTAGAACAAAGAGACCGCAAGAAACTAGCGACCAGGCCGGGGGGCAGAGGTGTCCGAGCTGGGTACTAGCGCTCGGGGGTGTCCCCCACAGGGCACCTCGGCCCTAGACCCCGTGCTGGCTCACCCCAGTGGTGGGAACTGCCGCTCACCCCTCCTGCTGCAGCCCAGCGAAAGCCGGGCAGTGCTGCCTTCTGGCCTAAGGAGCAGAATCTTTGCATGCCCGTGGCCACCAAAGCACAGCAGAGGGGGACACTCAGCAGACCTCCACCTTCCAGCTTGACCAGGTTACTTCCCTCCGACACGACTGATTTCTGCCTCCCCTCCCTGTTTACCCTCCCTCCAGAAACCTGAGCCTTCCACCAACCCCCCTCCCTGGGTCCTCTCGCCTTCCCATGGCCACACCAGACTGCCTCTGCCCTCGCCACCAGAGGCCCACTGTCCAGTCCCGCCACTGCCTCCCTCGGGGAGGGCTGGCCTCAGTCCATCATGACCTTGCCATCTCGCCATCTGCCTCCTCCCTTGCCCCCTCCAGTCACCCCTCACAACCACCAGGGGCCATCCTAGTTCCCAGAATGCCCCCAGGTCACAGACCCCTCCTGTCCCAGCGTGTCCCTGCATCTCCCCCCGCCCCCAAACGGGAACCCGCGAGAGCAGACACAGGCGGGCGGGGGGGGGTCTCCCATGCCCTCCGCGCGCTCGTGTGTGAACACTGCTGAGGGAAAACCTAGCAGCGCGGGCTGGCCTCACCTCAAATTCATAACCCCAATTCTCTGGCACTCAGAACTTCTGGCAATTCTACCAGGTTCTCAGTACGTTCTTTTCCCCACACTCCAAATACTTCGAGAGGCCCTCGTCTGTACACACACCTCCCCAATCCACTCCCCATGAACTTCTCTCACGTTTGAGATAAATTATCAGGATGAGAACTCCTTGTGAGTCCCCTTCTGCAGGGCAGATAAGATCACTTCATTCTTCTCCTGAAATTCTACAGGGATCTCCCTTTGTACTTAAAATCCAAATTTAACTCTGGCCCCGAATGACCTTCAACTCTGCCTGCCTCTCCACAGCATTTTGGACCATTTCCATTTTCAGATCCTCGAGCCACACCTTGTTTTTCTGAGTCCATGAACGAGTAGAGCTTGCTTCTGCCCCTAGGCCTTTGCACCGCCTCCCCTGTGCTCGGAGAGCGCTCCCCGCACACACATACCCATCCACCTCCCAACCCTCGTGCACACCCCAGATGTAGACCTGGCTTAAATTTCCTCAGAAAAGGCCGCCCTCCTTGACCACCCGAAGAGCTCCTCCACAGCTACTCACGACGCACTGCCTTCTACCTGGATGCTTCCTGCTCCCTAACGCTGGATTTACTGACCACGAGCCTCATCCCAGCCAGACTGTGAAGCTCTGTAAGCAAGGGGACCGTCCCCGCACTTACAACAGCGCCTGCTGCGGCTGACCAAGGCCATTCCCCATCTTACCTCCAAACACAGGTTTGCTCTCGGGGGTGCTGGCCACACTGAAGGCAAAGGGTGTGCTCTGACTGGGTGCGCCCAACGTGCTCTGACTCAAGCCTCCTCCAAAAGGGGTCGTGCCGCCAGTGGTCCCACTCTGTCCCGTGCCAAAGCTGAATGTTCCAGAGGTGCCGGGGGCGGCCACATTGATCCCAAAGCCCCCGCCGCCAGCCGGGCCAGCGGATCCCCCGAATGTGAAGGGCGACAGCGTTGTGCTGCCGAACACCGAGCTACCGGTCCCGCTGCTGGTGGTCTGGGTCGTAGCTCCGAAGCCAGAGGTGGTGGCCGCCCCGAAGGAGAACACAGATGTGCCGCTGCCGAAGGCAGGCTGGGTGCTCGCGGGGGTGCCGAAGGTGGAGGCGGCAGGCTTCAAACTGCCGAAACTGGACTGCGTGGCGCTGCCGAAGGCAGGCTGGGCCGGGCCGGGTGCTGGGGTTGCGGCCGGGGCCGGGGTCACAGAGTTTCCGAAAGTGAAAGAGCTGCCAAAGCTGGGGGCAAGGGCCGGCTTTGCGGCGCCCTGCTGCTGCCCGTCGGTGGCCCCAAACACAGGCTGGGGGTTGGCTCCCGGGTACGAAGGCAGCACAGGCTTGGTGCTTGAGCCGAAGGGAATGTGGAAGGCTGGGGTGGTGGTGGTGGTGAAGGTCAGCGCCGGCGGGCTGCTGGTGGTGGGTGCAGGCGTGGTGAGGCCGCCACCAAACCCGCTGAAGCAGGAGGTGCTGCTGCTGCTGGCGGCTGTCTGCACGGCCCCAGGGAGGGACTGGCCAAACGTGGTGACGGCTGTCGATGCGGGCGCAGCAGACAGCTTGCCAAACTGGAATATGGAGCCCGTGGCTGGGGTAAAGCTGGCACCGGAGGCGGGGGGGGCCCCAAAGAGGAAAGGCGGGGCAGCGGACGTGGTGGTGCTGGTCACGCTGCTCACACCAAAGCTGAACGTGGGCTTTGAAGCCGAGTCTGCCGATGTGCTGGCTGTACTCACGGGAGCCACGGGAGCCACGGCCGAGGCGGCACTGGCCTGGCTGGCAAAGAGAGGAGCACTCATGGCAGTGGCCGGAGCAGCGGTCTGACTGAAGGAGAAGGGAGTGGACAAGGGCGCAGATGTAGGGGGCCCCATGCTGCCAAAGATAGGCTTGAACATGGGCTGAGGGCTGCTGGCAGGCGCAGAAAGCACAGAGCTGGAAGGTGCTGTGGTGGTGACCTTGGAGGGGCTGGACGGCAAGGGGCCCTCATTCTCGCTTTTTGGCAGGGCCACAAAGATGGGCATGAACATGGGGGATGCTGAGGACACAGTGGGGGCTGTCGACGCAGGGGGGTCAGTAGGTGGGGTGCTCAGCATTCCCAACAGAAGACTCTGCTTGGGGGTGGGGGATGGGGCAGCCGGGGCTGGGGATTTGGCAGATGTCTCAGCCTGAGGAGCCGGAGATGACGTGGTGGTGTCAGTGGCTGGTACTGGGGACGCAGCAGGGGTCAGCCCCAAGAAAGCAGCTGCAGATTTGGAGTCCGAGGAGATGCCCGGAAGGGGCCCTGACTGTGAAGAGCCAAGAGGGGCCAGAAGGCTGGGTGTCTTCGGAGGCGAAGAGGCCACAGTGGTTGCCACTCCAGTGGATTCTGGGAAGAAGAGAGAATGTGAATTCTGAATACCCCCAACTGACGGAATTCAATGCTTCTGTCCCCCCAGTGCCTGGTGCAGTGTTAGGGCTCCCAAGTCAGTCAACAAATGTGACTGATGAATGTGACAAACCTTCAAGTACCCATTCCCTAAAATCAAGGCGGCGTTCACTACTTCTACCCCTCACAGATCAGAAGATACCAGGGAATATGATTTGGCTTAAGTGGGGGATAAATATGTGGACTCTACGGAAAATCCAAACACCCAAACACCCAAACTCAAGTCCAGTTAAAGAGCTACATGCACCTTACTCACCCCCAAGAAAGATTTACTGTACTTGCCTACCATGTGCTGAGTGCAGAGCAGGTAACTGTGAACGGAAGAGTCCCTGCCCTGGGGCTCTGGGAGACGCCAAGGCCCAACACAGCCCACCATGTGATAAAGTGCGCCCAGAGGAGCATGGATATATGCGGTGCCGTAGGACCCCTGGACACCTCGAGGGAAAAGGACTGACATTCTCTTGTGCCTGTGGTCTAAAAGGCCTCTAACCATGTGATCTCATTTACATTTCAGAGGGCCTCCCGCCTCACAAGCTAACTGTTATTTGCATATTATAGAAGATGACAGCAAGGCTCAGAGCAGCTCAGGAAGCCTAGAATTTCAAATCACGAGCAGCGTGAGCCACATGACAACCAAAACAAGGCCACTCACCCTAGCTTGAAGCATGGCAGCCTCCTTCCTGAAAGCTTCCCCATTACAGCAGGCTCAAGCTCCCACAGGTTTCCAGGGACTGGCAAGCGTGCTGCTTTTACTTCGAGTGAAACCTAGGTGTGTGTCCTTCTAGGCTGCAGAGGGGGCTCGCCTACTCACCCGGGGAAGATGGCACGCTAGTGGAACTCTGCATCTTCTTCAAGCTCTCCAGCAGTGGGTTGGTGCTTGGGGTTGGGGGGGCGGTGGTCCCAGCAGCGGGCAGGGTAAACGTCAGAGAAGGCTGAGTGGTAGGGGCCTTCTCAGTGACAGAGTTCGAGGCAGCATCTAAGGAAGGAAGGAAGATTGTGTCTGGCAATTCTCTCCCAGGGGTACACACCAAGCACGGGACGTTTGGGGTCTCGGTATCTGCTTATCTGGAAATGCCACCTCAATGCCAGTGCTCATGGTTCTCCCGATTCTACTGAGGACCTAAACGGACTTCTCAGATGAGAAGGATCCAAATAAAACCCCAGGAAACAACTCCTTTCTGGAGCATGGAGCTGGTAGGTCTTCCTTACCGGTCCCGTCCGCCAAGGCCTTATTAAACCACCGCAGTGAGGCTCTCTTTTCCAGATCGAGGTCTTCGGCAGTGATGGAGTAGCCAAGCTGGGGAGGAGGGGGCTGCCAGAGAGAAAGAGGAGAGGCCTGTCAGTCAGAGAAGCTGGAGGAAGCTTCCTAGAGCTGAGGAGCGCTGTGCTGGGGCGGGCCGGTGTGGATGGACAGAGCAGAGCCCTACCAGTGTCAGCCGGGCCCCTCGCCGGGAGGGCAGCAACTGAACCTTCCGCTTGCGCTGCCCTGAGCTGCCAGGTGTGGGCGGGGAGCTCCACGAGTTCTGTGCCTTCCATGTGGTTGTATCTGCAGCTAAAGAAACAAACACGGACTTGTCTTCTTCCTCCTCTCTTCCAGAAATGGCCAGGTTTGTCTATCCACCTGGTTTTTCACACTGAATCTTCACTGGGTATCTCTGAAAGGTTCTATCAGTGTCAGCAAGATTATTTCCGACAGGAGGGAATAAGGAGGGAACTGCCCCAAATGCAGGCAGACAAGTGCTTACTACCAGACAGGCATTACCCGGACTGCTTGCAGATTCCTCCACCTCTGCCGACTGCCAGCCCACAGTCACGCCGGCCTGTGATGGAGACCTGCCTGTGCCACAGACTACAAGACAGGCTCTTTTTGTCCGGTACCTATTAGGCCCTACATGCAGCAATGCTCAGTGCATGTTTTCGGACAGGCAGTGGTCTGCACACCTTCCAGAAACACTCCCACCACAAGCCACTCAAGCACACTTATCAAACCTACCCTTTTCTCCCTGGGCCTCCTTGTCTGTTGCCAATGGAGTTGAAGAATTGGAGCGATGAGAAAGCTCATCTTCTCTGTGGGCAGAAGAGGCATAAGTGCGCTTAGAAACACCTCCTGACTCGGGCACCTGGGTGGCTCAGTTGGTTAAGTGTCTGCCTTTGGCTCAGGTCCAGCCCCGAATTAGGCCTCTGCTTAGTGGGCAGCCTGCTTCTCCCTCTCCCCACACACCCCCTGCTCGTGCTCTCTCTCACTCTTTCAAATAAATAAAATCTTAAAAACAAAACAAACAAAAAAACTCCTCCCCACAGAATACTGGGTAACTTCTTACACTCTCCTAACTGGCAAAAGTCCAGACCATCACAATTTAAGATCGCAGTACGCCAAGACAAAAAATTTAAGAAATCAAAAGAAAATTCCTACAAAACAAAGGGAGGGAGTTCATGGATGCCATGGAGAAACCTCTGTCTTACAGAAAGCGCAACACAGCAACCTGTAAAACCTTACTTACAACCTACCAATCCCTGAAAGCTGTCACGTATCTGACCCCAAGAGCAGCGTTCCAGTTGACTTTCGGTGCCTAGAGGGTCAGCTGGAATCTAGAACGTGAACCCTCCTGCCCCTGACGTAACTCACTCTGCTCCCTGTACTCTCTGTGGCCTCCCTACACACCCTGGTTGCTCGAGCTGCAGGATGAGGAAGAGCCAGCGCCTCTAGGGTCAGCACGGACGACCATAGGAGACGAGAGTTGTTCAGGCAGGTACTTTCACTGTCTTTCTAGATGGCAATTTCTTTCATTCTCCAAATCACAGCCACAGGAAGCCTAACAGCCAAGTACATGTCCTTCCTTTCCTGCCCTCGCATGAATCCGCACCGTGAGTCAGGACTCATTACCTTATTTTCTTTGCTGGCCTCTCGGGTGTCTGGGAGCGGGACGAGGCGGGGCTAGATAACGGTGATGAGCTGGGCCCGCTTCTCTTCCAAAGCTGAAAGGTAAACAGCAGTGACACGACTGAGCCCACAGGACAATATAACTCTCCCTATCAAGTCCCTTTTCAGTGACTTAAACATTTCTTTATGGGGTGCCTGACTGGCTCAGGCGGTAGAAAGTGTGACCCTTAAACTTGGGGTTGTGGGTTCAAGTCCCATGTTGGCTATATAGACTACTCAAAAATAAAATCTTAAAAAAAACAAAAAACATTTCTTTGTGAAGGAAAGTCAACTGCCAGTATTAACTATGGGGGGAAAATAATCTGAAGGAGTAAAGGAAAACCAAGTAATCAATATATAAGGAGTGAATGTAGTTTTTGCATACAATAAAAAGTGGAATGTTACATTCAGTCATGGTTTAGAGCCATGATGCATACAAGTTTATATTATCTACGAAAATGATAAAACTAAGAAACTTTTCCAAACCTCCCCCCAAAACTCTATCACAGCGAAGATAAGCCAGTAAACTAATTTAGTCCTGCTTTCATTAAATTTTCTGTTTTACTTCAACTTTATTTTTTTTAAAAAAATGTGCTATCATGACATTTATGACTTTTGCAGCATCCATGATATTTACTGTCACATGATAATTACTCAGACACCTGTCTCTTCTACCAGGCAGTCCCTTGATAACAAAGTCTATTCTCACCCTCCCCTCCCACAAAGTGGCCTCACAGCAAAGTAACCGACAGAGAGCAAGCATTCTGCACACAGTTGCACTCAGTCTTTAGCCTAATTACAACAATACTAAGCTATCACTGTAGACATTTTTCTCTCTGAGAAGCTTCTAGTGATTTCTTAACTCCGTTAATAGTTACATCATATAAAGGGCAGCTGGGGGGCTCAGTCGGCTGAGTGTCCAACTCTCGGTTTTGGCTCAGGTCATGATTTCAGAGTTGTGAGATGGAGCCCTGTGCTCTGCAGGGTTTCTGCTTGAGAGTCTCTCCCTCTCCCCCCACTTGCATGTGCACTCAAAAGTAAATCTAAAAAGAAAAAAAAAGAACCTCTCTCTATAAAAGTATTGCCACGTAAAAAGGAGACTCTACTGTACACCCTCTGTACCATCTGAATTTTCAACCATACTAACATTCCCATAAAACAGAAAAACCTATGTGGGCAGGAAATAAAAACATCTCAAAACAAACCCCAAACCATAAAATTAAAAGGCAAACAATTTCAATAAGAGTTACTATCCTTTACATGTAAACATGGGAGTCCTGCAACTCCACATAAATATAATGAACATTATCAAATGAAAAGTAAGCAAAAAATATAACAAGTCATAAAAAGAAATAGTCAATCTATGTATCTAGCAGCCAACTTAGTTCTGCACCGTAATTCAATTTTTAATTAGCTGAGTTCCACTTCAGAGAACGTAGGTATAAGTACCTTTATACTTGACAAAGAATGCAAAGATGAGCAAGAGTGCTCCATCACCGAGAAACTGACAATGTGGAGGAGAGACAGGAGAGTACACAAACTGACCATTAACAACCAAAAGGTAACACAGGAGCCCCAGAAGAACGATGATGCACCGCTGGTTAGAAGAATCCATAAAGGAGGGAGGTGACGTCTAAGAGCCTTTCACGACTTCACAAAAAGCACCCAAATAAAGACAAGCTGCACGGGCTCGCAATGGGATGGATACAACATCCTGCAGTGGGAAAACAACAAGGAAGCGAAGGCTCCAGGAAGGCATCAGGTGCTCCGAGAAGATAATAAATGTCCTGGTCTGGCTGATACAGAGAACATATGAAGAAGTAACTGGGGACAAGGTCAGAGAGGCAAGCTAGGGTTTGAAGTGCTGAAGGCAAAGGTAAATATTCCTACTTTGGAAAATGACAAGTCTCATAAGACACATGGAGATATCAATGCCCACAGAGGTCAGAGGACAATTTACTTCTTCTGTAATTGGTTCCTAACATGTGTAATGATTTTATAATTTCAGAGCTAGAGCTCCTAGTTTGGGCAGTTGTAGATTTGGCTATTTCCTAGCATTTCCCTGGAAAAATACACTGAGTCAAAGACCTCTACTAGCACTTGCACCAAATATAAGGGCTGTCGCCCTTACTGATTACTGGAGATAATCACTACACCTCAATACATTTTTTTCAAAGAGAAGCTTCAACATAAAGAACTTTCATATTACTCTAATCTATTCTTCCTATTACCTACTTCTAAGAACTTACCATATATGCAAATAGCACACATGAACAGGGCACTGATGACTCCTGAGAACACCGAACAGCATTTAGTATTGGGGCTGCATTTCCTGCAGGAGGTCACAGGCTCCATCATGAGTGAGGGCACTTATTATCACAAACTCTGACCCTCTTTCTGGCAACAGCTGTGTTGTTCTAGAGCAACATTCCCACTGGGGACAAGCAGCAAACACTGGAGAAGACGTGGCCGACATGTGTGAAGGTAGGGCGGTGCTAGGGAAGAGCTACCAGGCCAGGAAGACATCACGGAGACAAGAGAAGAGGAGCCAAGGGCTGAGCCCTGACATTTAGGTCTCCTTTTTCTCTCCCAGTGACTGCCAATTCCAAAAGGAAAAGTTGCAGTCGAGAGGTTGAGAAAAGCTTTTAGCAGTCTCACATGGGTTGGAAAGACAAAAATTAATTCAGGGCTTTCCAAAATACAGAGGCCTTAATATGACCTAAAGCTTTTGGTTGGGATCCTCAAGGCTCCGTTCAGGGATAGAGGGGAAATCAGAAATAAACCAGCCCTCACAAGAACTGACAACCAACTCAGAATCATGTCAAGTCCACCCACACAGAAATCATCTGCATATCCTAGCTATTGCCAGAGGTAAAATAAAAAAAGTAAAACCTCTCTGGAGGAAGATACCATCATTCAGAGCTTCAAGTCATCATCATATTTTTTTTTCAATGTCTGACAGAGAAATACAGCAACAACAAAAATCAAACATATAAGAAAGTAATAGTTAACCAATACCCCAGAGGAAAAAAGCAGACATCAGAAACAGACTGCAGAAGATTCAAATACTGGAATTACTGAACAAGACTTTAGAAGAACTGTTATTATAATAATTTAAATAACAATATAGAGAATCCTGGCAGACAAATGGTAACTATAAGAAAGATAACAATAATGATTTAAGAATGGAGTGGATAGGCTAAAATAGCACAGAGCTAAAGGAAACCGGTAGACTAGACAATGGAAGACCTGTGGGGACGGGACGGGGGTGGGAGACAAAAGGATGGGAAACACAGAGACACAGACATAGGACAAAAGGAAAGGTGTAACATGTGTCCTGGAACATTGAGAGAAGGGAGAAAATAGGGCAACATCTAGAGAAAACATGGTTGAAGGGTTTCAAAACGGTCAAAAGACTTCAAGTCACACGACAAACTCCAAGGAATATAAACCATAAGTGAGCACACTTCATGAAATTTCTTCTCAAGTGAAGTTGAAACACATACCAAAAGTGAACATGTGCTGGGCCACAAAGCAAGTCTATTTCAAGGATTAATAGAAGCACATCCTGACCAGTAACAGAAAGATAACTAAACGACTGTTTTGAAATTAAGCAATGTATTTTCAAGTACAGAAATCAAAGAACAACTGGAAATGGAAACTAGAAAGTATCTGAACTAAATGAAACTGAAAAATACTTCTATTTCAACACTGTGGGATGCAGCTAAAAGGTTTCTAGAAAATGTATAACCTTTGATGTATATATGTTAGGAAAGGGAAAAGGCTGAAAAAAACCCAGCGATCTAAGAATCTGGATAAAAGAATCAGAAAGAGGGATGCCTGGGTAGCTCAGTCGGTTAATCATCTGCCTCCAGCTCAGCTCATGATCCCAGCCTCCTGGGATCAAGTCTTGCAACAGGCTCCTTGCTCAGCAGGGAGCCTGCTTCTCCCTCTGCCTGCCCGCTCCCCCTCCTTATGTTCTCTTTCTCTTTGACAAATGAAATGAAATGAAATGAAGTGAAATGAAATGAAATGAGGGAAGGGGAAGAGAAAGGGAAAGGAAAGGAAAGGAAAGGAAAGGAAAGGAAAGGAAAGGAAAGGAAAAAATCCCAGCAAGTCAAACATGGGGGGAAAAGAAAATGAAAAAGAAGGGTGCTTGGGTGGCTCAGTTGGTTAAGCATCTGACTCTTGCTCTCAGCTCAGGTCTCAATCTCAGGATCATTGAGTTCAAGCCCCACAGCTCCATGATGGGCATGGAGCCTACTTAAAAAAAAGAAAGAAGAAATTAAAAAAAGAAGGAAATAATATCTCGAAGGGCAGAAATTAAATAAATAGAAAAACATGTAATAGAGTGACTCCTAAAATTGGTTATCTGATGACACAACCTTGAAAAAGGAACTTCCTTAATCCAATAAAGAGTATCTACCAAAAAACTACATCAGGGCACCTGGGTGGTACAGTCAGTTAAGTGGCTGACTCCTATTTTTTTTTTTTTAAAGATTTTATTTATTTACTTATTTGACAGAGAGAGAGAGAGATTACAAGTAGGCAGAGAGGCAAGCAGAGAGAGAGGAGGAAGCAGGCTCCCCGCTGAGCAGGGAGCCCGATGCGGGCCTTGATCCCAGGACCCTGAGATCATGACCTGAGCCGAAAGCAGAGGCTTTAACCCACTGAGCCACCCAGGCACCCGCTGACTCCTGGTTTTGGCTCAGATAGTGATCTCAGGGTCGTGGGATCAAGCCCCATGTTGGATTCCATGCTCAGCTCGGAGTCTGCTTGAGACTCTCTCTCCCTCTCTCCACCCCCAGCCCATGTACTCGCTCTAAAATAAATCTAAAAAAAACAACAACAACAACAACAAAAAACCACAACCACAACAACCCTATCTATATCAAACAGCATATATAACAGGAAATGTGGGGAGCACTCCCTCTGAGACCAAGAAAAACAAAGATGTTTGTAATCACTTCTATTCAACATCATACTTCAGGTCTTAACCAAATACAATAAGGCATAAAATAATGTAAGAATAGGTGAGAGAAAAAAGCTGTCACTGTAGACAAAATGATGTACACACAAATACCCTAAAGAATATACAGATGAATATTACGGAATTTAGCAAATTTTCTGAATAGGATAATCAGTTGTATTTGTATACATCAGCAACAGATTTTAATCAACATTTATAATAGCATCAAAAAATATATCTAGGAATAAGTTTAATGTGTAAAACCACTACACAGATCAGTTAAAGATGATGCAAATAAGTGAAAGATATACCATGCTCATGGATTGGAAGATTCAACATTGTAAAGATGTCATTTCTCTCCAAAATAACTGGTAGATTAAAAGCAATCTTAATATCTCAGCAAGTGGCCATTCTTTCTTTCTGCAGAAATCAGTGAGTTGATTCTAAACTTACAGAGAAATGCAAAGGGTCAAGAGCCAAGACAATTCTGAAGAGGAATGAGACAAATAAGAAAAGTTGGATGACTTATCCTATTATACATCAAAACTAAAAGACTGTGTGGGACAGCGTAGAAAAAAAGGACAGGGCAGAAAAACAGACCAATGGAACACAACAAAATCTAGAAATGGATCCACATGTATACCCTTAATTATAACTAAGGCAGCACCACACAGCAACAGGAAAGGGATGGTCCAATCTTTCAAAAAATGCTGCTAAATCAAGTGGATATTTCAATGGAAAAATACTAATTTTAATGGCTATGTCACACCATATACAAAAATCAACTTCAGGTGGATTACAGATCTAAATGTGAAAAGAAAAAGAATAAAGCTTCTAGAATGTAGCATAACATCACCATGACTTTAGGCAGACAAAAGTTCCTAAACAGTGCACACAAAACATTAAACCTAAGTGTAAAGTGAAGAAAATGAAGTGGTGAGACAGAGTAGGAGAGTGATTTGTTGCAATACATGCAACTTAGAGAAATTTTTTTTTTAAGATTTTATTTATTTGACACCGAGAGAGAGATCACAAGTAGGCTGAGAAGCAGGCAGAAAGAGAGAGAGTGGAGGGAGGAAGCAGGCTCCCTGCTGAGCAGAGAGCCTGACACGGGACCCGATCCCATGATCCTGAGATCATGACCTGAGCCGAAGGCAGAGGCTTTAACCCACTGAGCCACCCAGGTGCCCAGAAATTGTTATCTAGAATATATAAAGAATTTCTATAAATCAGTAACAAAAAGACGAACAATAGAAAAGGGCCAAGAAACTAGAATAGGCACTTCATAAAAAAGGAAATATGAATGGCTAATGAACAGTTCATACCTCTATTTCATTAGCAATCAAGAATTACAACTACAACTACAAATAATAACCACAATGAAATACTTCAGACCCACTGGAATGGGTAATTAAAGCGACTGGCAACATCAAGTGTTAGTGAGGATGTATAACCACAGGAACAAAATCTCATACTGCATTGGTGGTGTATCAACTGAAACGTAACTTTTTTTTAAAGATTTTATTTTTTGGGGTGCCTGGTTGGCTCAGTTGTTAAGCGTCTGCCTTTGGGTCAGGTCATGATCCCAGAGTCCTGGGATCGCACCCCGCATCAGACTCCCTGCTCAGCGGGAAGCCTGCTTCTCCTCCCGTTCCTCCTGCTTGTAACCCCTCTCTCACTGCCTCTCTCTCTGTCAAATAAATAAAATCTTAAAAAAAAAAAAAGATTTTATTTATTTATTTGAGAGAGAGAGATAGAGTACGAGTGGGGTGTGGGCAGGAGCAGCAGACAGAGGAAGAAGCAGACTGCCCCTCAGTAGGGAGCCCGATGTGGGCTCGATCCTGGGACTCCAGGATTATGACCTGAGCCGAAGGCAGACGCTTATTAACCAACTGAGCCACCCGGGCTCCTCTGAAATGTAACTTTAAAAAATGTTTCAACAACGTCTACTATAACTGAGCATTACACATACTTTACATGTATGAACAAAAAGACTGAATACAAGAACGTCCATAGCAACATTATACATTTATAGCTCTAAACTGGAAACCTAACATCCAACAGTAGGAGGAAAAACGTTAATTATGGTATATTCATATAAAGAAAATGAACACAGCAATGAAAATGAAAGCCTTGCTGCTACACATAACAACCCGGATGCATCTCACAAGGAAAATATTGAGTGAAAGATGCCAAACACAAAAGAAAGCATATCCTGGTCTCGATTTCTATAAAGCTTAAAAATATTTTTAAATATTTTTTAAACAGTGCTACTATTCAAGAAGGAAGGAGTAGGTATGACAGGGGCTTATGGGTGTTGAAAATGATTACTTGCCCTGGGTGGTGGTTACATGGAGCTGCACACTTAAGCTATTTGTTTTTCTACATTATACTCCAATTAAAAAAAAAAAAACTAAATATATATTTGACACAGAATGCTATACAATATATGATTAAAAAAAGACAAAAAAGCACATATGTGATGATCCCATTTGAGTAACACAGACCAAAAATTCTGTGTATTATCTGTGTTTGCATACCTAGTATGAATGTTTACAACAGGTACCTATGCGATGGAGACTGGGACAGCGAGGACAAGGAAATCTTATTTTACTTAACAGCTATCTATACTTAAAAAACTTTTTGAAACCAGGAAAGGTACTACTTGCAGCACATGTCATAAATTCCAACAAGCAGAATACACAGTAAAAAGTTTTCCTCCTACCTCAACCTCAAACCTTATTCCCAGTTTCTAATAAAATTTACCAAAATTATTCTATGCATGTTAAAAGATTAAAGAAACCCAGCAGCACAAGTAACAGAGGACACTCTACACACAGTTCTGCACCTTGCTTTCCCCACCAGTGCCTATTAAGCTACCTTATTCTTTCTGATAGTTACATAGTATTAGAGCTTATGGAAATACTGTTATTCAACCAGCCCTGAAAAGGTACATTAACATTATTTCCAAGCTTCTACTATTAAAATGTTACAATCAATATCCCTGTATATGCTTCTGAGTATATGTATAGAATTAATTCCTAAAAGCAAACCTGCTGGATCAAAGGGCACATGCATCTCTAATACTGATAATTACTGCCACACTGCTCACCAGAGAACTGTATGAATGGACACTCCCGTCAGCAATGCATGAAAAGCCTGTTTTTGCAAATACCTTTATGGTTTTTACTTTACATTTAAATCTTTAGTTCATTTGGAATATGTTTCTTGAATATATGGAAATCGGCCCAAACTCACTCTTGAGAGAGACAAATATGGGGCTCCTGGGTGGCTCAGTGGCTTAAGCGTCCGACTCTTGATTTCAGCTCAGGTCGTGGGCTCCAGCCCTGAGTCAGGCCCTGTGCTTGGGCACAGTCTGCTTGAGACTTTCTCTTTCCCCCTCTGCTTCCCGACCCCACCCCACGCACATGCTCTCCAAATAAACAAATAAAATCTTACACTTACACACACACACACACACACAGTTCCTCACCTAACTGGTAAAAATCCAAAGCTAAGACAACCTAATCTATTGGTGTGACTGTGGAGAAGTGGTCACTCATATAATGCTAATGGGAATGGTAATGGTACATCCTCTAAGGAGGGGAATTTAACAGTATCTAGCTAAACTGCACATGCGTCTAACTGCTGGCCTGGGAAATCGGTATTCTAGGCAATCTATCAAAGAAGTGTAATGGCCAAAGAAGGAAATGACATTATGAATTAAAGCATTACCTGCGGGACCATCTGTCACAGCAGAAAACTAAAACAGCCTCATGTTTATCAACAGAGGACAAGAATAACTGCAGTTACTGTAGAAGGAAAGATGAAGCAAGGCTCAAACTTGTACATATTACTGCTTCACACAGACATGGATTTGCATATAGTTTAAAAAAAAGAAAAAGACAGTGAAAGGATAGCCAAAAAGTAATAAAAATAGGAGGGAACAATGTGAAGTAGAAAGAGGCTGAAATTGTGGACTTCTGAGTATATTTTGTTTTCTCATATGTTCTTTGGAACAATTTTTATTTTACTTATATTTATTTACATTTATGTTTATTTACGTTATTTTTATTTTTAATTTTTAAAAAGCAGGCTCCATGCTGGCAGGGAGCCCGAAGTGGGGCTTGAAGTCACAACCCTCAGATCAAGACCCAACCTGAGATCAAGAGTCAGATGCTTGATCAACTGAGCCATCCAGGTGCCCCAGAACAATTTTTTTTTTTACGGTTTTAGTTACACAATTTTTTTTTAACAGATTTTATTTTTAAGTAATCTCTACACCCAGTGTGGGTCTGGAATTCACCATCCTAAGATCAAAAGTCACATTATCCACCGACTGAAGCAGCCATGCACCCCTTTTCTTTGGAACAATTATTTTATTTTACATAATTAAAAACAAGCTGTATTTAAAAAGAAAGCAAAAAACTCCAAAACATTAAAACATACTGAAAAGATAAACCTTACTGTGTATCAAGTTGGTGGTGTACCCAACTGAGAACACTAAATTCACGTTACCCTAAAACACATATTTTGACTGTATCAAAAATAATTTTTTTGAAAGATTTTTTATTATTTATGTGACAGAGAGAGACACAGAGAGAGGGGGAACACAAGCAGGGGGAGTGGGAGAGGGAGAAGCAGGCTTCCCACCAAGCAGGGACCCTGAGGTGGGGCTCGATCTTAGGACCCTGGGATCATGACCTAAGCCGAAGACAGACGCTTAATGAGTGAGCCACCCAGGTACCCTCAAAAATAATTAAGCTGATTTGAAATCTTGCTGTTTATAATGCATTGATATCATTATTTTGAAACTGCGTATACTGGGACCAAATAGGTGATTATGAAGCTACACTTTTTGTGTAAAAATACCTAAAAATGAGAGGCGTCTGGATGGTTCAGTTGGTTAAGTGTCTGACTCTTGATTTCAGCACAGGTCATGATTTCGGGGTAATGAGATCCACATCAGGCTCCCTGCACTCAGTGCAGTGTCTATTCAAGATTCTTTCTCTCCCTCTGCCCCTTCCCCCTGCCTGCGCTTTCTCTAAAAGAAATAAACCTTAAAACATAAAAATGCAAAAATCAAATTATGTAAAAAGTTCTGTGATCCTAAATCTAAACTTGAAATATCAATATGAACTAATGACTAGAGAGTTCTCTTTCTAGAGGATATATGTGATCTTAACTCCCTAGAATTCAGACTACAGTCTGTAAAGATCATTTCCAACTGAAAAAAACCAAGGCCACATGAATAGCCACCTTCAGTTTGAGATGGAAACTCAAGATGAATTTTTTTTAAAAGCTAAAAAGCAACAAAGTTATTTATCAAAAACTATTCGGATCAGAACAAAAGGATACAGCAGCCAATTTCAAAGGGTTCCCATTTGCCAAAGGTGGAAAACTGTGCCCCCAAAAAAGTGAAATGTCTATACAAATTCAGACGTTCTTAAAAATAATCACAACAGCAAAAACCTCACTGGTCACTTCTGGAGTTGGCTCTGGCATCAGCACCTTCTCATTATCTAGTCACTCGCACAGGCAGGGCACATTCTCCTGTATAGAATTTCAGTTAATAAATGCAGAGGAAATGACAGAATTAGATTATTACCATTTTGTAAACTAGTAAAACCATGGACCTAGGCAAAGATGATAAATGGCTGCGAAAATCATCAGATGAAAAACTCACAGAA
The DNA here is from genome assembly GCA_002007465.1 of Ailurus styani. Taxonomy (NCBI): domain Eukaryota; kingdom Metazoa; phylum Chordata; class Mammalia; order Carnivora; family Ailuridae; genus Ailurus; species Ailurus styani. Next base: position 2,598,179 of record LNAC01000109.1, read on the forward strand.
AAATTAAAATAGAAGAATCTAACTGAAACAGCTGAGCCCAGGGATCATTACCAACTTCACAAAAGGGAGGCAGCCGGACTTCACAGTGCTCCTGGTGTGATGCAATCACAGGTATGTGATGTTCTGCCAAAGTAAGTGAACTTGAATCTAATCAAGCCTTAGGACTCAACTTCCCATTTACAGGGAACATAGGGGATTGTGTAAATGTTAAAATGATGCCATGATGATGGAAACTTAATCTAGAATGTGGGAAATTCCAAAGAACAAAATGATCCAGTTTTTTCAAAGGCATGAAAAAACTTATAGATTAAAAGAGTCTAAGAGACACAGGAACCAAACGCAAAGAACTGATGTTTGGTCCCTCAAAGAAAGAAACTGTAATAAGACAGTTTTCAATAAGACAGATAACAGACAATCTGAATATGTGACGATATTAACAACTATTAAGGAGGGGTGCCTGGGTGGCTCAAATGGTTGGGTGTCTGCCTTCAGCTCTGGATCCTGAGATCAAGCCCCATGTCGGGCTCCCAGCTTAGCAGGGAGTCTGCTTCTGCCTCTGCTAGTGCTCTCTCTCTCTCAAATGCAAAACAAAACCAAAAACACCCAAATATTAAGGAATCATTATTGTTTAAGAGGAATAATGCCACTCTGGTTATTAATGTTTACAAAAAGTTTTAAAATACACTGAAGTCCCTATAGGTGAAATGACAGGTTTGTAATTTACTATAAAACACAAGGGCAAAAAGCGGGTGGGGATGGACTGATGGAAAAAGATGTCAAAATGACGGTAACTAACAAGTGAAGTTACAGGGAGGTCCATTAGATTCCCTTTTGTGTACATTTGAAATTCAACATAATAATAATAGTAGTACAGGTATACTTCAAGTTTTATTGCACTTCGCAAATATTGTTTTTAACAAATTGAAGGTTTGGAGCAAATCTATTTCAAGCAAGTCTATCGGTGCCATTTTCCTAACACCATTTGCTCACTTCATGTCTCTATCTCACATTTTGGTTAAGTGTTGCAGTATTTCCAACTTTTTGTTATTACTTCCTTTGTTACGGTGACCTGTGATCTTTGATGCTACTTTTGTAATCGTGAAGCCACAAACCATGCCTTTATAAGGCAACCGACTTAAACAAGTATGTGTGCTCTGACTGTCCCATTAACTGGCAGTTGTCCCATCTCTCTCCCTCTTCCAGCCTCCCTATTCACCAAGATACTACAATATTGCAATTATACCAGTGAACAACCCCACAGCAGCCTCTTAAGTGTTCAACTGAAAGAAAGAGTCACATGTCTCACACTTTAAATCAAAAGCTACAAATGATCAAGCTTAGTAAAGAAGGCAGGTCAAAAGCCGAGACACACTGAAAGCTAGGCTCCTTGCACCCAATAGCCAAGCTGTTGAACGCAAAGGAAAAGTTCTTGAAGGAAATGAAAAGTACTACCCTAATGAACACAATGAATGATAAGAAAGTGAAAAAGGCTTTATTGTTGACATGGATAAAATCTGAGTGGTCTGGGTAGAAGATCAAACCAATCACACCATCGCCTTAAGCAAGGTCTAACTCTTCAATTTCACAAAGGCTGAGAGGTAAGAAGCTTCAGGAGACAAGTCTGGAGATAGCAGAGCCTGGCTCAGTGAGAAGCTTCGGGGAAGAAGCCATCTCCATAACAAGAGGAAGGAGCAGGTGCTGATGTAGAAGCCGGAGGAGGTCATCCAGAAGATATAGCTAAAATCATTCATGAAGGGGACTACACCAAACCACGGAATTTCCATAGAGAGAGCCTATATTGGAAGAAGACACTATCTAGGACCTTCGCAACTACAGAAAAGTCAGTGCCTGGCTTCAAAGGTCAGGCTGACTCTTGTTAGAGGCTAATGCGACCAGTGACTTTAAGTTGAAGCCAGTACTCACTCACCAGTCTGAAAATCCTAGAGCTCTTCAGAATTATTCTCAATCTGCCTGTTGTGATGATTATTCCCACTGGTGAGGCTTAGGCCTTCATCTTTCATGTATGTTACTGTAAAAGCCTTATGGATTACCTTATCTCAAAAGTTTTCTCCACTCAAATCTCTTCCTCCATTAATGCTTTATTTTTTTCTCGCTACTATATATAGAGTACCTACTTACTGACATGGATTGTAAGGAGTATTTTTCAAGCACTGCCTTCAATCTTTATAATAATCCTTGGGAAATGAGAAAAGGAAAGTTGAAGTGATTCACCTGCCTGAGGCCCTATAGCTACTAAGTGTCAGAGCCAAAATCTGAATCCAAGTCTGTCTGGCAGCAAAGCTTGCTCTGTTCCTAGGCCATACTGCATCCTCTTTCTAAGAAAGAATTGCAATTTTTTCTAAAAAAGAATTTTAAAAAATTTACAGTATTTCACTCAATTCAATTCACAATCATTCGCTCAATTCTCAATAACGGCAGGATGAATTTCTTTTATGATCCAGTGCAATCTGGACTGAATCTACCTTTTCAATCAAATTAATATCATTTATTGAATTACTCATTCTTTCCCCATTTATCTGCAATACTGGCTGTTTTATATCAGCTGTCCCCATATGCACAGGTTTACTTTCTGGGCTTTCTACTCTGTTCCCTGGGTCTAAGTTATCACTCGAGGGTTTGCATCTTCTGTTAACTCAGAGGTAATCCCAATATCTGACAGGTGGAACGTGGTTAGTAAGCACTGGCTCATCAATTAATGCTCGGAACACCCTTCTCCCATGTCACAAGAACATACCTGAGAGAAACCTCGAGTCGAACTGTAAGAACTGGTAATGGCGTTGCGGCTGGAGCTAGGGATGCCACCTGTGTACGTGCTCGTCAAGGAGCTCATGGAAGAGGTGCGAGATCTCTTATTCGAGTGGTCATCAGAGCTCTGGGAATTGAGACCTCTCTTCAGAGAGCCAGGCCTAACAAAAGAGAAAAAGATAGTGTGCTATGTAAGGCAACATTCTTTAAAGCCTTCATCTATGGTCATAAGATATTTCTTAAACAAACTTAATAAAAAAGGATAAAGCTCTTAATGCTATTGTTACCACTTCAGCTAAATATTTCAGACAAAGTCAGGAAGGGAAAGCCAAATATTTAAAAAATTAAATGTATGACTCCACTTTTACAATATTCTAGGAAAAAAACGCACACTATTCCACAGTGATAAAAAGCACATCAGTGGATGCCTAGGGGCAGGACTGCTGGAAGGTGTTACTAAGGGGCATGGGGTAACTTTTGAAGGTGAAAGTTATGTTTATTACCTTGGCTATGACAATGGTTTAACAGGTGTATACACGTCATAACTTATCAGACTGTACACTTTAAAAAGGCACAGTTTATTATAATGTCAATTATACGTCAATAAACCTACTAAAAAAACCAGAGTTAAGAAGAGGAACCAACCAATTTTTCTAAGCTTCCAACCAGAGTATCCTTCCTGTAGAACAGTCATCCAACCTTTGTTACAATGTAGACAACTCCCTTTCTCCTAGAGTGATGAATGTCAACCACGGACTAGTTTATTGTTATGCTGATGAAAACGTATTTCCTCTAACTTCCACCTATGGATCTATTTGGAGCCGAACTGAACAAATGTTAGCCTTTTCTTCATGCAACTGCCCTCTGGTTTTTGGTGACCATTATCCTTCCCTCCCTCATTTCCTTATTCCCCTTGAGATTTTTCTCTCTTGGGTTAATACTTTATACCTTCAAAACCCACTCATGCACGGTCACCATCCTGTAACATCTTACAATCGCTTCACTCGGATTGAACGTCAGGTTGTGCTTATCGTCTCTTACAATGTAGGCCACTGAACCAAGCACAACACTACATGGACAATGAGAGCACAACTGAGGACAGCAGGACACCACCACCTCCCACCTGCTCCATTCTAGTCTTTGTTCTGCTATCAGCACAGTCTTGTAGCACATTAGCTCTTCTCACAGCCTTATCACACTCCTGACTCAATAAGCACCTAAGTTACCTCAAGTCTTTTCACACAGATTTCCAAGACACTTTTCCTCTCATCCAAATCCTAAATGTATTTAAACTCAAATGTACAAACTTAACATTTATCTTAAATTTCATACTGTCACACTTTTAACCATTGCACAAACCTCTTTATCCAGTTATTAAATATACATACAAACTCTTAGCCTTACCATATTTTATCCATATTAATGAGAAAACATTAAAAAAATTAGAATATGGTTATTGTGGGACATTACTCAAAATGTTCCTCTCTGATGTCAAAGATTTGAACCTGAACTAATAAAGCAATGCAAAAACACAGAGGAAAATCTATAGGACAACAGCTCTCACTATGCCCTTCCCCAGTCTACCTCATCCAGATGGATTCTCACTTACTTAGGCACAAAAGAAGCAGGGACTCCGTTGGCCACCAGGGGCTCAAAGGCTGAATGTCCACTCCCACTGCTATCATGGCGCCTGTGACAAATCAAAAAACCCTCAATTATATGAATTGACTTTTTTTTTTTTCCTTAGAGCATCCTCTCATACTCTTGGAAACTTATACTATTTCTGTGGCATGTAGAAATGGCTAGACAAGAAAAAGGCTGCTTTAAATCCTAAAGATTCTGAAAAGTAGATTTATTCTAAGACTATCCTCATAATAATGAGTATAAAAATGCTTCAAGACCTTTTGAACTTACTCAGGTGTATTATTTGCTAACTTCTCTCCAAAGTATTACAATCACAAATTTAATACCCTACCATCCACAAATAAAAAACAAAACACAAAAACATTTTAGGGACTAAACCACACATCCCACAATGCTCTAGACGTTAATATGGCAAGTCTGTTAGGGAAAAGCTTCACATATCACACATAAGGGCCTAGGCGTGGTGCTCATAATTACTGCTTATTCCAAGTGTGAGAAAGATAATACAGAATCTTCAGTTACAGGCTCGCTGGGGTCAAGAAAAATTTTAACCTTGGAGAATATGAGAGACTTATCTGGACCATAAGAATGATGATTTCCGGGCGCCTGGGTGGCTCAGTGGATTAAAGCCTCTGCCTTCGGCAGGTCATGATCTCAGGGTCCTGGGATGGAGCCCTACATCGGGCTCTCTGCACAGCAGGAAGCCTGCTTCCTCCTCTCTCTCTCTCTGCCTGCCTCTCTGCCAACTTGTGATCTCTCTCTCTGTGTCAAATAAATAAAATCTTTGAAAAAAAATCATCTCTACTCATCATTAGATTCCTATGTCACATAAAAACACAACCATTTATTAATATCTCTCTACCTAACTTTGCATTGGTAGTACCAAAGAGGGCCGACTTTGTAGGATATGAATAATCTGGCTTAGGTAATGGTTATATTTAACAAGTGTGGGGTCCACTGTCTCCTCAGAGTGTTTCCTTGACCAACACAAAGAAGCCCCCTTCTCATTAGTCTATTATATCATCCTGATGTGCTTCCTCTTTTTTTTTTTAACTTCTGTATACATACAATCTAGAATTCCTTATTTTATTATCCAAGACCCATGAGAACTCTGTCTTACTCACTGCTCTATCCACAGTACCTAGAGTAGGCCCAGGCACACACTAGGTGCTCAATCTGTCAAATTAAAAGATGAGTGAAACCCTTAACTGATTCTTGGAAAGCACTTATGCATCACACCTAGTGACTTCAACTTCTGCTCTTTCCCTCCTAGGAGACCGACTGCTTATTCCGTTTTCATTAAAATATCAGAAACCAAATAATGGAATTGGTTTTACTCTCATTACTGATAAATCTACCATATTCCAGTCTTCGCTTTTCTTCACCAAGCATTTCCTTTGGCACCAATATGATATTCAAATGATGGTTACCCAAATAACTGAGCAACACAAGCTGATGAAGGGAAGAATTTCAGCATTCTCTCTAAAAAAAATAAAATTTAGCACATCTGTATCAAAAGTATGAGGCTAACATGGCTAAGAGTTGTCACCTTATCTCTAGTACTTAGAGGAAAAGGTAAGTTATAGAATTTAACCTGTACCTTAGGAAGCTAACAGCATTAAAGCCCTTGCTACCAAGCTCTTCCATGGAATCCAAAGAATAGCACCTACAGAGGCTCACAAACTGCTTCTTTTTAGGAGTGATCTGTATTTCAACAAATCACAGGAGTCTACGTGGGAGGCCTGTTTAGTACTCTGTGGGGCCTGTTACCTTCTTTTATTTTCCTGGCTATCAGAAAATATTTGGTCTTCCTCCTCCACTGTCCTTTTCTTCCTCTCCTTGAGGGCACTCAATACGGTCTCCTTTGCACATGGGTCTGGGGCATTACTTGATGGTGAGGACAGTGTTGAGTTGATTGTCTGCTCTGATCTGTAATGAAAAACAAGATTCTGGCATTAAGATATGTTAATAACCATGCCATATAGCATAGACTTCAATCACTGGAAATCAGAAGCTAACTAATAAGCAAAAGTATACACTGATAGAAACTGCCCTCAGAATTAAAGCTACAATTTAAAGCCAAAACAAAACGCTGCTCAAGGACTAGAGTTAGGGATTTCTCATTCAAATAAGCACCTTCTTCCCTTTTTTGCTTTATAGTTGATTTGTCAGAAGAACAGCTGTGGAAAAATAAGTGGAAATAAACAGGAGTTTATTCTGCCAGCAGTAACACTCACATTGGTGAACGAGTCCATTTACTATCCGGAGGAGCAATCCTCACTGTCACTGGGCTGCACACCATTTTGGAATTACGAGCAGATAGCACAGTCTTCTTGTGATAACCATTCCAGCACACTGTAGGAAGTACACCCAGAAGGGAATACTGGGCCTGTTGGATTGGATAGCGTCTTCGAGGTGTTATCATAAACCGATTTGATAAAGTCCCACAATCCCTAAAGAGAACGGGAGACACATTATAGAACCAAAGAAGCTTGAAGGAATGGCAGAAATGTAAATACTAATGACGTGGTTCAGTTATCTTCCAGAGAGCTTAAACCACTTAAATTAAAAAAGGTTTATTTATTTATTTAGAGAAATCTGAGCACACGCGGGCGACGGGCAGAAGAGGGAGAGAAAATCTCAAGCAGACCGCCCTGAATGCACAGAGCCTGATGCAGGACTTCCCCCTCACAAACCTGAGATCACAACCTGAGCCTAAACCAAGAGTCGCATGCTCAAACGAACTGAGCCACCCCGGAGGCCCTTAAACTGCTTTTTGAGCCACAAAATAACACAGCATTTTTATGGCAAAGTTCCCCCATTCCATCTAAGGATGGAAAGTGGCAGCTGCTTAGCAGCTGTCCCTACAATGGACTTCAACAATTTTGAGAGGGAAACGGAAAACCCTGCTTACACAAGGAAAACTGCAATGGAAGAAAAGGAGGAACTTTTCAAGAATTCTTATGTCTTTTCAATCTTTTATGCTGAGTCATAAGTAATAAACACCCAAAGTCAAACATTTTGACACCTAAATTCATCTTTCAACTAAATGTACTCATCGATAATCCAATATTTTCACCAAAATTCTGTATTCTTTTGTAATGGTCGGCTATTGGGACTAAACGGAAATGCCCCTTTAATTTGATCATCTTTATCAATCACGTTTTATCAAAGAGGGGTCTCCTGGGAACACCTCTTTGAGTTCGGCTAACTGACCTAATTGCTCTTTATTGGTCCAAATAAAAAATACAACAAAACATACTATTATAACTACTCTAGAAAGACCAAGATATTTTCACCAGAAGTAGGGACGTTTTAGTAGCTTACGAAGTATTTTTCTAAAGGCTGTATTAAAATTCAGTTTTAAAAACTGTTAAAAAGGGAAGAGCTCTGGCATCACATTTCATTCCAAAGGCTCAAGGAAGGCAGGGGACGGCTGACACACACCAAGGTGTTTCAAGAGGACAAAGCGACACAGAATCCACTTTTGACTTGATGAAAACGAAAATCGGATTTAAAAGTCAAGCTCTCCATTCAAAGCCGGTCGAGGGAGAGGAGGGTGTGGGGAAGATTAGCGGATCTTACCGGTGGGAAGGCCTCCTAGAGGGTCGGAGAAGAGGAGTGGGGAGAGAGGGGTGAATGTGATGCACACGATGGGCCGAGCGCGCGGGCGACGCGGCGCGGGCGGGAGTGCGGCGGCGGCCAGGCCTCTCCAGCAGGTCCCGCGCCTCCGGGGTGGGGGCAGGCTGCGGGGGGCCGGGCTTGCCCAGGTAACTGCCCATGAGGAGCAGTTCGGCGGGGTCGGGTCCTTCGAGCAGGGTCCGCGGCTCTAGGAGATTTCCGTTTACCGCGGACTTGGCTGGAGGCGAGACGTGCAGGGTTCGCTGACGCCGCGCGTTCCGAACGAGCGAAGAGAGAGCGCGCGAACCGCGGGGCTCACGGCTCAGTCCCCACCAGGCCGCGGTTGCCCCCACGGCCAGCCAGGCCAGCGCCGCCGCCGCCGGCACCAGGTACAGCACGAGGCCGAACAGCGACAGGCCGAGGAGCGCCGCCCCGGCCGGGCCGCCGCAGCCCCCACCTCGGCCCCGGCCGTCCCTGACGCTCGCTAACGGCCGCCNCCAGGCCGCGGTTGCCCCCACGGCCAGCCAGGCCAGCGCCGCCGCCGCCGGCACCAGGTACAGCACGAGGCCGAACAGCGACAGGCCGAGGAGCGCCGCCCCGGCCGGGCCGCCGCAGCCCCCACCTCGGCCCCGGCCGTCCCTGACGCTCGCTATCGGCCGCCGCCGCTCGCCTCCGCCAGCCGCCGCAGCCGCCGGAGACATCGCGGCTCCGCGCCGCGGAGAAGACTTAAATATCCCAGCGTGCACCGCGCCGCGCACCGCGTCACCGCGCGCCGACTACGTCACTGCGCAGACGACTCGTACGCGCGACCGCGCGGGCAACGCCGCCGCTACCTGGCAACGCGCTAGACCTGACCCCAATCTGCAAATGCGGCCTCCCAGAAACAGCGAGTTAGTCTTCTCGCGTTGAAAATGAAAGCCCTGCAAAGCTACCACTCACGTAATGCTGAATCCATGTTGTTTTCTAGAGGGCTGAACTCCCCGGAAGAGGTTGTTACCGGGCACTTTTTTCACGATTACTACCAGACGTGGTGAGTTTTTCAGTTGCCCTGTTTCTGCCAAAGGGGGTTTACATGCACAGCAACAGTGAAAAGCCAGACCAGCCCAAACGAACCACCCTTGTTAAATGTGGATCTTACTCTAATAAACTGCCGATCAAGCAGCCTAGTAGTCTAATATATTGCGGATCAAACCTGAAGCTGCAAGCTAAGTTTAATTTCCTGCCGTACAAATTGGTTAAGTGGGACAGTTTACTACCAAATTTCACATCATGGTTCAGAATCGGGTAGATTTTGAGGATTTGTGATCAATTTACCTATGTTAAATATGATGGTCTGGGAAAGTGAATGAGTGGTTGGTGAGGGCTGGGTAGTGTGTTGGGGTTCTGAAAATGGAGAATGACTGCTAAAGGGTAGGGTTTTCTTTTGGAGGGGGACAAAAAATGTTTTCAAGTTAGATTATGGTGGGGTTGCACAACCCTGTGAATTCTATGGTATGTGAATTTTATCTTAATAAATCCATCTTTAAAAAAAAAAGCCTTGGTGGTCTGCCAATTCAGATTTTGATCTAGTTCAGCTTACTTGGCCATTCATTCACTCCACTACTGATAGACACAAAAGATTAAAAGACAGGGTCCCTCATCTCTAGAAGCCTTCTGTTTAGTGGAGAAGAAAGATGCATAAGTTCTTCGATTCACTGTGGCCAGTGTGATAACAGAGGAACAGAAGAGAGAGGGAATGATAAAAGAGGAAGACAGGCTTGGAGGTGTTTCTGGAGCCAACAAGAACTGGCTAAAGCAGGTTTAAGGCAGATGTGGGAGTACTGTGCAAAAGCACAGAGATGAAAAGGAGTCCGGCTGGAGATTAGGAGGTTTGAGGGAATAAAGAGGTTAGAAAGATAGGCAGGACTCGGTAAAGAGGCCTCTGGAGCAACCTGAAGAGATGAGAAGGGCAGACAGTTCTCCCCAACCCATTACAAGGGTAATTCTGCTTCTGTCTGATTTCATGAAAGACCTCATTTGAAAAGAAAACAGGATGGGCTGTGTTACTTAGGAACAGATCTCAGTAGTAGCAGTGGGAAGAGTGGAACAAGAGCCACGCTGCAGTGAGTTAAATTGTGAATGGAAAACCAGGAAGTAGAGGCAGTAAGTACAGACTTCCCATTGAAGGACTCTGGATAAGGAAGAAGAAAGTATCTAGCTCAGCAAGGACCCTTTAAATTATCATATATTACTGGTATTCAGAGGAGGAGCCAGACATAAAAGCCATCAGTGTACACATGCCATAAGACTAAGATTACTTGGGAATTAATGTAGATAGGTCTGAGACTTGAGCCCCAGGGCACCCCACTGTTTAGAGGTCGAAGAAATGGGCACACAAAACTGCAAATCATTTAGTAAAATATAAATATGACTACATTAAAATTTAACACTTCTGTATCGGAAAAGACTACATAGGTGCTGAAAGACAAGCTGAGACTGAGAAGAAACAACTAATACAAACAAGAAACCCTCATATAACTCATTTAAAAACCATGTAACTAGAATTTATAAGGAACGCCTAAGAATCAGTACAAAAAGACTCAACTGTAAAAAAGGACAAGTGATATAAAAATGTAATTTACTGGGGTGCCTGGGTTGCTCAGTCATTAAGCGTCTGCCTTTGGCTCAGGTCATGATCCCAGGATCCTGGGATCGAGCCCCTCATCGGGCTGTCTGCTCACTGGGAAGCCTGTTTCTCTCTCTCCCACTCCCCCTTGCTTGTGTTCCCTCTCTCACTGTGTCTCTCTCTGTCAAATAAATAAAATCTTTAAAAAAAATGTAATTTACTGAATAGGAAACCCAAATGACCAATAATAAATAAATACATATGTACATCTGTAAATACCTCACTAGTAATCTAGGAAATCTTTACTAAAGTAAGAAGAAACCATTTTGCATTCCTTTGTACAAGTAGAAAAATTTAATAGTTCAACAAGATTAAATTTTGGCAAAGATGTGGAACAAATGGAATGATGCGTTGTTTGTAGGTATGTAAAACTACAATTTGGAAAGCAATCTAACAATATCTAATAAGACTGAAGAAATAGGCACCTTATAACTTTGCAATTCTCATTTCTGGGTACAAAGACAGTCATTGCGGCATCATTTGTATTACTGACAATTTGAACACACCTAAATGTCGAATGTCTACCAACCAAGAATGGAGAAGTAGTGGTGTAATTCATTTAATAAAATACTATAAAAGAAGCTGAAAATTAACCACCTTTCTAGCCATAATTGATTCTAGGCTAGTCCTCCCACCATGAACAACTATAAAAATGAAAAAAATTTATGAAGCAACTACTTTCAGACAAAGAACAACAGAAAGTGCAAGACTGATCCCTGAGAGGAAACTCATGAAGTAAGCCCCGAAAATCACCAAGTTCCTCTAAGTGGAGACAATTTCCCAAGTGTAGTGCAGACAGAGTATGAGCAGAGTAGGGAGATCCCATGGGGCTGAGGAGGCAAAAATTGACTTCAAGATAGGTGAAACCGGTGGAAACCACTGGGCAGAGCAACAGGAAGAATGGTGTCATGCAAACAGGGAGTTCCGGAAGGCTGTGTGTGAGTCCCCTAAAAGTCTCTGGCTGAAGGCTGAAGTCTCTGGCATGATGATTAATTTTATGTCTCAACTGAGTCTCAGGGTGCCCAGGTACTTGGTTAAAGATTATTTTGCAGTATGTCTATGAGAGTATTTCTGGATGAGATTAACATTTGAATTGGTAAACTAAGTAAAGAACATTGCCCTTCCATAGTGGGTAGGCCTCAACCAATCTGATAAAGGCCTAAATAGAACAAAAGGCCTGGGTAAGAATTCTTTCTGCCTGGCTTTTAGCTGGGACATCTATCTTCTCTCTCCTTCTTTCAGACTTGAACTGGGAACTAACTCATACTATCGGCTCTTTTGCTTCTTAGGCCTTTGGCCTTGGACTGAAACTATACCATTTGCTCTCCTGGGTTCCCAGCTTGTTGACTACAGATCTTGGGACTTCTCAGCCTCCATATTGCATGAACCAATTCCTGATAGAGTGTGTGTGTGTATCCATCCTATTGGCTCTCTTTCTCTGGAGAACTCTGAATAATACAGCCAGGCAGTATATGCAGAGAGATTCCCTGAGGCTTACTAGAAAGCAAAGAACTAAATGGGTTAAGATTAGAACAGAAATATTAGAGTTAGAGCATTCCTGGGGTAAGAGCATTGCCAGGGGAGTTATGGCCCTACCAAAATGGAGAGATCTCTTAAGTGCATCTTTAACATCCTTGGAATCCAGTTGAAACAGCAGAAAGGTTACAACTTGAGGTAAGGATCATAGTCTAGAGTAAGGCCTATTCTAGGTCTGCCTTAATAAATTCTAAAATCAAACCATGACAAGATCCACAGGAAACAAGTTTGGAGGTTGAGTATCACCAAGTTAGTAGGGCTTGGGAAATACTCTGGGCTCTTCACTGATGTGTAAAGACAACACAAAAAACCAAGTATAAACAAGAGTAAGGTCATTAGCCAGTAATTACACTGCCTGCTACAACAAGAATCCATATACCTCATGGAGAAATAAGAGACTCCAGAGTTCATTGTTCATTCTATTTCAGAGTTCATTCCATTGTTCACAATGTACAATATTCAACAAAAAGCCCTTTAGGTCTACAAAAAAATAAAACAATGTGATCCATAGTCAAGAAAAAAAGCAGCATATAGAAATGAACCCAAGATGGTTTACATGTTAGACTTAGCCAATCAAGATCTTAGTGAAGAATGAAAGAAAAGCACGGTCTTAAGAAGTAAATACATATGGAATCTACCCAGAAATGGCAATTATAGGGAGGAAACTAACCTAAATGCTAAAACTAAAAAATTGAAAATTTTTACTAGATAAGCTTGCCAACAGATTGGAGAGAGGAAAATAAAGCCAGTGGACTCAAAGACAGATCAGCAGAAATGATCTCATAATGAACAGACCCTCCAGGATCTAAAAGCAATATCAAATAGCCTACCATACATGTAACTGGACATTCACAAGGAAAAATGAAATGGGGCAGAAAGATATATTTAAAAAATAATGTTTGAATTATCTGAATGTGATGAAAAATTACAGTTTAAAGATCCATGAAGCTGAACAAACTACAAAGCAACTAAAACAATAACTGCAGCTTCTAATCAGAATCAAGGTAGGCTAGGGGACAATGAAAAAAAATTTTAAATGCCAGGGTTGGAGGGGAATCTTGTCATGCCAGAATTCTGTGTTCAGCAGAAAATCCTTCAAAAATGAGAGTGAAATAGACACTTCCTGATAAATGAAATCTAAGAGAATTCATCACTGGCAGAACTGTACTACAAGGAATGTTATTTAAGGCTGTCCTTTAGACCAAAGGGAGCTAAGACCAAATGGAAATGTGGAACTATATGAAGGAATGAAGACCATCCTGGTAAAGAAGTGGGTAAATGTAAAAAACTGTTTTTTCATGATTTACTTTAAGAACTGATTGTTTCAAGTAAAAATAAAGAGACATTGTATAGGTAGATATAACAAATATAGAAGGAAAAGATGTAATAACAACCACTAGAAGCTGTGTTGTGGGGAGGGTAAGTGTAATTATACTATTGTAAGGTTATTATATTTGTGATATGGAAAGCAGGAAGTGGGACATTTGAAGTGCCACGTCTGACATGAGAAAGGGTATGGTGAAAGAGAAATAGGAAAATGATGTGTAAAGGTATTTGATAGTGACTATATCCTGGATCATAGAGAAGTCTTAGTAAATGTAAAAGAATAGATATAAAGCAAAGTGCATTCTGTAAGCATAGTGAAATTAAACTAGAAAATCAATAACAGAAACAAAAGGAGACTCTCCAAACACTTGATAATTAAACAACATAATCTAGTTAATCTAAAAGTCAAATAGCAAATCTCAGAAATTTAATTTTTTATTTTTTTAAAAGATTTTATTTATTTATTTGACAGAGAGAGAGATCACAAGTAGGCAGAGAGGCAGGCAGAGAGAGAGGGGGAAGCAGACTCTCTGCTGAGCAGAGAGCCTGATGCAGGGCTTGATCCCAGGACCCTGGGACCATGACCTGAGCCGAAGGCAGAAGCTTAACCCACTGAGCCACCCAGGCACCCCAGAAATTTCATTTTTGAAATGAATTACAATGAAAATATAATGTATCAAAACCTAGAATAGGGGCTTTTACTCCTGAAGATAATGGAACAACAGATTTACCCTCTGACCTAGAACAACAACAAAACCCAGACAATATATGAAACAGTAGTTTCCAAGACTACAAATTAGACAACAAGGGGCAATGTCCACTGAATTGAGAAACAGGGTGAGCCCTATGATTATCACAGCTTACTGTCTTGAGTTTCTAGGCAGTGTTACAGAAAAGAAGGAAACAGAGGAAGAGCCCAGTGGATTTCCTGACTTGAAATATAGGGCTAAGAGTTTGGGGAGATCAAAACAGCTAAAGTTTAAAAGACAGAACACCAGCGAGAAAACTGAAAAGAGTTCCCAGAGACCTACAGAGGTTTTTCTTGAGTAGTTTGCACAGTACTCATGAGTGTCTGTTTATGGGAAAACTACCCAATGCCAAGGAAAAAGCCATCCAAAAGTATTAAAAGAAACAGGATCTGACATTAACAATGGATCAAGAATCATGTTTATTCTCACCAGCCAGACTGTAAAAACTCATAATAGGATATTATGTACTCAGGTGTACTCAGGAAGGTGCTGCCTCAGTAATGGGAAATAATCAGCCTTATACTGAGCACTGCTCTGGACCTACCTTATAGGTCATAAAAGCAAAACATGAAAGGATCAAGCTATTTCCAACAATCTTACCTACATCCCAAAACAAATTTCAAGAAAATGCACAGGACTAAAAAAAAATGACCAGCACTCAAGAAGGTAAAATTCAGTGTCTGGCATCCAAACAAAGACCACCAGGCCTGTAAACAAGCAGGGTAACAGCTCATCAGGAGGAGAGTAATCAATCAAAACTGACCCAGAACTGACACATGTTAAAATTAACAGAGGAAAATAAAAATTATTTTATTCCATATGTTCGAAAAGATAGAGATTGGAAAAATATAAGAAGAAATACCTGCCTCGAACTTCCCAAACATAATGAAAAATACACATCTTCATATCTGAAGCTCAATCTCAAGTACACAAAACAAAGAGAACTATAACAAGTCACATCATAACCAAATTGTTCAAAACCAGCGATACACGTAAGACCTTAAAGACAGCTAGAGAAAAAAGATGTTACTTACAGAGGAACAAAGATAAGGATAGTACCAAATATCTTCTTGGAAACAATGCAAAGGAGAAGACAGCAGAGTAACAACTTTAGAGTACTGATAGAAAAAACTGTAAATCTAGAATGATATACCTGGTGAAAATATCTTTTAAAAAGGTGAGATAAAGAGGTCTTCAGACATACAAAAGCTAAGAGAATTCTTGACTACCAAACTAACAGTATAAGAAATGTTAAAAGATGTCCTTCAGGCAGAAGGAAAATGATCCCAGATGGAAACCTGGATCTACACAAAGGAAGGAATTCAGAGCACTGGAAATGGTAACTGTATAGGGATATTTATGACATTTACCCCTCATTATTTAAATCTCTTTAAGACATAACTGAGTGACCTAAGCAAAACAGCAGAGTAGGCAGCTTCAATCTCCCATCCTCCAACAGAAATAAGCAAACAAACAAAAAACAAGAAAAAAAAAAAACAAGCAGTAACTATCAGAACCAACTTTATCAGAACTCCAGGAAACAATCAGAGGTTTGCATCAACCAAACAAATGCTGAATTAAAATAAAGTGGTAGAAAGCTTTGTGGTTTTGTTTTGTTTGTTTTACTTGGATTCTCTTGCTCTGCCCTTTCCCCTCCCCTCTCTGAAATAAATAAATAAATCTTAAGAAGAAGGAGGAGGAGGAGGAGGAGGAGGAGGAGGAGGGGGAGAAGAAGAAGAAGAAGAAGAAGAAGAAGAAGAAGAAGAAGAAGAAGAAGAAGAAGAAGAAGAAGAAGAAGAAAGAAGGAAGAAGGAGGAGGAGGAGAAGGAGAAGGAGGAGAATGAGAAGAAGAAGGAGGAGAAGGAGGAGAAGGAGAAGGAGGAGAAGAAGAAGAAGAAGGAAGAAGAAGGAAGAAGAAGAAGGAAGAAGAAGAAGAGACCCCAGGGAAGTCTGTGTACAGAGAAAGGCCATGTGAGAACACAGCAAGAAGATGGGCATTGCAACCAAAAAGAGAGGACTCAGGAGAACCCAGCCTTAACAACACATTGATCTTGGACCTTCAGCATCTAAGAACTGTGAAAAAATTAATTTCTATTGTTTAAGCCATCTAGTCTGTGGTATTTTGTTACGGCAACCCCCGAACAGACTAATACAGACTGCCTAAAGTATGGGAGGGAAAGCTGGGGAGTTTCTTTGGGAAATCAGGGCATTTGTAATTACCCATGTGTAAGAGAGAATTTAGAAGTCCACATGCATGCCCAGGGCAAGATGTGTGCTCAGAATATATCTGAAAAGACCCTAAGTTTTCACCTTGCTCTGATCCCTAGGATCAGTAGAGGCATGGATAAGTGTTTGGAAAAAAAAAAAAAAAGCTGCAGCGTGTAGGCAATCTAAAAAGACTAGGAGAAGTGGGGTTTTTTCCTTCTATATTTAGCTTCTGGTATTCAAGGACCTCTCTATCAAACCATTAGCTGAACACAAGCCAACATGACTGAGACTGCAGTGACCACTCATGACAATGAGATAGTCTGCAAAAATAGTTCGGAAAAGTCACAAAACAAGTAGACTATTACAGCCTTCAATGATTTAATTAAAAAAACCCCCAGCAAACAGGAGGGCAGAGGAGATCAGATTTCCAGAATTACTACAATATACAAATGTCCAACGACATTGTCAGTGACAATCACAAACCATGCAAAGAAACAGGACAGTGTGGTCCACCCAGAGTAACAAAAATAAACAGGCAGAGATCATTCCTTAGGACACCCAGACCTTAGACTTATCAAAAATTTTTAAAAGAACAGTGTTAAATATGCTCAAGAACTAAAGGGAAATGATGTAGGAGCAGAGGATATTGATAAAGAGATAAATTATAAACAGGAACCAAAGAGAAATTCTGGAGCTAAAAAGTACATTAACTGAGATAAAACATTCATTAGATAGTTTCAGAGCAGATTTGAGCAGGCAGAAGAATCACCAAACTTGATTGAAATTATCCAGTCTGAGGAGGAGCAGAAAGAAAAAAGATTGAGAAAAAGATGAACAGAGTCTAGGAGACCTGTAGCACGACAACAAGAAGACCAACATGTGCATTATGGGAGTCTCAGAGAAGAGAAAGAGAAACAGAAAGAATATCTGAAAAACTAATGGTCAGAACTTTCCAAATTTGGTGAAAGATATGAATCAGCACATATAAGAAGTCCACAAACTCTAAATAAAGTAAGCTCAAAGAGATGCACACCAATGCATACATTATAATCAAACTGTATAAAGACAGAGTCTTGAAAGCAGCAAGACAGAGGCAACTTATCAAGTAAAAGGATCCTCAGTAAGACTAACTCATTTATCATCTGAAATCATGGAGGCCAGAAGTTAGGGCTATACTGTACTTAAAGTGGTGAAAGATATCTGCACTCCCATGTTTACTACAGCATTATTTACAACAGCCAAGATATGGAAACAACCTAAGTGCCCATCTGTGGATGGAAGGGATAAAAAAGATGTGGTATATGCATGTATGGAATACTACACAGTCATGAGAAAAGGAAATCCTGCTGTTTAAGACAACATGGGTGGACCCTGAGGCCATTACACTAAGTGAGATAAGTCAGAGAAAAACAAATACTGCATGATATTATAAGTGGAATCCAAAAAATCCCACCTCTTAGAAACAAAGAGTAGAATGATGATTACAAGGGACGGGAGGTGGAGCAATGAAGGAGATATTGTTTAAGTGTACAAACTTGCAACTAATAGAAAAATGACTTCTGGAGATCTAATGTACAACATAGTGTTTATAGTCAACAATACTGTATTATAAACTTCAAAGATGCTAAGAGACTATAACTTAATTTTCTCAACACTAAAACAATGTTAATAATGTGACACGATAGAAGTCTTAGTTAAAGCTATGGTGGTAATCTTATTGCAATACATGAATGCATCAGGTCAACACACTGTACACCTTAAACTTACACAATGTTCTGTGTTTATGTCTCAATTAAAAAAAAAGTGGCAAAAGAAAAAACTTTTCAACCAAGAATTCTATATCCAGGAAAATTCTCCTTCAAAAATGAAAAAGAAATTAACTTATTCACAAATACAACTATGGAAGTTCAATAACACTAGATCCCCCTACATAAAATGCTAAAGTATGTCCTTTTACTGGAAATGAAAGGATATGAGATAGGAATTTAAAGCCATATGAAGAAAAAAAGATCTCTGGCAAAGGTAACTATATGGGCATATAGAGAAACCGGTATTATTGTATTTTGGTTTT
The DNA here is from genome assembly GCA_002007465.1 of Ailurus styani. Lineage (NCBI taxonomy): Eukaryota > Metazoa > Chordata > Mammalia > Carnivora > Ailuridae > Ailurus > Ailurus styani. The sequence continues at coordinate 2,616,765 of LNAC01000109.1, forward strand.
TAGCTTCATGTTTTATTTCTTTTCTTTTTTTAAAAGATTTTATTTATTTATTTGACACACAGAGAGAGATTACAAGTAGGCAGAGAGGCAGGCAGAGAGAGGAGAGAGGAGGAAGCAGGTTCCCTGCCAAGCAGGGAGCCCGATGCGGGCCTCGATCCCAGGACCGTGGGATCATGACCTGAGCGGAAGGCAGAGGCTTTAACCCACTGAGCCACTCAGGCGCCCCATGTTTTATTTCTTACATGATTTGAAAGACAAATGCATTAAAAGTAATTGTAAATCTGTGCTACTGTGCGTACCATATATAGAGATGCAATTTGTGACAATAATAATGGAGGGGTGGAGTTGTATAGGAGCAGAGTTTTTTTGTGCTATTAAGGTTTTTATCAATTCAAACTAGATGGTTATACGTTTAGGATGTTGGATGTAATTCCATGGAACAACAAAGAAAATGTTTTTTAAATACCTGCAAAAAGAAATGAGACGGAATAAAAATGGTCCACTACAAAAAATTAACTGAATACAAAAGCAGGCAGTGATGGAAAAAAAATGAAGGACAAAAAAAGTATAACATACAGAAAAAAAATAGGAGAAGGTAAAAGTCCTTCCTTGTAAGTAATTGCTTTAGATATACATTAAAAATTTCAGTCAAAAGGCAAAGATTGGGAGAATGGATAAAAACATGATCCAACTAAGTGCTGTCTACAAAAGACTCACTGTATTTTTTTATTTTGGGGGGAGGGAGGAAGGAGAGAGAGAGAGACAGAGATAGAGAGAGAGACTCTTAAGCAGGCTCCACACCCAGTGCAGAGCCCAACATGGGGTTTGATTTTAAAACCCTGCAGTCATGACCTGAGGTGAAATCCAGAATTGGAAGCTTAACCAATTCAGCCACCCAGGTGCCCCAAGGCACACTTTAGACATAAAGGCACAAGAAGGTTGAAAGTGAAAGGTTAGAAAAGATATTTAATCCTAACAGTAACCAAGAGAGACTCTGCAGTTACAACTATAGTATTATTAGACAAAAAAGACTTTAAGTAAAAAACCATTATGGGGCACCTGGGTGGCTTAGTTGGTTAAGTGTCTGCCTTTGGCTCAGGTCATGATCTCAGGTTCCTGGGATTGAGCCCCATGTCTGGCTCCCTGCTCAGTACGGAGTCTGCCTCTTCCTCTCCCTCTCCGCCCCCCACCCCTCTGCTAGTGCACTCCCACTCTCTCTCAAATAAATAAGTCTTTTTAAAGTTATGTTATTCACCATACAGTACATCATTAGTTTTTGATGTAGTGTTCCATGATTCATTGTTTGTGTGTTACACCCAGTGCTCCATGCAATACGTGCCTTTCTTAATACCCATCACTGGACTAATCCATGTCCCCACACCCCTCCCTCAAATAAACAAAATCTTAAAAAAAAACCCACAAAAAAACCATTATAAGACAGAGACATTATCTATTGATTAAAGGGCCAATTTTATCAAGAAGATATAGCAATTATAAACATATATGCAACAAAAAAACAGTGCCCCAAATTTTATGAAGCAAAAACTGAAGGAGCTGAAGGGAGAAATGGACAGTTCTGTGCTAACAGTTAGACTTCAATATACTACTTTAAATGGATAGACTATCTATACAGAAGCTCAGCAGGGAACTAGAGCACCCAACCAACACTATAAACCATCTACAGCTAAAAGACATAGACGGACCTCTGTACCCAACAACAGAAGAATACATATCCTTCTTAAGTACACATGGAATATTTTCCAGGATATGGCGTAAGTTAGATCACAAACTAAACCTTGATAAATTTTAAAAGACTGAAATCATACCATGCATCTTCTCAGACCACAAAGGAATAAAAATAGGAATCAGTAACAGAAGGGAAACAAAAAATTCACAAGTGGAAATTAAACAACATTCTTAAATAAACAGTTGGTCAAAGAAGAAATTGCAAGGGAAATTTAAAAATAGATAAAATCAAATGAAAAGATAACATAATTAAATGTATGAGATGCTGTGAGGGCAGTGCTCAGGAAGAAATGTATAGTTGTAAATGCCTACATTTAAAATGTGGAAAGATTTCAAATCAGTAACTTAACTTTATACCATGGGGAAGTAGGAAAAAAGAGCAAACTATATACAAAGCTAGCAGAAGAAAGGAAATAATGATGATTACAATGGAGATTAATGATATACAGAGTAGAAAACAACAGAAAATCAATAAAACCAAAACGTTTGTTCTTTGGAAATTTGGGCAAACCTATAGATAGACTGACTAAAAAAAGAGAAGATATAAATAACTAAAACCAGAAATGAAAGTGGGGACACTACTACCAATCTTAGAGAAATAAAAAAGGATTATAATACCATGAATACACCAACAAATGAGATAAATGAAATGGACAAATTCTTAGCAATATGCAAATTAAACCAACTAAAGATAGACTTGAAATCTTTAATTTTTATTTAAATTCTAGTTAGTTAACATTATAGTGCAATATTGGTTTCAGGAGTAGAATTCAGTGTTTCATCACTTACATACAACACCCAGTGCTCAACACAAGTGCCCTCCTTAATACTCATCACCCATCTAGCCCATCCCCCAACTACTTTTCTCCATCAACCCTCAGTGTGTTCTCTATTGCTAAGAGTTTCTTATGGTTTGTTTCTCTCTCTCTTTTCCCCCCTTCCATATGTTCATCTATTTTGTTTCTTAAATTCCACACGAGTGAAATCATATGGTATTTGTCTTTCTCTGACTGTCTTATTTCACTAGAATAGAAATCTCAATAGACCTATAACAAGTAAAAGGATGGTGCGCCTGGCTGGCTCAGTTGGTTAAGCATCTGACATTTGGTTTCAGCTCAGGTCATGATCTCAGGGTTGTGAGATTGAGCCCTGCATATGGCTCCACATTAAAGGTGAAGTCTGCTTGGGATTTTCCCTCTCCTTCTCCCTCTGCCCCTCCCCCCACTTGCATGCACTGTCTAAATAAATAAGTAAATAATTTTTTAAAAAAATAAAAAGACTGAATCAAAAATTAAAAACTCTCAACAAATAAATATGAGAACCAGATGGCTTCACTGGTGAATTTTACCAAAAACTTAAAGAATTACAACCAACTATTCTCAAATTCTTCCAAAAATAGAAGAGGAGGGAGTACTTTGCAAGTCATTCTATGAGAGCAGATAACAAAACCAGATAAAGACATCATAAGAAAAGAAAACTATAGACGAATATCCTTTATGAAGACAGATGCAAAAATCCTGAACAAAATACCAGCAAACCGAATCTGGCATATAAAAAGGATTATATACCATGACCAAGTGGTATTTATCCTATGGATGTAAGGCTGGTTCAATATATGAAAATCAATGCAATACATTACATTAATCAAACAAAGGAAAAACACATAAGGATCTCAATTAGTACAGTAAAGACATTTGACAAAATCCAACATCCTATCCTGATGAGAACTCTCAGAAAAGCAAAAATAGAAAATTCCTCAATGTGATAGAAGGTATTTATGAAAACTCCACGTTTAATACCATATTCAGTAGTGAAAGACTGAAAAATGTGCTTGTAAGAACAAGAAAAGGATGCACAGTTTAGCCACTGCTACTCAACACTGAACTAGAAGTTCTAGCCAGAGATACTAGACAAGAAAAATAAATAAAATACATTCAAATTCCAAAGGAAGAAGTAACACATCTCCATTTGTAGATGACATGATCCTATACAGAAAATCCCAAAGAATTCATAAGAAAGCCACTAGAGCTAATAAACAGAATCAACAAAGTTGTAGGGTATAAGATCAACTCACAAGATCAATTGTGTTAAGTTGTGTTTGTATGCATCAGCAATAAATAATCCAAAAAAGAAATTAAGAAAGCAATTCCATTTACAGTAGACTCTAAGATACTAAAATACTTAGGAATAAATTTAACCAAAGATTTGTACACTGAAAACTACAAAATACTGCTGAAAGAAATTAAAGAAGACCTAAACAAACAGAAAGACATCCCCTGTTGATTAGAAAACTTACTACTAAGATGACAATACTACCCAAAGCAATCTACAAATTCAAGGCAATCCCAATCAGAATTTCAAAAGCCTTTTTTTTCAGAAATAGAGAAGTCAATCCTCAAATTCATACAGAATTGCAAGGGTTCCAAATATGCAAAACAATACTGAAAAAGAATCAATTAACCTAAATATTAAACTTAAGACCATAAAATTTCTAAAAGAATACACAGGGGTAGATCTTTATGACCTTGGATTTCATGTCAAAAGCATTAACAACAAAAGAAAAACTAATGGTGCCTGGGTAGCTCAGCTGGTTAAGCCAAAACTCTTGGTTTTGATACACATCATGACTTCAGGGTTGTGAGATCAAGCTCCATATCAGGCTCCATACTCAGTGGGGAGTCTGTGTGAGATTCTCCCTCCCTCCCTCTCCCCTTCCTCCCATTTTCTCTCTCTCTAAAATAATCTTTAAAAAAAACAAAGAAAAATTAAATTGGGCTTCAATGAAATAAAAAACTTAGTGCATCAAAGGTGACTATCAAGAATGTGCAAAGACAATCCACAGAATGGGATCAGATATCTGATCAGTTTAATATCTAGAATATACAGCAAGTCTCTACCACTCAACAACAAAAAGAGGAATAGTACAATTAAAAAATAAGCAAAGGACTCATATAGATATTTCTCAAAAGGTATACAAATGGCTAACAAGGACATGAAATCAGTATCACTAGTCATTAGAGAAATGTAAATCAAAACCACTATGATATACCATCTCATACCTACTAAGATGACGATAATAATAATTTTTAAAAGGAAAATAAGTGTTGGTGAGGATGTGGAGAAACTGGAACCTGCAAATATGACTGTGGAAAAAAGTTTGGCAATTCCTCAAAAAATATATATATATATAACTACCATATATCCAGTAATCTCACTTCTGAGTATATAATCAAAGGAAATGAAATCACGATCTTGAAGCAAGAGCTGTGTCTCCATGTTCATCACAGCATTATTCACAATAGACATGGAAATAACCTAAGTGTCTATCTATGGGTGACTGCATGAAGACAATTTGGTATGTACACAGAATGGAATATTATTCAGCCATACAAAGAAGGAAATCCTGCTTTTTGTGACAACATGGATGGACCTTGAGGGAATTATGCTAAGTGAAATAAGTCAGAGACAAATACTGTGTGTCCTCACTTACATGTGGAATCTAAAAAATCACACTCATAGAAATAGAGAGTAGAATGGCAGTTGCCAGGGCTTAGGGATGGTGAGGGAAATGGATATATGTTGGTCAAAGGGTACAGAGTGCAAACTTTCAGCTGTAAGTGAATAAGTTCTGGGGATAGAATATATATTATTACGAAAATAATCAATATTGTACTGTATACCTGAAATTTGTTAGGAGAGTAGATCTTCAATAGTATCACCACACATACACACACACTTAATGAGGAAAACTAGGACAAGGTAAGGATGTCCACTCTCATTATTCTGTTCAGCATTACCAGGATAATCAAGTCAAGAAAAAGAATGAAATAATATACAAATTGGAAAGAAAGAAGTAAAAATGTTCCTTATTTGCAGATCACATGATTTGTGTTCAGAGAAAATCCAATGCAATTTACAAAAGAACAGCTAGAGCTAATGAGTGAACTGAGCAAGAGTCATGAAACAAAATGGGATCAGTATATAAAAATCAATTACAGCAACAATTAAAATTTTATACTTAAAATACAGTACCAATTATAACAACATATAAAACATGAAATATGGGCGCCTGGGTGGCTCAGTGGGTTAAAGCCTCCGCTTTCAGCTCAGGTCATGATCTCAGGGTCCTGGGATCGAGGCCCGCATCGGGCTCTCTGCTCAGCAGGGAGCCTGCTTCCCCCTCTCTCTCTCTGCCTGCCTCCTTGTGATTTCTCTCCCTCTGTGAAATAAATAAAATCTTAAAAAAAAAAAACATGAGGGCGCCTGGGTGGCTCAGTGGGTTAAAGCCTCTGCTTTCAGCTCAGGTCATGATCTCAGCGTCCTGGGATCGAGGCCCACATCGGGCTCTCTGCTCAGCAGGGAGCCTGCTTCCTCCTCTCCCTGTCTCTCTGCCTGCCTCTCTGCCTACTTGTAATCTCTCTCTCTGTGTCAAATAAATAAATAAAATCTTTAAAAAAAACAAAAAAACATGAAANAAAAACAAAAAAACATGAAATATTTAAAATTTAACAAAATATGGGCAACATTTTTACACTAAAACATTACACAAATCTGTAAAACATTTTTAAAAAAAGATTTTATTTATTTATTTGACAGAGAGAGGTTACAAGTAGGCAGAGAGAGAGAGGAGGAAGCAGGCTCCCTGCTGAGCAGGGAGCCCGATGCGGGCTCTATCCCAGGACCCTGAGATCATGACCTGAGCCGAAGGCAGAGGCTTTAACCCACTGAGCCACCCAGGCGCCCCTGTAAAACATTTTTGAGAGAAATTAAAGAAAACTTAAATGGAGAGATATATGTTCATGGATTGGAAGACTCAGTATTGTTAAGATAGCCATTATCCTCATGTTGAGTTATAGATTTGGTGCAGTGCAAACGAAAATCCCAGTAGGTTTTTTTTCTTGTAGAAATGGACTAATTTAAAATATATATGGTTATGCAAAAGAACCCAGAATAGCCAAATCAATTTTGACAAAAGAAATAAAAATAACAAAGTTGGAGGATTTACACTACCTGACTTGAAGACTACAGTAAAACTTACAGCAATAAAGATAGTATGCTATTGGCATAAACAGACATAGTTTACGGGAACAGAACAGAGAATCCAGAAAAAAGACTAACATAGTCTAAGTCTAAGTCTAAAAAAAACTAACACAGTCTGTAGTTGGCTGATGTTCTATATTAGCACCACTGTAATTCAATGGGGAAGATGCTGGAACACTGGATGTATTAGTTCTCTATTACTGCCGAACAAATTTTTCTGCAATTTAGTGGCTTAAATCAACATTTATCTAGAAGTTTCTGTGAGTCAGGAATTTGAGAGTGGCTTACCTGGGTGGTTCTGGCTCAGGAGCTCTCATGAGGAGGCAGTCAAGGCATCAGCGAGGGCTGTAGTCATATGGAGGCTCAACTAGTGCTGTAGGATTTACTTTCAAGATTGCTCACTCGCTTAGTATTCAGAGAACGCCCCAGTTCCTTGCCAGCCATTAGCAAAAGGTCTCGGTTCTTCACCACATGGCCCTCTCCATGAGGTTGGTTAATTGTCCTCAAAATACGGCATCTGGCTTCCCACAGGGTGAGGAATCCAAGGAGAGAGAGCAAGGGAGAAACCAAAATGCCTTTTATGCCTTAATTTTGGGTCACACACCATCATTTCTATCACATTCTATTCATTAAAATCAAGTCATTAAGTACAGCCCACACCTAAGAAGAATTAGTTTCTATCTTTTGAAGACAAGTGTATCAAAGAATTTGTGAACGCATTATAAAATGCCCACACTAGGGCGCCTGGGTGGCTCAGTTGGTTAAGCAACTGCCTTTGGCTCAGGTCATGATCCCAGGGTCCTGTGATCGAGGACGGCACTGGGCTCCCTGCTCAGCAGGGAGTCTGCTTCTCCCTCTCCCTCTGCCTGCTACTCCTCCTGCTTGTGCTCTCTCTCTGTCAAATAAATAAATAAAATCTTTATAAAAAATGCCCACACTAGATATCTATATGGAACAAAATTAATCTCAGCCCCTACTTCACACCACACACAAAAAATTAATTCAAAATGGACCAGAAAGGTCCTGGTTGGCTCAGTTGGTAGAGCATGTGACTCTTGGTCTCGGGGTCATGGGTTTGAGCCCCATGTTGGGGACAGAGATTACTTTTAAAAAAATGTATCAAAGAACTAAGTAAAGGGTAAAACTATAAAACTTCTAGAAGGAAACATAGGAGATAATCCTTGTGACCTCCGTGTGCAAAAAAACACTTATCATTAAAAATAATTCAATGTTGGGGCACCTGGGTGGCTCACTGGGTTAACACCTCTGCCTTCAGCTCAGGTCATGATCTCCAGGTCTGGAGCCTGCTTCCTCCTCTCTCTCTGCCTGCCTCTCTGCCTACTTGTAATCTAGCTCTCTCTGTCAAATAAATGAATAAAATCTTTAAAAAAATAATGCAATGTTTCCACATAGCATATGGTTAAATGTCAAAAACAATGTTTTGCTTTGTTTTTTTTTTTTTAAAGATTTTATTTATTTATTTGCAGAGAGACAGTGAGAGAGGGAACACAAGCAGAGAGAGTGGGAGAGGGAGAAGCAGGCTTCCTGCTGAGCAGGGAGCCCAATGCGGGGCTCAATCCCAGCACCCTGGGATCATGAACTGAGCCGAAAGCAGATGCGTAATGACTGAGCCACCCAGGCACCCCGTCAAAAACAATGTTAAGTGAAAAAGCAAAGTGGCATAATGATACATGCAAAGTTAAAATATACTAAATAATAATATACCTAATATGGATACTTACATATATATTAAGATAATAATTGCATGCACAGGAAGAAAACACACAACTTCAAGATTATGTTCACCCCTGGAAATGGCATTCAGGTGGCATACACAAAGGAACTTCAACTGTATCTCTAATATATTCTTATTTTTATTTTATTTATTTTTAAAGATTTTATTTGAAAGAATGTGCGTGTGCACAAGAGAAAGTACACATAAGCATGAGAGAGAACATGCAGGGGGCGGGGCGGGGTAAGGGGAGAGGGAAAAGCTGACTCCCTGCTGAGCAGTAAGCCCCACGTGGGGCTTGATCCCAGGGCTCTGAGATCATGACCTGAGCCAAAGGTGGATGCTTAATGGACTGAACCACCCAGGCGCCCCTGTATTGTTACTTTTAAAGATTTGAAACATGGCAAAATATAAACATTTGGTATACCTGGGTGATAAAAGAGATATTCATTATATTATCGTCTGTACATTTCTGAAGTTTGAAATACTTCATATTAAAAAACATTTTTAAAGGATCTACTGGATTTGGCAATGGGAGATTATTGGTGAACCTGATTAGAAAAATCCCTGTTTTTATTATTTATATTATTTATATTAGGGTCAGCAAACTGAGGCCTGCAAGCAGGTTACCTATTTCTATAAAGTTTCACTGGAAGAGACATGCTCATTAGATTATGTATTGTCTGTGGCTGCTTTACTACCACAACAGCAGAATTGAGTAGTGACAGAGACCATGTGGTCTCTATGCCTAAAATACTAACTACCTGGCCCTGATTTATATCATCTATAGCACTTGGCTTTATGTCCTCAACATGGTAAGCTTTTGTGCTAGTGCTCTCAAACAGTGCATGTTGTTTACTTTGTTCAGTAAATATTAGTTGAACTCCGACTAACTGCCAGATAATGCTGTAGGCCCAGATTATAGTCAACAAGACAGAACTGGTCCCTACACTTTTTTCTGAGATCAAGGTTGCCTTGGAGTATAATATAGTACTTCACTGTGCTACTTCCCACTAGAGGGCAGCCTGAAGTTTTTCCATAATGGCACAGTAATAGCTGTTAATCCCGCCATCTATACCACCCATAAACTGTTGTGAAGGACAAAATACCCGACTACCTAAGGTTTGTATTTATTCTCTCAAGATTGTCATTGACAAAATTATAAAATGGGTCAAGTTTGTCTCTGGAACTCCTGGCCTCCTATTTCTTCACCTTTTCTTATAGGCACCACTTGCAAGTAAAAAATGTGGCAGAACTGATCAAGTAGATGTTACACCAATAGATCAGTCAGGGTGGGGAGGGAGGGATCTACCTGGTAAGCACAGAACTACAGACCAGAAGCTACCCTGGGCGCAGAAACATGTGGGTGCCTGCTTGCACATATAGACACCAACATGAATGTCTACCCACATTAAAAGAAGAGAAAACACATACCTCCTTTTCATTGATTCACTAGTTATTGTGCACCCACTGCCTTCTTTGTGCCACACAAGACACAGCAATGAGCACAGCAGACACAGGACCAGCTCACAAGGAGCATATAGTTTAAAAGGGAAGTCAGACAGTAAACACATAAAAATACACCAAAAGTACAGAAGTAGAAAAGAAAAAGACTGTTTCAGTTACTAATAGCATAAAAATCAATAAAATATGTAATAGTATAAAACAATCATTTTCTTTCTCTTTCTCTCTCCCTGTCTCTTCCTCCCTCCCTCCCTCCCTTCCTTGGAGAGACAGAGAGAGAGAGAGAGAGAGAGAGAGAGAGAGAGAGAGAGAGCGAGCACGCACAAGCAGAAGGGGCAGAAGGAGAATCTCAAGCAGACTGTGCTGAGCACAGAGCCTGATGCAGGGATCAATCTCCTAATCCTGAGATCATGACCTGAGCCAAAACCAAGAGTCAGACGCTGAGTTTACTGTGCCACCCAGGCACCCCAAATAATCATTTTATGACCCTCAGGGATTCTGTGATTCCAGTGCACTGGCTTGTTTCTGGTCTGCAATGTCTGGACATTCAGCTAGGAAGAGTCAAAGGCTAGGGGTGCTTACTGGTAGGGGACTGGAATCATCTAGAGGCATCTTCACTGACACAGCTAGTGGCTGATGCTGGCCATCACCTGGGACCTCTGCTGAACCATGGGCAGGAACAGATGCACATTTCTTCTGCCTATTGATTGTCTCTCCATATTGGTTAGTTTGAACTCCCTCATTATATGGTAGCTTGGTTGAAAGAGCAAGCACTCCGAGAGAAAAGGGTGGATGTGCATGGCATTTTGATGATCTAGACTGGGAAGTACCACAGCGTCATTTCTGTCCTACTGCATTTGGTCAAGGCAATCTCAAAGATCTGCACAGGTTCAAGGGAAGAGACAAACTGCCACCGTCACGTGATGGAAGCAGCAGTAAGATTATATTGTAAGAGGAGCATGCAGAATGGGAGCTATTACTGTGGCCACCTTCAGAAAATACACTTTGCCCCAGGCTATCATGATAGCATAGGATGGGGGCACAACTTAGTCAAAGAGGTCTATCAGCAAGGGCTTCTGTGAGGAAGTCTTGTCTCAGGCAGAGGGGATTGGGGGCCAAGAGGAGCCTGGGGAAGAGTTTCAGGTGGGGGTATGTGAAAGGATACAGTCCAAAGAGAGGCTGGTGTGTGGGAATGCTGGATTTTAATGTATCGAAAGAAGAGGCAAGGGAAAAGTGCTGCAGGAGGAAGATACACAGAGAAGATTCCGTGTGCTCTGGATCATGCCGTCTGTGCTGGACCCCTAAGAATAACAATAGCCTTCAGGAAGTGGTGTCTTAGGAAGAGAAGCTGGAGAGGACAGGACCAAACAGGTGACAATGGGGGAAAAGGCGCGTGGTTTAGCTGCCAACCTACCGCAGAGGTCCCAGTATGAAAGACGAAATTGAATCTGGCCAAGTCCTATCCAGACAAAATAAAAAGTCTGGAGAAAATAGCTCTGCCTCTAACAGATGCCAAGGCAGCTGGAAATAGAGGCTGCACAGGTGTATCAGCAACACAGTGAGGGCGGGGAGATCCAGCATGTTTGCAGTAAAAACTCAAGTTGCTATCACTCAGGCACCTGCTACCCTGTATTTCTTGCTCTCATCCTCAATTCAGATCAGTGACTCAGTGGGGTTCTTTCTCATTTTATAATTGGGATTTAATCTGTGTCCAGATGCTGGTCTTGTCTCAAGAGCCAGATCCAAGAAGTTTACCTTTAAAATGGATATTCAGGGCGGGGTTGGGGGGGTGGGGGTGCTGGTTGGCTCAGTCATTAAGCATCTGCCTTTGGCTCAGGTCATGATCTCAGGCTCCTGGGATCGAGCCCAGAATTGTGCTCCCTGCTCAGCTGGGAGTCTGCTTCTCCCTCTCCCATTCCCCCTGCTTGTGTTCCCTCTCTCGCTGTCTCTCTCTGTCAATTAAATAAATAAATAAAATCTTTTAAAAAATAAATAAAATGGATACTCTGGGGTGCCTGGGTGGCTCAGTTGTTGGGCCTCTGCCTTTGGCTCAGGTCATGATCCCAGGGTCCTGGGATTGAGCCCCACATCAGGCTCCCTGCTTGGCGGGAAGCCTGCTTCTCCCTCTTTCACTCCCCCTGCTTGTGTTCCCTCTCTTGCTATGTCTCTGTCAAATAAATAAATAAAATCTTAAAATAAAATAAAATGGATACTCTGTATCACTGTGCAGGTATCAACACATCCTGTCAAGTCAAATTATAATTATCTGTATGCAAATGACAAGAGATAAAACCAGAATCTTAACCGTGTAAAGTAGGTTAGAGTCTGGCTTGTGTGCTTCTCTAAACATAAAATTTCAATCCACCTACAGACATATGACACAGATTATGTGGACACTAAACTACTTGCCACACTGATCTATGCTTCTGCATGGAAAGCGTTTACTCACCTAGGGAAAACCTACTTATCTTCTAAGATTAGGCCTGACTGTCGCCACCTCTGTGAACCCTTCCTCAGCCCTAAACATATGGCCATGCCCACCCTGCAATTCCCATTCTATCTTGTACAGACTAATTTAATTGTATTTATTTATTGTGCACATTCACTTATATATTACTCCCCACTCAAGCCTCTGGGCTCTTTGAAGACCTGGATTATATCTTATTTTTTCATGTTAGGATGTGTAACCCAGCGATCACTCAATAAATGCTGGCAGATTATTGCATGAGTGAAAATTTCATCTTCAAACTGAAGTTAACAAGAATCGACTCCCCTACTTTGGTGAGAGATAACAGACAATTGGTTATCTTTTACTTGGAGTGGAGTCCATGCCAAAATTGAAAGGTTTAACAACCACTGACCGCCATGTAATGCTTGCTGATATGTTGCCAGCTGCTGTTCTAAGTGCTTGCCATGTATTAGTCTACCTAATCCTCCTGCCAGTCTACCAATCCTATGCAAGAGGTGAAAAGGCTGAGGCTGCTCACCTGGAGAACAGGGCCCAAATGGACAGAGGAAATGAGAAAAGAGATGTGGAGAAGCATGAACCAGAAAACAGAGACAGACGGGCTAGAGAGTAGAGTTCTGCATGCTGTATGGGGTGAGGTTTTCACTGCCTGCTGTGATATGGGACCCTGCGAAAGAACCCATACACAATATGGGAAGGATTGTTCATCACAAAGCAGCAAGTGTACCATTGCTAAAACAAGTTAGTAACACTCTCAAACTTCTCAATAAAACAATTAAAAATGCCTGATGCTGTTTCTGGTTCCACAGAAGACAGAGTAAATACAGCCATCACATTCTTCTTGCTAATTACAACCAAAACTCCTGCTTAAAATATATGAAGCAACTATCAAAAGACCTCTTGAAAGGTGGTGAAAGAAGGCAAACTGGGTAGGGACCTGAGAGAAGACCCAGTGGTGAGTTTCCCAGGTGGTCTGTTTGTTTTGTCTTCTATTTATGTTGGCTTGGGTGACAGCAGTCTATGACCAGAAAATGCAGAGAGCCCTCCCCCACAACTGCCCCACCTGGAAAAGCCCCAAGAAAAGCCCACTCTAGCCAAATGACCAGGAAAAGGGTAGTTTTCTAGGATGGTACCCTTTTGATTATAGCTACCCTACTCCAGGCAAACACCAGAAAAGAACCCATACTGTTCCCCTTCCCATCAGGTACTGCAGACTGTGGGAAAAAGCCCTGTTGACCAATGCCCACTGTGCCCCAACGAAGCAGAGGTGACACCCCTCCCCTCCCCATCAAGCAATGAAGAGACTGGGGAGAAGCCCTACTATCCACAACCTGCATTAACTGAATAATACTAAAAAGGGTAGCATACCATCCCCTCTCAAATAGAGTATGAAAAACATTCTTTTTTTTGAGGGGGGGGCTCGAATCCATGACCCCGAGATCAAGACCTGAGGTGAGATCAAGAGTTGGATGCCTAACTGACTGAGCCACCTAGGCACCCCACAGGAAAAAGGATTCTTTAAATATGGGTATGAAGTACTGGGCATGCCACCCAAGCAGCCCACATGTGAAACCAATCAGTATCAACAAAGCCAAAGCTTTGAGAACTGAACTACAATGTGGAAAATTCTGATGGTTCAAATTGGCTTCTGGGTAGCATACAAGTGGGGCAGGCCAAGATAGCTCTGCAGAGGTTTCAAAAACTAAATTGCATTTTTGCCTACAAATATGGACCAAAAGGTACATTCTGAATATAAATATATTGACTGCTAAAATAGAAGATTTACATTAAGAACTAGAGCCTCAAAACATAATATTCAAAATGTCCAGGATAAAATAAAAAATTATTCCTCATACTAAAAACCAGGAAAAACAACTCAAATGAGAAAAGACAATCAACAGAGGTGACAAGATGTTGGAATTACGGAATAAGGATTTTAGAGCAGGTATCACAAAAATGTTCCAACATGTAATTATAAACACTCTTGAAAGAGATTGGAAAACAGAGTCTCATCAAAGAAAAAGATATAAAGACCAACATGGAAATTTCAGAATGAAAACACATAAGTGGAAACTCACAGGATGTGCTTAATAACAAACAAAGATTTAAAAGAGGAAAGAATCAGTGAACCTGAAGACATATCAGTAGACATATGAACAACAGAGACAAAACAGGAAAAAAAAAAAGAACAAGTGCTTACAGGACAATAACAAAAGATCTTATTCCTTTTACTGAACTCCTAGGACAGGAAAAAGATTGCAATGCACAAAAAATACTTGAGGAAATAATGGCTGGAAATATCCCAAATTTGGCACAGGACATAAACCTACCAATTCAAGAATCTGAGCAAACCCTAAAAGGATAAACCCCAATAAATCAACACCCAGACACATTATAATCAAATGTCTGAAAATTAAAGACAAAGAAAAAAATCTTGAAAGCAGCTGGAGGGAAAATACAGGGGAAGAACAATTTGTAGGACGAGAAATTTCTCATCAGAATCCACGAGGAGAGAAAGAAGTGGCAAACATTTTTAAGGTGCTGCAAGAAAAGAACTGATGATGCCTAATTCTGTATCCAGTGAATGAAGGTGGAAAAAAGACACTATGAGATAAAGGAAAAAGAAATGATCTGCCACTTTTAGAACTGCTCTAAAAGAAGTGATCAAGGGGGCCGCCTGGCTGGCCCCAGCTGTAGAGCATGCAACTCTTGATCTTGGAGCTGATAGTTTGAGCCCCATGTTAGGTGTAGAGATTACTTAGAAACAAAATCTTAAAACAAAAAAAAGGAAGTGATCAAGGAAAAGTTCTTCAATGAAAAGGAAATAAACTCGAAACATCAGGAATGAAGAAAAAAGCATCTTTTTAGCATAAATATCTAGGTGAATGTAATCTCTTGAATTTTTAAAGTTATGTTTGATGGATGAAAGCAAAATTATGACCATCTCATGAGGTTCTCAATGTAATATTTGTAATGCGGAGATAATATTTAAGACTACGATCTCATAAAGAAAGGAAAAGGGATGTAAAGGTGGTAAAGTTTCTACATTCTATGTGAACTGCTAAAAGGTTGATACTAGTAAAGTATCATAAGCATGTATAATATAAGCTTTATAGCAACCACCAAAAATCTATAAAATGAGAGCTACATTAAAAGTCTAGAAATATTAAAAGTGGCATACTAAAAAATGTTCACATATCCCATAACAGGGCAAGAAAAGGGAAAGAGAGGTAAAAAAAAACAAACAAACAAAAAACAAAAACCCAGAGGGAACAAAGAGAAAACAAGTAAAATTGCAGACTTAAATCCTAACCAATCAAAATTTATATTAAATGTAAACTGTCTAAACAGACCAATTTGAAAAAATGGATTGTCAGGGTGCCTGGGTGCCTCAGTCAATTAGGCGTCTGACTCTTGATTTTGGCTCAGGTCATGATCTCAGGGTCGTCATGAAATCAAGCCCAGTGTTAGGCTCCGTGCCGAGCATGGGGCCTGCTTGGGATTTTCTCTCACTCTCTCTCCCTCTGCCCCTCCCCGCCCCACGTGCTTGTGCTTTCTCTAAATAAATAAGTAAAAAATAAACAGATTGTTAAATTTAAAAACAAAAGAAAACACTATGTCACACAAAACGTCAGAGTAAGAAGCTCTTCACAAAAGCAACCATTGAGCTGGGAAAAGTGATTACAGTCAACTATTTTGGAACTCTGGAACCCGACCAGAAACTTTTTAACAACCACAGGAGTCCTTATAAAATAAAGGGAGAGGCTGCTGATTTTTCACAAGTGAGCAGCATGTGAAAACCAGCCAACACCCCCCATTCCTCAGACAGACATGCTGTAGCTCCATGGACAGCAGCCTGCATTCCTGAAGAAGCTGGCTGATGCCAGAGCAGGCAGTGAAAATCCTGTCCTCTATAAATTTAGGGTTACACATTTAGGACAGTCTGATGGATCCCTGAGGACCAGGATGGATGCTTCAATTAGACCCCTCAGCAACAAACAGCTTCCCCTGGGGGCATCTATCTTATTTGAAGAGACAGAATCCCCTTCCCCTGCTTCCCAATTTAGAGTCAGGCACTTAAGGAAATCTATGTCAGGTTACTTACTCACTGTAGAGAAAATGAAACAGAAACTTCAGTAGTTCTACAAAAACAAAGCTACACATTTTGTAAAAATAGGTTGGAAATGTAACACCCAATTCCAGCCCTCAATTAGCAAAAAATTAGCAATTCCCGAGGACTAAGAAAATCACCATTGGAGACAATTAGAATGTACAACTCTCAACCAGGAATTAAAGAACACACAAAGAAACAGCAAAGTATGGACCATTCACAGGAAAAAAAAGAATTTGACAGAAACCAGCCCCAAGGAAGCCCAGACATCGAACTTACTAAACGCAAACTTTAAGCCGACCACTGTAAACGTGCTCGGTGAGCTCTGGAAACCACAAAGAAGTAAAGGGGTTCAGAAGAACAACAGATGAAGAAAATCAGAGGAAGAATTATGAAAAGGAACCAGAAAGAAATTCTGGACTGAAAAGTCCATTAAACGAAAAGTACGGTAGAGGGTTTGAGAAGTAAAAGAAAAAGTCAGCAAACCTGAAGATAGGTCCTTTGAAATTATCTAGTCTGAAGAGAAAAAAACTAAATGAAGAAATGCGACAAGCCTGAAAGACCCGTGGGAGAGCAGTAGGAGCCCAAAGAGCGGCATGACGGGGACAGCTGTAGAGGACCTGTGACCTCACAGAAGGATGGGGCTGAAGGGGTGGTGAAGAGTCAAATCTGACAGCCTCGTGGCTGAGTGGCTGCTGTGAATTTGGTTGGTGAACACACCGGAAGTGGGAGATTGGGAGAGGAACCGAATATCGCGAGTTCAGATTTAGGCAGAGTCTGAGATAACAGATCCAAGCACATAAAGCTGCCCTATGAAGAGATGAAATGCGGTCCCAGAGCTTCCAAGGGACGTCCTGTTTGACAAGAGCATTTAGGAACCTTGTAAACAACCTTGGTCACTGGGGAGAGGGGACAGCTGACCACCATCTGTTAAGAGTGCCAAGAACAGAATCTTCAAGAGAGAGAGAGCTCAACTGAGGAGCAGAAACCAGGGAAGGAGCAGCAAGCAGAAGTGGAACCCGCGGGGGCACAGGAATCAACTGCCAGAGTGATTGCTAAACAGCAAACGCTGCGGACCTTCTAGGCGCCATACTGGCTTTCCATCATGATGTGCCCCGTGGACCCAAGCACACCTCATGGGGTTGGGGGAGCGCTGCTGGCCTGCCGGGAAGCGAGCCTCAGGGCCGCGCGACGCCCAGCCAGAGGGAGTGCGTGTAAGGGGCTTACCTGACCGTGCACCTCCAGGAAGTGGCCCAGCCTTGGCCCCAGCAAGCGGCCAGCCCAGGCGGCTGCGGCCCAGGACGCCCCGTCGTACTCCGGCCTGGGCCTCCCCGGCCGGTCTGCTGAGCAGGCGGAAAGCCGCATGGTCCCGCCATGCACCGCGCGCGCGTCTCGCGTCCCTGCGGTCTCCCGCGAGAACAGTCAAGGGAGCCGGTTGCCAGGCAACTGGGCTAGGTTGGTCCCTCCCGGCCAGTGGGTCTAGGGAGTCTTGGGTCTGGACGGGAAGAGCGCGTGGTGAGATTCTCCGCTTTGGTCCTCGCCTTGCAGACCTGCGGAATCCAATTCGATGACTCTTTTCTACAGGACGAGGGGAATCTACTCAGCTCCAGGAATCCACGTCCCCTCGGGCGGTGGTTGCCTCCAAGGCTATGGCTCTGTGAGACCCCAAATCCCCCTCGGCTCTGCCCTTTGCAAGTGCAGGATTTTTCTGGGACTCCCCAAGAAACTGAGCACCTGTCGGTAGCTGGAGCTTTCTCATGATTTAGTCATGGGGTTTTTGTTTTGTTCCCTTGTAAGTTCCCCCAGACCTTTGTAAAGACTGCCTGGAAGATGGCACAATTAGATTGAAGCCAGACCCAATGGGCACCTTTTTTTTTTTTAAACAGTTGCTAAGGGGTGTTTCCCACCCCCCACCTCCAATCATTCTATCCCAAGCTCTGGCTAAAACTGAGCAGCTAACACCTGTTCTACCAGTTTCAGCATTAAAGAAAAGCCCTTTGCGGGGGAGCGGGGTGCCAAACTCTGAAATTTCTCTCTCTTACCCCAAACTGATTTTGTCACCTCTCTTGCTCCTTCATTTTATTGGGAATAGTTCACATTTCTCCAATTCTACAAATATACTTTTCATCCTCATTCCAGCCTATAGGTCTTCCTGGCTCTAACCAGCAGCTCTCTGGCTTCTTTCCCTTTCCCAAATAGCTTAGATATCGTGACCCATCACTTCGGTTCTCACTTCAGTGCGTTTTCTCTTTGCCCTTTTGGCCAATCTCCAACCCTTGTGAAACCAGGCTGTGTCTTTTCTCCAGTCTGGCTGCAGAGATTCTAACATTGGTGGTGAAAAACAAAGAACCATGCCATCACTCCTCCATAAATGCATGCTTTCTAATGGTACTGAGCTCCTACTGCAAACTGGAAATTCTTTTATCCATTCTGTGACCTTGCTGTCATATTAACTACAGCATTTCCCCCAAACTTCCTGAAGTCTGCTGCAAACTTGCACTCAACTCCACTCTGCTTTTATTATTTTTTTTATTTGCCCCAGGGGTTCCACTTTGCTTTTAGTAAATGATTTCACCTATGTCTATTTGCTCCAGAGCAAGTGAGGTATCCCAGCCCTCCCTCTGTGGTTGCCAGAAACTGCAGGGGAGGAAAAGGTCTTGTTCCTTCTACTCTTCTCTGTTTTTAGTGAAGGAAGACCTAAAGAAGCAGTTAGACCTGAGTGGTTTTATTTATTATTTTTATTTGAGAGAGCGAGCGCGCAAGTGGGAGGCAGAGCAGAGGAAGAGGGACAAGCAGACTCTGCATTGAACACAGAGCCTGACACAGACGCTGACTCAGGGCTTGATCCCATGACCTTGAGATCATGACCTGAGCCAAAACCAAAAGTCCGATGCCTAACTGACTGAGCCACTGACTGTGCCCCCAACCTGAGTGTGTTTATGCTAGGTTTGATGACGAGTGGAAAGTCATGGGAAGATGTGATTGGATGAAAGAAAGTGTGAGCTGAGTACAGTAAACTTGGGAAATCTGTTCAGATTCTTCTCGGCATCCCTCACATGGAGATAAGGATGTTCCTTTCTTCCAAGATAGGGAGGGTACCTCTCACATGACCTGCTTCAGAGGAAGGTCAGAAAGTCCTTCCTGTACATGCCATTTCTCAGTTCCCCTCAACTTCAAATATTCAATATGCCAAAGTGCCATATTGAATATCAGTATGTCCCAAACCCTCTCAAAAGAAAACAGTCCAAGTAAAAATGAAATTTCTTTTGTACCCTGTCCCCATGGCACCCCTCCCTTTTTCCCCTAGAAGCAACAACTCTCATAAATTTTGTATCTGTATACACCTAAATATATACGTATCCATAAAACTTAACATTTTGAGTGTTTAGATATCCCATAATTTCCTCACTGGCTTATAACGCCATCTGTCATACACTGTTGCATAGAGACAGAAACAGATCCAAGGGGCCAGGGAGAGGGGTGAGTAGAGAGTGACTGCTAATAAGAGGTTTTCTTCTGGGGAGATGAAAATGTTTGGGAACCAGATAGAGGAGGTAGTGGCATGACAGTGTGAATGTCCAAAATGCACTAAATGGCTAATTTTATGTTAATTTCACCTCAGTTTAACAAAGGCAATAGGAAGCCACGGAAAAGTTTTAAGAAGGGAGGGTGACAAGAACAGATGTAACTTTAGGAATGATGGTTACTCTAGCTGCAGAATGAGAATGGTTTGGCAGGAGGCAGAGCTGGGTAGGTGGGAGATCGAGAAGTCTATCAAGGCTATTTAGATGAGAGGTGATAGCTGGTGTCACATCACACCCCTGCTTACCCCACCATAAAGCCTCCATTCTTTCCAATGGTACTCTCTTTGGCCACCCTCTGTCAGCATAGGCATCTGTCATGATCAGTGTTCGAACGTCTCTCACACTGCCGTTAGCTTTGCCCGGAGTTTTTTTCCCCTCTCCCTCCCCCACTGCCAAGTTTTTTTTTTTAAGATTTTTTTTTTTTTTTTAAAGAGAGAGTGAGCAGGGGTTAGGAGCAGAGGCAAAGGGACAACCAGACTCTGTGCCGAGTGCAGAGCCTGACATGGGGCTGGATCCCAGGACCCTGAGATCATGACCTGAGCCAAAGTCAGGTGCTCAACTGACTGAGACACCCAGGTGCCCCCACCCCAATGCCAACTTGTACTTACTCTTCAGGTTTCAGCTTAAATGTCATTTGCTCATGGGAGCTTCCCCTGACCTCCTTGAACGTGCTAGCTCCCTTGCTGTGTCCTACCTTATGGGTCCTGCATCCCACTGGTTCTGTGCCAGCTGCCCCACAGGACTGCAAACTCCTGGAAGGCAGATGTGTCCTTGGCACTCAAGCCTATCCCTCATGTCTTTCAGCATGGTGGACGTTGAATAAGAATTTGTGGGAGGAATGAATGAATCTGCATCTCAAGCATTGTGCTACAGCCTTCCTCCTCTTTCTGCCATACTTCAATCTCTACCTCCTCTGTTTTAGCTTTGAAGCATGCTTCCATCTTTCTTAAAAACCCTTCTCGTTGCTGTTACCTCCTAAAGTTATCGCCTCATCCCTCCCTCTCCTTTGAATACTGCTGGATTTCTTTTTTTTTTTTAAAGGTTTTATTTATTTATTTGACACAGAGAGATCAGATCACAAGTAGGCTGAAAGGCAGGCAGAGAGAGAGAGAAGGAAGCAGGCTCCCTGCTGAGCAGAGAGCCCAATGTGGGCCTCGATCCCAGGACCCTGAGATCATGACCTGAGCCGAAGGCAGAGGCTTTAACCCACTGAGCCACCCAGGCGCCCTACTGCTGGATTTCTTGAGTGTTTCTTCTCTTTCACATGTATATTCCAGTTTCTTTTCTTTTCTTTTTTTTTTT
>LNAC01000109.1:2638312-2686471 GCA_002007465.1 Ailurus styani
GAGCCCGATGCGGGCCTCGATCCCAGGACCCTGAGATCATGACCTGAGCCGAAGGCAGAGGCTTTAACCCACTGAGCCACCCAGGCGCCCTATTCCAGTTTCTAATGCACGTGACTATCTTCCTTCCAAGTTTGGAAGGTCCTTAAAGAAGGGTCCAGCTCTTGCTTATTTTTCTCCCTCCTATAGTCTCTTGCGTACGATAGGAGCTCCACAATGTTCTCTGAGTTGACAGAATTTGAGAGGACATGCCTATTGTAATATTAGTCATTTTCAACTACAAGGGAAATGAATACAATTTAGTTTTCAAAATTTATTTCAAATGTTGATCTTGTAGGGAAAAAAATGTAATTAGAGGAGACGTGGAGATTTCAGGAGAAATTCTGAAGGACAGTCAGGGATGCTTCCAAGGTCTTTGCTAGAAACTTACCTAGAAACTTACGCATTCTCCAGAACAGTCCTGCTGTGCTAGCCATCATAGCTGTTTTCCTAACCTCAGTTCCTCACCATTGTATCTTTTGTGGCATCTCCCTGCTCCTGCTCTAAACTTGTCCCTAATTTCTACCTGTTGAAATCTGATCTATCCTTTACGGATCAGTTACAGTTCAAATGCAGTCTTTCCTGATCTTCCCATTTGGGAGTGATCTCAATAGCTCCTACAGCATCTGCTGGTAATTCGCACTCAGAACAGCAGTGCTTGGCATGATCTCGTGTCACTGCTTGCAACGCGGCCCCCCTCTCCTTCTGTTTCAAGTGATAATTCACCCAATTTCCCTCCTACCTCTCAAGCTGCTCTTTCAAAGGTCCTTGTGAAACGTAGCCTGCTGTACTTGGTTATTTTGAATACTGAAATGCCTCAGTGCTAGACCCTCTTTTTTTCCTCATGCTCTTCCCTTGGCCATCTCAGCCAAGGTTCCAGTTACCATGAAATTCCCATTGCCTCCCAACTTCTCCAAGCTCCAGGGCCCGCCTAACATCTTCACCTGAATGCTCAGAGGCAACTCAGCTGAGGACATAATAATCTGTGCCAAGCTTGGCCCTCTTGTTGTGGTCTCTCTCTGAAGTGGATGGCACCCCACCCCTTCCACAAACCAGAAACCTGGGACTCCCTCCCCTGTACTCCTCTCTTGAAACTGAGGCCCAAATATTTTGCCTTTAACATGTGCTTCCAGCCTGTCATTTCTCCCCATGTCCACCACCACCACTGTCTTACCTCCTACCATGCTCTGCCTGGGCTGCAGCAGGAGCTTGCTGAATTTCTGCACCCACTCTTGCTGCCTGTCCTCTGGTCTGTTCTCCACATGGTGGCTGGAATGGTCTGTTCGAAATGCAAGCATAGTTTTGACACCCCTTTGCCTAAAGCCCAGAGGGAGAGGAAAAGGGAAAGAATCCCAAGCGGACTCTGCGCTGAGCACAGAGCCCCATGCCAGGCTCGACTCCATGACCTCAAGATCACAACCTGAGCCGAAACCAAGAGTTAGATGCTCAACAGACTGAGCCACCCAGGTGACACCAGACTCATCCTGAACCACTGTCTGGGCCCCACCTATACTGGCCTTTCAATTCCTTTCATGGCCCCCAGGGCCTTTGCACATGCACCTGCTGCTACTGAGAATGATCTTTCCCTCCCTTGTTGCCTAATCAACACCTCTTCACACTCTGTACCTTAGTTCAGCTGTCACTTTTTTAAAAAAAAGATTTTATTTATTTATTTGACAGAGAGAGAGAGAGAGAGAGAGAGAGAGAGAGAGATCACAAGTAGGCAGAGAGGCAGGCAGAGAGAGGAGGAAGCAGGCTCCCCGCTGAGCAGGGAGCCCGATGCGGGGCTTGATCCCAGGACCCTGAGATCATGACCTGAGCCGAAGGCAGAGGCTTTAACCCACTGAGCCACCCAGGTGCCCCCAGCTGTCACTTTCTCAAAAAAGCTTTTCTATAACCATCCTTCCATGCTCTCAGAGCATTCCGTTACTGCGCTCACTCTAGGTGAAGAGTTGGCCTTTGAATGAATGATGCGGGGGGTTTGGGGTGCTGACCTCCTCACAGCTGAAATTCCACGTGTAATTTTTTACTCTCCCAAAACTTAATAGCCTACTGTTGAGCAGAAGCGTGACCAATGTAACATAAACAGCAGACACATATTTTGGATATATATTTCATTCTGTATTCTCACAATAAAGTAGCTAGAGAAAAGGAAATGTTAAGAAACTCCTAAAACAGGGCACCTGGGTGGCTCAGTGGGTTAAAGCCGCTGCCTTCGGCTCAGGTCATGATCCCAGGATCCTGGGATCGAGGCCCACATCGGGCTCTCTGCTCAGCGGGGAGCCTGCTTCCTCCTCTCTCCTCTCTCTCTGCCTGCCTCTCTGCCTACTTGTAATCTCTCTCTGTGTCAAATGAATTAAAAAAAAAAAAGAAACTCCTAAAACACATTTACAGTACCGTACCATATTTATATACAAAAAACATCCACATATAAGTGGACCCTCACAGCTCAAACCTGTATTGTTCAAGGGTCAACTGGAGTTATACGTTTCGGTGATTACTTGGTTATTCTTCCTGTTTCCCTGACTAGCCTATAAGCTCCAGAATGGTCTGTTTCTCTCCACTGTGTCCCCAGTGCCAGACAGAGCAGACCTCTAGTAACACATAAGGAGAGCATGCAGCTTTTGAGGGCGAGGAACAGAGAGTCTTCATCTTTGAAAATTTCAGTGCTCACACAATGAATGGATGCACAGAATGTGTGTATAACTAAGAATGCAGTGTAAAAAAATTCATTCATTCACCCCCAAATATTGCAAGGTCTACCTACCACGGTGGACAAGATGAACTCGCTTGAGACAACAGTACAGAACATGCCTCAGCTGAGATTTCTGCTATGCTGTCCTCCCCCTTGGCCATTCCAACCCTTTGTTCCTTTCTACTTTGTCAGGGCCACCCTACACCCCAAGCAAATTTGGTCCGTCTGTATAAGTACTTACTGCTGCCTTTTGTATGGCATGTTAGTGTCATTCTAGTGGCCTAATCTTGCGATTCCTTACAATGCTCTACTGGCCAGAGTGACCAGCTAGCCAAGCTACCTTTCTAGAACTGGAGTCTGGCTATAGGATGCTGGGAAGAGCCCTCAGGCGTGAGGACTGGAGCCTCTGGGGCATCCGGTCCAGGCCCTGGGAAGGTGGGGGAGTGTCCAGGCTGGAGCATAGGTAGGAGACATGCCCTGCTTGGGTGGCACAGCTGACCCAGGCCACACCCGGGCCCTGGAAGGCACTTCAAATCTCAAGGAGGTCCTCTGCCTGGCTTTCTGACCCCTCAGCTTCACACTTGAGCCCTGGAGTGATTTGTAAGAGAGCTGTGAGCAGGGAGCTTGGGTTGCTCAATCTGTTAAGCATCTGGCTTCAGCTCAGTTTACCGTCTCAGGATCCTGGGTTTGAGCCCTGCATCCAGCTCCCTGCTCAGCCTTTCAGAGGAAGCTCAGTAGGCTTCCTCTCCCTCTGGCCTTTCCCCTGCTTGTGCTGTTTCTCTCAAATACATGAAATTTTCAAAAATGAGAGAGAGAGAGCTGTGACCAAGTTCTGTCCACCCATCAGTGGTTCTTCAGATGAACAGGCTCACCCTTGCATTCTGCTGCAGGGAACAGAAAACCCCAGCTGTAGGCAAGCAGTCCCCATTTCTGTATTTATCCAGATCATCTTCCCACTGGGCAGTCCTTCTCTCCTTACTTGGTGAGTTATTTGGGCAATTCTCCCGCTTATCCTCCCTGGGCCTTCCCCACCTCCCTCCCTCCCTCCCTCCCTCGGATGTCCCCTTGGCTTCACGCACCAGCAGCACAAGTTTGCAGAACATGTCACTGGTGAAAAGTCTCCATGCACCCAGCCACACCCATTCTTCAGGTCCCCCTGCAGATCCTCTCTGGTAGCCGGGACTTGCTCTGAATCCCGTTATGACTGGCAGCTTCTGTCCCTGACCAGGAATCGTCCCATCCAATTGTAAGGTGACAGGTTACTTTTGCATCTTGAGGGTGGAGAAAGGTGCATCCATAGCCTGAGATGCCAGATTTTAAGCACAGACGTGGGCGTCAAGATGAAGGACAGTATGGACCACTCTGGCATGTTCTGTTTGATCACTCCCAAGGACAGGAGAGTGTACAGGGGACGGAATGTGACCAAGGAGGGCAAACCAGGTTCTCCACTGGAGCTGTACTCCTCACAAGAATTCCTGTCTTTAAGACCTACAGAGGTTAGGTGGGATTCGCTGAACCCCAGGATAGATGGGTAGGCTTTTCACTGGAACCCCAACCCCAAAACCACGTTGGATGGTCAGTTAGCACCACCACTCTCCATTGCCAGGTTGAAGTATTTATTTGAAAAATTGAAAACACAGATGTGATGTATTATACAAAGAAAGGTCTTAATACCATAATAAAAGTATTCTTGGAAGGGAAGAAAAGCCAGTGGCTACCTGCCCCGGGAAGGTAGGCACTCAGTGAAAAATGAAATCCATTTCTAGGAACTATTCTAATGGAAAATTGGGGGAGAAAGTTAAAAACAGAAGAAAAACAAACCCAACCTATCCCTGCGAACCTAAATGTGAGAGTTTGTTATAAGTTATCAGTAAGATTTATTGGAACCCCCTCGGCTTGTCCCTAGGAGTAGTAATCAGCTTCATTTAGGGCCTTCAAACTGAGGTAGTTGAGGGTCACCTGAAAGACATGTCTGGAAATGATCTACTCTCAGAATCGGACCCAACGGGATCTAACCCATGATTTCCCGTTGCTTTGGCTCCTGGGGGCGAGAGGCTGTGCCACCGCTGTGGGTTGCTGATCCTGCATTTGGTCTGACCCTGGGAGACGAAGGGGTTGTGAGCAGCAGGCAGCTGGCCCAGTTTGCTGCGGTGAAGGCTGGCAGGCCCACCGCAGTGGCTGCCTAGGCTACAGACAGCGCGGTCTCCGGGGGGCCGAGAATGGCGGAGACAGGGCAGAGCCGGTCTGGCTGAAAGGCCAATGCCAGGATCGAAGGCTTTCATTGGCGGGAAGGATTTCCAGAGGCTTGCAAAGGTGGTAGAAGGTAGTGAGAACTTGACCAGTGGCTAAAGACCAAGGTAAGTGGAGCCAGGAGACCCCTCCAGACAAAGAAGCTGGCCAAGAAGTATTTCCTAGGTGCAAGCTCAGGACCGACCAGCCCCTCCTCGGTGAGAGGCCTAAGCAAACCGATCTGAGGATGAATGACATGCACTGTGACCCCCCCCCCGGTACCCGGTTAACCCTGACATTGACTTGGCAGCTCAAACACTTCCAATGTTTCAGACGTTCTGGACAATGTTTGGTTCTTCCAGCCACTGGATTAGGGACTCAGATTCAGGTGGGACCTTAGGGATCCCGTTGTCAGGGGCAGAACTGGCCAACAATCTACATTACAGTCTAATTTAAACTCCTGCCTCAGATATAAAAGGACCCCACAAAAGGCAGGTCTTTTCTATTTTTTTCTTCCTTATTATGTACACACATACCCTTACTCTAGAGATATTAGAGCAACTGTATTACAAAATTAAATAAGGGAAACGGCTGTCTTTCGGCCTCTTGTCAGTCCTAAGCCATTCTTTTGTTGTTCTGCCTTGCTGTGACCCAATTACACTGACCCTTGGGACTTCAGTCACTCATGAAGCTCAGTGACGACTTTAAAAGGCTGTGATGTTCATTTTTAGCCTTAGGAGGTCATTCCCGTTTGAATCAAGTATTTCACACCAAGTATAAACACCCTCATTTTTAGAAAAGCCAAGGTAGGACAATTGGATTTTGGCTAGAAGATGGGCCAGCTCCTAAGGCGAGTGAGGACACATAATGATGCTACATCCGAAGGATATTTCTTGTGCGAGGTGGGATTAGCCTGTGTTCCTGTTTAATCGCTTTCTTCCCTGTTTTATTATTCGGGCTAAGTCCACAAAGGTTTTAACAATTACTGTGGCTTCTTTCTGGAGGGAGCGTTATTTGGAACATCCCAGGGTTGTCCAATATAGATTTTTTTCACCACTGGTAATTCGGAGCACAACAGTTCAGCCGAGATTCTGGAAGGGAGGACTAGTCCACTGTGGAAATGCTGACCCACTCTGAGAACACACCGATTGGCTTCATTGGCAAACTGGGCCAGGGGCCCCACACACCACTTCTTCTGAGCCTCGGATGGAAAGACGCTTGAGCACAAAGAAGTGTTAAGCTTAAGATGGCTCATCTGCTGCTGGTGACCCCTCTTTGTTAGCCCACCGTGGACATCGCCTGTCTGAGTCTGGAATCTGAGCTAATGGGAGACTGTTTTTTGAGTGTCCTACTTAGAAAATGCACAGAGAGGGAGGGGAGGGAGGGGGAGAAGGAGGAGGATTGATTCACAGTGATCAAACAGGAACCTCGCAACCTGTCACGCAGCAACGCTTAGCAATGTTCCTTTGGGACAGGTCCTGGGAAGTGCTTGTTGGCTTCTACCTAGGAGTTGCTACAAATAAGGAAGGAAGACACTGTTTGTCCAAGATCGGAAGGTCACTTAAATGCTGGGGTCTGTCTGTCTGGAGGTGGACGAGTGCTGTCAGGCTGTCTGCCTCTGGGAAGCTGTCCTCTGTCCTCGTCCTGTCCGGGCAGCAAGGGTCCGGGACATGTGGCTGGAAGGGTTCGGAGTCAGTGGTCCCCCTTTCTCGGTTTCCCTGACTCAGGTGCTCTGAGGAACCTGCTCCCCTCGGGGTCTAGGCCGGTAACAGACTGGGAGGCATGTTGGCCTTGTGTCTGATTCTTTAAGACTCATGACCTGGGGCAGCCACACAGCCCCGCCATCGCCACACCTCAAATCCTGATCACTCAAAGCATCTTTCTGGAGGCTGCTGCCGCTGCCGAACGGAGGTTAGTAATAAATATTAAAGGTACCAAACCAAGCACAGGGTTCTTTCCTGCCGGGGGCAAGTTTGCCTGATCTTCTGGGTCTGTCCCTTAGGTAGAACATGGAACTATCTTCTTCAGGTTCAAGAGGATGCCCAGGCGGCCAGTTGGAGAGAGGAGCTGGAAAAGCCCTCACAGGCTCCCTCTCAGGGGCCTGCCTGGGTCTGAAGGGAGGTGGCACGGAAACTTCATTCCGGGGGAACAAGTGTGGCTACTCTCACCAGCACGCTCAAAGCACGGGATAAGGTTTTTCAGCCTGGTCACCAGAAGTTCCCAAGACAGGGGTCTCCCGAGACCTGGGCCGCGTGCACCCCTCTTTCCCGCTTTCTTTACCCCGTCACCCGGGAAGGTGGGTAGAGGCTTCCAGCCGGACTCTCTCGCTTGAGGAAGGAAAGACACTCACTCTCCTTCTGCCTTTGGGGAAAGAGTGTGGCCCAGCAGCGGTGCCCGCCCCTGGGCAGTGGGCTCGTCTGACCCAGACTCGCTCAGCGGGACGCTCAGCATGGAGGCTGGCGTGGAGCACCAAGGTGAAGCCTGAGCAGCACCATTGCTGTTAACTGCTGTGGTTAGGGGCCCCGGATGGCTCAGAGCTCCAGGGGTGCTCCCTTGGTGAGAGTTGGCTCTACAAGGGAACACTGAAAGACCAAAAAAAAAAAAACAAAAACAAAAACAAAAAAACAAAAACCAAAAAATAAAACCCAACCAACCACCGTAAGAAGCAGTGGGAAATCCATGGAACTGCCAAGAGAGGGGAGAGCTGTTGGCGTGCTCGGCCGGGACGCTCCTGCTGTTCCGTCGGCACAGATCAGGGCGCCGTCCTGGCTTGGAGCCCCGCCAGCCCTCTGACGCTCACGAGTTGGTGCAGATGGTGGAACAGAAAAGGCTGAGGAGAAAACAGAGAAGAAAAGGTGTGAGGCGCCCCCCAACCAGGGCTCTAGGAAGCAGAGAGCCCCTTGGACAAGGACGCTGAGCGTCTAGGGGTCTGACGGCAGACAGGATGGGGAGGGAGGTCCTCTCCGCGAGGGGTGGCCCTGGTCCCCCACTCCTCTGTGGAAGGCCACTGGGGTCCCCAGCACTGGACAATGGGAGTGGTGTGGCTGCCACCGGGGACCCCCGTGCCCCCGACCAGGGCTTAGGCCGTGGCTGGGGAATGACACACACACAGATGGGCCACAAGATTTACACTCAGACATGTGGGGTGTCGGCGTGGCTCTATTCTTTTCCGGTGACTGCTTCGTGCAGCGCAGGTGGAGATGCTTCTGTTCCTGAAAGACAACAATAATTTTTGTTTCCTAGCACTGCACATGTGCACGCACTCATTTCACCAACAAAAACAGCCACCACGTTGGGCTCCCCAATATCTCACGCTCATAACCATCTATTCCCTAAGTTACGTGTCCAGGAATGACCAGTATGCATCTGTGGTTGGTTCCCGGAGTCAGTCAAGACAACAAGAATAGGCAGTTCTGGTCGGGATCAAGTTGGCCACTGTGGGCACGTGGGAAAGCAGCAGACTCTGGGTGACGATGCCTCTCTGGGCTGGTGGGCCCACCAACATCCCCCTACCGTACAGCATTTCTAGCCCCTGACCCTTTCTCTCACGCGGCCGTTGCTGGCCACCGCTGGCTCCAGTCAGTCAGGCTTGCAATCCCCTTGCCCCATCTGCTGGCTCTTCACCGACCGCCATCTTTTCATTCACTACTCAACTCTATGTGCGCCAGGCTAAGTGGGCCTGGAAGGGAATGGCGGTGAGCGACAAGCCCACTCGTCAACGTTAAGGTCTTGAGAGGTGACAAAAGCTTTCAATTCACCTCAAATTATACCAGTTTTGGGGCTTGAAGGTTATTTACAACTGAAGAGGAAACACGCTCTGTGAGTCGAGAGGGGCAGGTCAGTGACCCGAAGTGCGCCTCATTCTGTCACATCTGAGGGGAAGGCTCTCCTACACGCACCCTCCCCTCATGGCCCCCATGCTGGCCGTCAGAGAGGCCCACCTTCTTCCCAGCCCTCGGCAACACCAGCGAGCTCGTAGTGCTTTTTTCGAAGTTCCCCCAGTTTCTGACGCTCCTTCTGCAGGTCATTCTCCAGCTCCAGCACCCGGACCTGTGGAAAGAGTGGAATTTTCTTTTGAGCAGCTATCTGACAATGGTCTCATTTTGACTTAATCCCTCTCCTCCTCTGATTTCCTCCATCCTCTCCCAGTCACCCGTCTATCCCAGCGGCTCCTGTTTCCTCACAGAGATCCTCTCCTAGGCGTGATGCTTTGTAGCCCCAGTGCCTGAATGGGAGCAGGGCTCATCTCCTGAAATCAAGTCCGACATCTAGCCTGTGTGACATGTTCCAAACCAGTTCCCCTTCAGCTTCAATCCCACTCTCCTGGAAATCTAGGCAAGAGCCAGCTCAGATGGTTCTGGTATCTCTGAGGGGCTGGTACCACTTAGGGTTATCATCATACAGGAAAAAGCACAGTCTTACCAAGGAAGAGGCCGGTTCCTGGCTACCCCTACTCCTCATTAATTCTAGTTATTTTACTGACTAATTTATTACTTCAGGAAATGTTTGCTGAGCACCTATCATGTACCCCGGGCTCTGCAGCAGGTGGGGGAGACACGGTGGTGCACAGACAGACAAGGTCCCTGCTTACCTTGCAGGGGTAAAACACAAACTCATGATCAAGAACAGATCAGACTATGAGGAACATGACATATGGTCATGTGATAAAGGCTAAGGGTGATCAGCAAACAATATTCAGGCAGGTGGGTGGGAGCCTGAGGTATGCGAAGAACAGAAAGGAGCCCTGTGTGGCCGACACATGAGATGGGGAGAGGGTCACGAGAGTGGGATGGAGGATCATTTCACCCTGGACCCTCGGCTGGGGGCGGGAGTTTGGATATTAACTCTAAGTGTGAAAGGGAAGCCACTGGAAGATTTTAAGCAGAGATGTGATGTGCTGTCACTTATGCTTTTAAAAATACGTAGAACCTGAACAAACTCTGGGGGTGGGGGGTGGAAGCAACTAGACCCAGCTAGGTGGTTCCTTTTTTTCTTTTCCTTTTTATTGTGGAAAATGTAAAACATATGGAAAGATGGAGACAATATGGTGAACCCTGTCATGTGCCTTTCACCGAATTCTACCAAGTGTCAACCCAGGGCTGAACCTGCCTCAGCAATGCCCTTTCCTATTCTCTGCCCCCAACTGCCCAGCCACCCGGCCCTGCCATGGGACCACTTGGATACAAATCCTCTCATGCACTGCAGTAGTTTGGGAGAGAAACAATGGTGGCTTAGGCTGGGTTAGGGAGATGGAAAAGAGGGGACAAGGTTCAGGCTTGGAGAGTTGGGAGTTGACAGGACCCACTGGGGAACTGGATATAGAAGGGAGAGGGGGAAGGGAGCACCCAAGGATGACTCCTAGGCCTTAGCACCCAGATGTGGAGGGGTTCCAGTTACTGAGGCGGAGAAAACAAGGAGGGGGCAGATCTGGGTGGAAGGGAAACCAGGAGCCCTGGTTTGGATCCATTAAGTTAGAGACATATTTGGCATCAAGTGGAGAGATCAAGTAGACAGTTGGACAATCACAGAGCTCAAGGAGACGATCAAGGCCAGAGAGAAGAATCTGGTACTTATTAGCATATAGATGGAATCTGCAGCCAAGGGGGACTGGATGAGCCCAGTAAACAAGACAGTGTACACGGCGGGGACTCACACCTGATCTCAGGTCTTTCGGTATCTGGCCACATGACTTTTCCTAAAAATGCTGAGTGACTCATATAGAGACTTTACAGTCTCAATCTGGACTTTACCCCAAGACTGGGACCAGTAGTTCCAG
Organism: Ailurus styani; assembly: GCA_002007465.1. NCBI lineage: Eukaryota > Metazoa > Chordata > Mammalia > Carnivora > Ailuridae > Ailurus > Ailurus styani. The sequence goes on from LNAC01000109.1 coordinate 2,649,049, forward strand.
AACAAGGAGGTCAAGTCTTTTCTTCAGGATTCCTATTTCTCTACATGCCATAACTTCATGTACGACCAGGAGAAATGGCATGGCCTTCGACGGGTTCTCAGTGAATTGATTTTTCTTCTTTAAACCAAGGTCATACATAAATAATTTATCAGAATTTTTAAAAAATTGCCAAAAAACCAAAACAAAACAGAGACAGACTCATAAATACAGAGAACGGGTGGTGGCCAGAGGGAAGGGGGTGGAGGAATGGGTGAAATAGGTGGAGGGGATTAAGAGGTACATTACCAGACAAGTCAGTCATGGGGAGGAAAGGTACAGCATAGGGAATACAGTCAATAATACTGTCATGATGTTGCATGGTGACAGACGGTGACTACACATCGCGATGAGCACCGAGTAATACACAGAATTGTCAAATCACTACATGTACACCTGAAACTAAGGTAACATCGTAATGTCAACTCTACTTAAAAAAAAAAAAAATTCATCCATCATAAGACATTAAATGCTAGTTGACGTCTGCTAGGACATCCCTGATGGAAACGGTGAGGGGGACAACAGTCTGAGACCAGTGGGCAAGAGTTAAGATTCTGATCTTAACCCTCCACTGTCTCCTCTGTCTCCACCTCCACTGTCCCTTCCAAACGTCATTTACATTCATTCCTGGGCTACTGGGTCCAGCTGTGTTTGTTTCCTCCCCAAGTCTCTCCCCTACTGGCTTCTTTCCACAGGGATAATACTTGGGGTCAACGTCACCAGGAACTGAGCAAGCAGACTCAGAAGCAGGGAATCCTACCTGGGAATCCATCTCCTGGCGTTTGATCTGGGTCAGTGTCATGCTGGAGAAGTCCATGTTGTCTGCAAGGGCGGAGGGAAGGTCTCGTCAGGGGACACCCCTGGCCGACTCTCGCCTGAGAGGCAGCCGACGCCAGCGCTCTGCTGAAATGCTTGGTTCGCTAGTTCCCAAAACACGTGTGAAAGTCACCGATGGGTAGACGGGGAGGAAGTGCCCTGACAGGGTACCGAGCACTGGACCCCCTGCCCTGCCCCGCCCAGAGACAACCAGGCCTGGAGAGTCATGTCTTTGAATCCAGAGAAATCGCTACATGAAAAATCGACCTTAAGGCCTGCTTTGCTATGGTGACACAAACAGCATGCGGATGTGGCGTCCCACCTTATGAGAAAGTAAGCACATGTGCAGAGGAGATGAACGAGAGAGAATATGGAAACAGAATTGTGGGAAGCTGGGGACGTAAAGAATAGCTGAATAGGATGAATACGAAAAGTGCTGCTTTGGGGAGGCTACCTGTCTCCTCAATCTGTGATTTGCCCGAAATGGTGGAGGCCACAACGGTGGCAGTGGCCTGGTTCACCCCCCGGGAGGCCTGCTGCAGCTGGGCCAGGTTTGGGCTGTCCTTGTCAGCTTTCACCTGCCAGGACCAAGCAGAGTTAGGGTCACACAGCATATGGCGGCAAGGACGGAGTCATATAAGGTGGTCCCACCGGTTCTTGACAAACGTAACGGGTTCTGCTGTGGTCACTAATCGACTTCTTCCAAATTGCTTCCTATGGGGATGCCTGTGGAGGCTCAGTCCCTTGAGGGTCCGACTCTTGCTTTTGGCTCAGGTCATGATCTCAGGACTGGGATTTCAAGCCCTGCCTCTGGCTCCGTGCTCAGCAGGGAGTCTGCTAGTCTCTCTCCCTGTCCCTCTGCCCGTTTCCCACTTGGGTGCACGGATGCTCTCGCTCTCTCTCAAATAAATAAAGTTTTTTAAAAAAGATTTTATTTATTTTTCAGAGAGAGAGAGAGCACAAGCAGGGGAAGCAGCAGGCAGAGGGAGAAGAAGGTTCCCCACTGAGCAAGGAGCCTGATGCAGAACTTGATCTCAGGACCCTAGGATTATGACCTTAGCCATAGGCAGGTGCTTAACTGACTGAGCCACCCAGGCGTCCCTAAATAAATAAAATCTTTAAAAAAAATTGTTCCTGGGACTCCTGGGTGGTTCAGTTGGTTAAGCAACTGCCTTCGGCTCAGGTCATGATCCCAGCGTCCTGGGATCAAGTCCCCCATCAGGCTCCTTGCTCTGCAGGGAGCCTGCTTCTCTTTCTGCCTCTGCCTGCCACTCTGCCTGCTTGTGCTCTTTCTCTGATAAATAAATAAATAAATAAATAAATAAATAAATATCTTTTTAAAAATAAATAATTTAAAAAATTGTTCTTACAGGGTCAACTCCTGGCACATCTCAAACATGCAAAATTATTCCTGGCTTATTTGCGTGAAAGCCTCAGACTCTAGCTTTATTGGTTCTTGTGATAAATTGTTTCAGTTGCGGAAATTAATTTGGGACAACATTAAACAAGGATAAGGATGCTCCCCGGGGTATTATAAAACTCACAGATGGATTTCAGTAACAAGTTTGTATCACAATTAGTTGGGGGCAATGGTTCAAATCTGGAGACTTTTCAGGACAGGCAGACATTGGCTGTGGAACCTCAGAGCTGAACCAGGGAACCAGCTCATGGCACCGACCTATCGACCTTTTTTGAGTCTGCATGGCTCGGACCCTCAAAGTCCACTTGTCACAAAAGTGACGAGAGCCAAGAGGAGCCCGTGTGGTGAGCTAGGCAGAGGGACTTCTTGGTGACAGAGGAAAAGGCTCTCAGAGGAGGATAGTAGGGACCCTCGAGAGGCAGAATTTTAACCTGGAACTTCATCTACCTGGACCCTGGACAAATCATCTGTTCTTGCGGCAGGCTCCACGGACCAAGTGTTCCCCAAGCTCATTGGACATCACGGTGCCCTAGGGGGTCCTGTGCGGGTCCTACCTTAGAGGCGGCCACAAGCTGGGCCGTGCTCGCAGCGATTTCCCGTGAACACACCATCAGTTCTTCAAACTTCCCTCTGCCTTGCACCACCAGATCGGCTGCATCCCTGGCAGACAGGAGGGGACAAGCCATATTACGTCACGGACAGCTGCAACCCCTTATGATCCCACCTCCGGACTGCACCCGCCATCTTGGCTATTCAAAGCCTACTCGCCGGCCCCATCCTTGTGTAGCCCCAGGCGATGCAGGCTCCCTTTTAAACTTTCAGTCCTGCTGAATTCCCCACCCACAGTTCATTTCTAAGGGGCAGACTTTTTTCCCTTGGCTGTTGTCTGGGATGGGCCGATGGAATTGGGGGTGGGGCTGAGGAGCCCCGAGAGTGACAGATACTTACACCATGACAGTGGCTCCCCAGCCCACGGCTTTGGAGGCGGAGATGAGTCCTTCTGTCCATCGAGAATTCTTGGCATAAAACTCTTTTGGCGATGCTGTGCCCTAAGGAAATGAAAGGTAATAATGACTAGTTTTTCTCGAGGGCCTCCTATGCCCCTCGAGTAATACGTCCATCACTCCCATACAGACCTCACACTAACCCCAAGACGAAAGCATTATCATGCCATTTTACAGATGAGCAAACGAAGACTCAGAAAAGCAAAGATCCTTTTCCCAAGTTCATGCAGGAGGTAAGTGGAAGTAAATCCTAGGCGTCTCTGACTCCAAAGCCCGTGGCATTTCTCTCGTATCCCATTTCCATGTTGTATATATGAGAATCTGTATCTATTCACGTGCACCCAGAACAACGTGATCCGAGGGGAGTCTAACCCTTGCCACGATTTGCCAAAAGAAGGGAGTACCTAGTGAATAACTGAAGCAAATTATTTCTCCTTGGAATTTTAAAATGCTTTCATGCTTTGGAAGTGTCTGTTAGTCTTGGAAGCCACAGGGGCTCCTTGCTCAGTCCCTCTTGGGACAGATTAAAAGCACCACCACCAAAGCAGAGATGGCTGCCTTCTTTCAAGAATAGTGTTCAGGCTCCGGAATCCCTCCCTGGGCCCCTGTCTCCTGAGCGGCAGCTGCACACAGGCTGTGAGGGAAACATGCCAGCAGAGGAGGGAGAAAGCCCAGTGAGTCCTTCGACCAGAGACTGCGACACAGCCTGTCTGTGAATAACCTAGTCAGCTGACTCGGTCGCGGGAAGGGGACATGGCCACGGCCACTGGCACAGGTCAGGAACCAGGCTGGCCCTTCCGATTTGACCCATTTTCCAAAGCTCTCCCTTCCTCCTCTGAGGGCCTGGGCTTGCAATGCACACAGGGTTTCCAGAGCAGGTTCCGACGATGTCACCTGGGTAAATGACCCTGCAGCTGGAGGCTGAGGCTGACTGCCCCTTGGGGACCCGGCAGCGCCCCAGCTTCTTCCCATGGGCATCCATGCTCGGCCGTGAGAGGCAGCTGCACCCCCAGATGCACACACGGGATGAGAAGGCAGCACCCGTGGATTTCGCTTAATGTGGATGAGCTTATCTAGTAGAGGTGGCCTCTCGGTGACCTGGGAGTCTGTGAATGACATCTGCTCCCCGTGCCCAGGGGTCCTCACCCACGCTTACCCGGCCGCTCTCCACTATCTCTCTCTGGAGGTCCTTCGAGGCCACGATCAGGACCTGAATAGCTTGCATTAGGCTTGTACAGGAACCAAGGATCCTAGGAGGGAAAAAAAAATTCAGGGACACAGAAGAGAGACCAAGAACAATGAAGGAGTCTGTTCTCTTTTTCAGGCCTAAACACAGGCAAACTTGGGATGGGAAAGGTGGTGGAAAGGCACTCGTGTGCCTTCCCGGAAAGGCACATGAGTAGGGAGATTTGGCTGGGAACAGTTACATGATGATTCTTGGGGTTTCTCTTCCCCTAAAATGCAATGGCAGTATTATCCTCAAGAACACCATTATCAACAACTACACAGACTCGGCCGCTGCCCATGGCTGCTACTGTTCTCTTCTAATTAAGCAAAATCCACTGCAGGAGAGACTTATCCTCATCACCTCAGTGCCCCCACGCAGCTCGGACTGACCTTTCGTTCACCTCCAGTTTGACACCTGTGTCTCCAGCTCGGGATTTGCTGAGCATCTCCTGTTGAAAAGAAGCAAGGTTTCTCAACACACGGTGCGTACCGAGCGCTCACTGGCACCTGATACACCTTGTGTCCAACATCCCGGGGCAGCTGAGAAACTCAAATCCAGAAGGGCCCATCCACGTCCCGGTGAGTCAGGAAAAGCATCCAGACCTCCGATCTTTTCAGTGGGAAGCAGCCCCAGCAGGCCGGCTCCACCATCCTGAGTGTCTGGCCCAGGCTGACGTGTGCACAGGATTCTGAGAGCCGTGGCACCCAGCCAACGGGGGGCAGCTGCTCCCAGGTCTCCACGGCGGGTACTCGCACCAAGGTGAGCAGCTTGAGTCTTCCACCAAAGGGGTGCTATGGGACCTTTCCAGTGCCGCCCACTCAGCTCTTCCCTGGGACAACCGTATCTGCTGATTGCATGAGTGCCTGCCGCTAAGGTAAATGTGCATTAAATCCTTTAACTCTTACCACACCCCTCTGAGGCAAGTCCTATTACCACTGCCCCGTTGTGCAGAAACGGAACCTCAGCGAACTTTGTGGAATGACCTATCCCAAGTCACACACGACTAGAAAGTGGTCAGCCTGGAACAGTGGCGCAGGATGGACTGACACCAAAGTAGGTGAGGGGCTTCTCATTTTCCATCCCTTGGGCATCCTGGGCAGTTTGGGTTTCGGGTGGGCTCACAGGGGGCCTCGGGAGCCTTCACGAACAAGTCAGAGATATCCAATGGGCGATGTCCCCACAGAGAAGCTGCAAGAGCCTCACTTTAGGGGACTGCCAGATGCTTCCATACCTCGATTCGGGCTGTAGCAGTTTCGATGGCAGCTGATGTGGCAGCCATCTCCTTGTCCACCAGGTCCCCCAGCTCTTCCTGTTTAATGTCCAGGCCTCTGGGCAGGAGCTCCTGGGAAAAGCATCACAAAGGCTGCAATGATGCTTTGACCTCCTCTCTGTTCTCCCGTGGCAGAAGGCAAGAGAGAAGGGCCCTGCCATGTAACACACTTCTGGAATCCACGGAGGAGCTTCCTTGCAGGCCTTGTCTGGCACTCACTACTGCATGAACCCCAGAACCTCATATTCCACTCCTCTCCTTCTAGAAAGCCATCCCTGCCGAAGCCCACAAGGCCATTCAGTTGTAGCTGCTTGGGCCCTGACCCCAGAGTTGCATAGTGTATTGTATTTGTGGCTTGGGAGGTATTTTATTTTAAGATTTATTTATTTATTCAATTATTTGAGAGAGAGCAAGAGTGGGAGAAGCAGGGGGAGAGGGAGAGAGCATCTCAGGCAGACTCCGCGCTGAGCATGAGACTGATGTGGGGCTCGATCTCATGACGCTCAGATCACAGCCTGAGTGGAAACCAAGAGTCGGATGGTCAACCAACTGTGCTACCCAGGTGCCTGTTGGGAGGTATTTTAGAAACATCTTCAAATATTGGTGATGCCTTCCAACCAGACACTCTGCCTCTTATTGAACTTCGTGTCCAGAGCAATCATGAGGCAGTTACTAGTCCTGTTCTACAGATGGAAGGCCAAGGCTCAGAGAGGTCAAATGTCTTGACCCCAGTCACACTGCTAATGCATGAGAGCGGGGGCAACTTGGGGCTGATGGCAAAGCCTGTGAATTCTGAAAATATGTGTTATACCTATGAGAGTCTAAAACAGGTATGAATGGTTTTAAAGACCAACAACAATGGCCCACGTATCTACCACCGACTTAAGGAATAGCTTAAGAAACATTATCAGTACCTTTGAAATCTCCTTTGTACTCTGCCCTAATTCCATCTCCACTCTCCCTGCTCCCCACCTCAAGAGAAACATAGAATTCAGGAGAATGCTTACGTCTTTTTTTTAAACTCCATACAAATGCATCCTTAAACAGTATAATGTTAAGTACATATGTTTTGATATTTATTTATTTATTTAAAAGACTTTATTTATTTAATAGAGAGTCTTAAGCAGACTCCACACTGACTGTGGAAACTGACTTGGGGCTCGATCTCATGACCTTGAGATCATGACCTGAGCTGAAACCAAGAGTCGGATGCTAATTAACCCACTGAGCCACTCAGGCACTCCTGTTTTGATTTTTATTTAAAAGGAATCCTACTGGGCGCCTGGGTGGCTCAGTGGGTTAAAGCCTCTGCCTTCGGCTCAGGTCATGATCTCAGGGTCCTGGGATCAAGGCCCANGCCCCCCCCCCCCCCCCCCCGCCTGCCTCTGCCTACTTGTGATCGCTCTCTCTCTGTGTCAAATAAATAACTAAAATATTAAAAAAAAAAAAAGGAATCCTACTGTATGCATTTTCCTAGGACTTGCTTATTCATTCAGCAGTCCGTGTGTGAGAATCATCCTATAATGTGGTATTTCTATCTGCAGGCAGACACCCTAGAGAAACTCTTACATCAGGAGATAGGCACCAGAGTGACCACACAGCACATTCATGATAGCCCCGAACTGGAAAGAACCCAAACGTCCATCAACAATAGATATATAGCTATATCATAGATATGTAAATAAATATAAACAGATACATCATAGAAGTAGAACTTGAGCTGCAGTCACACGACGGAATACTACAGAGCAGTAAAAATGAATGCATCTGCATGGATGAAACTCACGTAAAGAATGCTGAAGAAAGTCTAACACAGAGAACTATAAATGTTACTTAGGGGGAAAAGGACATAGCCTTTCTATTGTCTTCACCTGGAACCTTGACTAAACATTCTACATATAACTTCTACACTCCAGCTTATAAAATCTGGTCCACACTCTATGGTAATTCCTTCAGTTCTATCATCCAGTTCACTAATTCTTTTTTCGGCTTTGTTTTAACCTGCTGTCAGATCTGTATACTGTGATTGTAGTTTTCATTTCTAGGAGTTTGGTGGTTGTTTTTCGAATATATCTGGTTACTTCTGAAAATATCTTACTCCTCCATGCTTAATACCTTTTGAAAAGTTCTTTAACATACTGGACACATTTATGGTGAACTTACATGCCTTGGGGCTTTATGTCTAAAAGTTCCTTGGGATTGAGAGTCAAAGAACATCCCTTCAGAGACCATTTGGATCTGATTCTGCCAGGTACATGGGCCCCTAACTACTTGACTACTTTAATTTTGTTTGGTTTTTTTCAGGCCATACAGGTAGTAGATTTGGACCCTAAAGCCACAGACAGATGGTTGTGGTTAGAAATTCCCTAGGTGGCTGCGTTGCCTCCTTTCCCCCCTCCACAACCAAGGTTGAGACAGGATCTCTCAGCCTCAGAAGCAGAGTAGGCTTTCCCTCCCATTCACCCAGGGTGTGATCTTCTGGAGTTCTGTTTTGGGAAGGAAGTCTCTGCATTCCAAACTTTGACCCTACTTGGGTCTAGGTTTTGTTTCTTACTCTCCTCTGTATGTGTGGCCCATTAAAATCCAAGCTCTAGGCCAAGAGATGAACAAATCCTGGCTCCTGCATCCTTTTGGTTTCTGATTCTGAGAATTTCCTTAGTTTTCAGTCAGTTCAGATTCAATTAACATTTTTCCCCCAAAATTTTATTTAGCATTTTCCACGTCCTGTCCTGGGAAGAGCTTCTAAACATCTGGTCAGTGCTACTGCCAGAAAGGAAACCCATCCAGGATCTCCCTCTCACACTTTGCTTTGTAAAATTAATTTGATTTTTATATCCTCATCTCATGGTGTCCTACACACTTTGCATGTGTGTACTGAGACTCAGTTCTGCACATCCCTGGAGAAGATGCTCTATCTCTCCAGCAATAAGAATAAGGCTGCCTAGGCTGCCATCAGCAATTTAATAACACTAAAATACCACCAGGATCATGTCATTCTACTCAAAGAAAGGCTAGCAATTCACCATTATCCATAGCCTTCCTTCATCCAGACATTCACGATTCCCTACCTCGTTGCCCACTTCTCCCCAGTATGAACCTTCCGCCCCATCTGATCTTTTAATCTGCTTTGCCAGATATCATGCCAGGGACCAAGGGGACAATGTGAAAAGGTATGGGTCCTGTCTTTAAGGACTCATGGGGGAAAGAGACAGGTAGGCAGGTACATTGCAGTGCTAGCCACCAACACTGCAAGGTGAAGGCAGTGGGTGGGAGGGACCCAGGAAGGTGAGTAAAGGGCCAGCCAGACTGTGATAGTCCTTGGGTATCACATTACATAATTTGACTTTTGTTATTGAATGAGGAATCATAATCAGATCTCTGTTTTTGGAAGAGATCATAGAAAAAAAGAGGTCAGAGGCAGAAAAACTAGTCAGAAGGCTGTTTTAAGAGTTCAGATGAGGGCTGATGAACATCTCAACTCTGGCCTTCATCTCTTCACTCCCTGGACTTTATATGATGACCCATTTTTGGAATTAAGTAAATACCTTGTACTGAACTCTTAAAATAGAGCTGATTACCGCTCTCATCCCACTGTATGGAAATGGGTGATTTTCTTACTTTCCTTTCTCATAGAGACCATGTCTTACTTGTCCCTGTACAACTACATTTACTACATTTCCCACTATGTACAGTGTACTCACTACATCTTTATTAAATCAATAAATACACTGTTATCGCCACATTAGGTGTTAACCTGTTCAACCAGATACAAATCCCGGCAAACAGAGAAACTATGCTTATCCTTCTTTGATACTGCTTAGCTTAGCAACGAACACACAGTAGGTTCTCAACGCATGGCCAACGCATGACATACAACCGGAAAGTCGTTCAGGGGTCAGATTTTTCAGCACCAACTCTCCCTTTTTTGAGTCAAGTGGAAAGTGCAGAAAGAACCGGCTTAGGACCTCACGGAGGCCCTGACAGATCACCAGCAGTCACCCACCAAGAACCTCTGTAACTGTCTCCGGTAGGAACATGGCTCCTACCTCGGCAATGGCGGAGATCTTGGTAAGGCAGCTCTTCATGGCAGTGCCGTCATTCTCCCGAGTTCCTTCCTCCTCCAGGAAAGCCAGGTAGAGGAGGGTTTCCTTGCCAAACTGCTTGCAGGCCTCGGTCAGCACTGGAGATGCAACACAACCAGGATTTCTGAAGGCCCTCTGCTCTCCCTGCTGCCCAGCCCGCCCCCGCGGCCCCAGTACTCACAGTCGGCAGGTTCCGGCGGGGCTCGAAGGCAGGTGGAGCTCACGTAGGCCACGGTGTCACCGGTCAAGTGGGCAAGGAGGGTGACTGAGTGGAGGAGCCCACTGATATCTGCCAGGAGTTTGAAGGGGGTTGCTCAGGGCTGTGTTACCTCCCTACCTCCTTCACTGCTCTACAAGTTATAAAGACCCCTTTCTTGGTGCAGAGGAACCGTTTCTACTTCCACACGCCAGCGTTTCTGAACACAGCCCGGCCATCGCTAAGCGACAGGCCCTATCCCCCACCTTTCTTACCTTCTGGGCAAGCCAGATAGTGGCTCCAGCTTTTTTCCAGTTGCTCGAGGCAGCTGGAAACAGACTTGACCTTGGAGAGGAGGTGATCTGTAAGGGGGGGAGACAGGGCGACGTCAGAGCCGGAGTTGTCGGACTCGCTTTCTCCCTGTGAGGGTAAGGCACGTGATGGAGGAGCCCGCCTCGGGAGTGGCCTCGGCCCTGCAGAAGCTGCCCCAAGATGGAGGGCGGAGAGGAGAGGGTTGACTGTGCTTGTACAGGACTCTCTCACTGCGGCCTCAAAAGCTATCCATCTGGTCCCTTAGCCAAGAGCCCGGGCAACCACATCAGCAGCCCAGAGTCAGCCTCTCCCTTCCCAGGACTGTCTGCCCAAATCAAATCCGGGCCTTCACGTTATGTCTTTCAAGGACCTCGGACTGTCGTTAGTCTCGAGCCCAGACCCTCGGCCCTGTCAGGCTAATCTGTGCTCATGCCGTGCACACAACACAGCCGTTCCCACTCCATGCCTCTGGGTGCAGGTCTGCAAAGACTGTCACACAGGAGTTCAAGTATGGGGGCTCGTGTCACACTACGTAGGTGTGGCTCCTGGCTCCATGACCGGTGGCTACCATCTCAGGCCATCCACAGCCACTTCCTCATGTGGAAACAGAGTAATAGGAGCCCCTCCCGGCACCGTAGTGAGGATTCGCTGGGCCGAGGTGTGTGGAGAGCTTATAAGGGCGGTTGGCACATGGCAAGCACTTGGTAATATCAGCTGCTTGTGTGATTTTTTCCCCCTGGTTCTTCCCCTCCACTGGCTCATGTCTGTCCTCTTCCTTCAAAGTCCAGCTCATAAAGTCTCTCCTCAGAATCCGCCCACGGCTGCCCCATTTCCTGGCATTCCCTCAGTAAACTGGGTACTCCTTCCTCTGAGACTGCTGTGTTCCCTTACAGATGGGTTCCCTGCTGAGTCAGACAGAGCAGTCCTTGCCGTAGATGTCCCTAAATGGAGACGTCTCTTTTTTTTTTCCCCAAAGATTATTTGAGGGAGAGAGTGTCCACCTGTGTAGGCAGGGGGAGGGGCAGAGGAAGTGGGGAGAGAAAGTCTCAAGCAAATGCCCCGCTGAGCATGGAGCTCGACCTGGGGTTCCATCCCAAGACCCTGAGATACTGACCTACGCCAAAATCAAGCGTTAGACACTCAACCAATTAAGCCACCCAGGCACCCCGCAGATATTTCTGTTTGATAATGAAAGTCAACTCGCAGCTGTTTCCTTCCACCTGCCTTGTCCTCAGTGGGCCCTCTTGGAGCTACACCCATGACTCCACCAGTGCCTTGGGCCTGGATGTCCTGCCACCTCTGAGCCCCTTTCTCTCATCCACAGGCCTTCTCTGGCTCTGCCCGCCACCCCACCCACAGGCCCGCAGGACTCTGGAACAGGCAGAGCGGGCCCTGTTCATGCTGGTGACGGTATGGGTATTCTCTGTGTTCCTGCCCCGTGATGTTTATGATGCTCCCCACGTGGGCCTGAGGCTCCTGAGCAACGTCTCTTCATTCAGGCCATGTTCTTCTGTTCAGAGAAACACAGGGCCGTCTGCTGCTCCTCCCCCTGGCGCTTAGAGTCGCTATCAGGGCTCTGCTCCCAGTGGGAGTTTCATCAGTGTGACCCACTGCACAGAGCAGTGGTATCACACCTTAGAAAGTTCTGCCGCCCGGGCCCTGGGTCGCAGAGCTTCTGGCTGAACGGATCTTAGAGTGGGGCCTGGGCATCGCTGTGCACCAGGTGGAGGACCCCTGAGCTCAGTGTCGCGTGGGATTCACTATCAACACTGACCACTGAATTCACACATGCGGGTAGGCAAGGGGGAGGGTACCTGCAGAGCCGGCACAGCTGATCAGAGTGGGCTCCTCCAGCTGCCGCAGGGCCTCCTGGACCACCTGCTCCGCCGCCTTCCTTGACTCCGCCAGCAGCCTTTTCCGTTGGTCCTTGGCGAGCTGGCCCGCTGATCCCTAGAAATGGTCCAGGGAGGTGAGAATCAGACACAGACCCCATCACAAGCTTTCGAGCAGCGTCCACCTCGACACAGCTGGGATTCCTGGCATCTTAACCCAAGCTACTGCTAACAAAGCGGGCATCTATTACTTGCCTTTGCACTGGACAGTTCCTGCTGGGTGTGGTCCAGCTGCTCCTGAAGGGCGGCTAATTCCTCCTCCCGACGAGCCACGGCATGGGCCAAGCTGCTCCGCTCCTTCTCCAGCTCAGCGATCTGGGCGGCCCATTTTGCCTCTGACTGCAATGTCGGAGGGTTAAAGAAGGGAGAAGTAAATGGTCCACTTCCCAGGAGTCCAGAGCCACCAGCAGGCTACACAGAACAGGAGGCGGTATCTCTAAGCCGCCACCTTCATTCCCCCAGGCACACACTGAGCACGGACGGGACCAGCTGGGCCAGCTGCTGCGCAGGGGTGGACGCCAGGGAACAGCATCCTAAAGCCAGAGGGGAACAAAATGCGGAAGGGAGGTGATGCTCACCTGGGCAGAAGTTTCCAGACTGCCTTGGGCAATGTGGAGTTCCTGTTTGCTGGTGGCAAGTTCTTGCTTCAAGCTCTCTAGTACTTCAGTCTGTTCTTGAGTCTGAAAGAGAAAAAAAAAAAAAACAAGGAGTACTCTGATCTGGGTGGTGGTTGCCAGGGATAAACACATATAAAAATCCCCAAGCTATCAGGGAGCCTGGCTGGCTCAGTCAGCAGAGCATACAACTCTTGATGGCGGGGTCATGAGTCTGACCCCCATGCTGGCTGTAGAGATGACTTAAAAATAAAATCTTAAAAAAAGTCCCCAAGCTATCAGTGGGAGATTGTGTACTTTCTTGTATGGAAGGCTGGATGCACCCGACAAAAAGTGGGTGGGAGGAGGCGAGAATCCAGACTGTTCCAGAAAGTTTTCTTCTGGCTAAGTGGGAAGGTCGAAGGGAGAATTTTAGGGACATTTCCCTAAATGTCATGCTTCAGCTTATAATACTGACTACAGTAGAACCAGATCTTTTTTTTTATAGATAGAAAAGTGTTTTTTATATTTTAAATTCAAGTTTAATTAATACAGAACTGGACCTTTTTTTTTTTTTTAATTTATTTATCTGACAGACACAGCGAGAGAGGGAACATAAGCAGGGAGAGTGGGAGAGGGAGAAGCCAGCTTCCTATCAAGCAGGGAGCTGGATGTGGGGCTCAATCCCAGGACCCTCGGATCATGACCTGAGCCAAAGGCAGACACTTAACGACTGAGCCATCCAGGTGCCCCCAGAACTGGATCTTTAATTCAGATATCCCAACACCCGGTGTGATGCTGAATCTTACCATCTTGAAACAACTCTCTTTTTTGGATTTCTTTTAGAAGTAATACTTTTCAAAGAGCAGGTTGCAACCCATTAGAATTCACAGTTAACATTAAAAAAAAGAAGAAAGAAAAGAAATAAACAGGGGCGCTTGGGTGGCACCAAGTTGGTTGAGCGTCTGACTCTTGGTTTTGGTTGTGATCTCAAGGTTGTGAGATCGAGAGCCCTGCGTGGGGTTCTGTGCTTAGTGCAAAGTCTGCCTAAGACTCTCCCTCCTTCTGCCCCTCCCCAAACCTCTGTAAAATTAGATCTTTAAAAAAATAAAAAAGTAAAAAAAAGAAATAAACAAAGCATAAAGAAAAAAAAAAAATCTGGGCACCTGGGTGGCTCAGTGGGTTAAAGCCGCTGCCTTCGGCTCAGGTCATGATCCCAGGGTCCTGGGATCGAGGCCCACATCGGGCTCTCTGCTCAGCGGGGAGCCTGCTTCCTTCTCTCTCCTCTCTCTCTGCCTGCCTCTCTGCCTACTTGTGATCTCTCTCTCTGTGTGTCAAATGAATAAATAAAATCTTTAAAAAAAAAAAAATCCAAACGCATCCACAGAGTAAGGATGAGGATTGCTTTGTGAAACTTTTACTTCTATTAAATAGACCATATTTCCTACTCTGAGTCACAGAAAAGCATGAAAGCCACTACTTTTAAGTGTAAGGCATTTAGTTTCCTCCGTCCGATATGTCTACTGCAACGGGACCTGCCTGCCTGCCAAGCCCTGCCTCCAACTTGTGGATGTTCTCCCAGCCACAAGTCCTTGTAAATGTTCACGTCTCTCCCTGATATCCAGGTGCTTCGACTCCTCTCAGCTGTCCGACTTGCCCTTGGCAAGCCGTTGCTGATGCACCCGCTCGGCTGGAGCCCCGTCATCCCGCCAGGCCTCTAACCCCTTGTGCATCGGTTGCCCTTTCCCATGCCTCATGCCTCTTGTAGCATGCTCACAGGGCTCTAACCCACAGGGCAGCCTGTGCAGCAAAAGATAAGTTCTTTCCACCCGGGCAGTGCCCCGGGCCCACCTCCAACTCGGGCAGAACCCCTCCCTCATTCTCCATGAGTTTCTCCTTCCCCTCACCTTCCGCTGCGCCTGATCACTGATGCGCTGGAAAGAGTCTTCTAGGTCTTTCTTCTCTCGTTCCAAATCCGCCTGGGCTTGCCTGGCCACGGACACCTGTTTGGTCACCTCTGCATTCTGTAGGAGAAGAACAGTGTCTTGAACTGGCTCATCTCAGGCTGAACAGCTCAGCGACAACCTCTCCCCCTTCTAGAACAAATGACAGCATTGAGACAGCTGGACACAGGAATCATGTTTCTACCCAGGGAGAAGTCAGAATGGAGCTGTCCTCTCCAGATACTCGACGCGCAAGCATTTAAAAGAATAGGGGCAATTGGCTGGCTCAGTCGGTTAAGCGTCTGAGTCTTGATTTTGGCTTGGGTCATGATCTCGGTGTCGTGAGACTGAGCCCTACATTGAGCTCTGTACTGGCCATGGAACCTGTCTGGGATTCTCTCTCTCCCTCTGACCCTTCCTGCGCCACCCCCATTCCCGCGTGATCTTACCCTAAAAATAAATGAATAAATAAAATAAAAGAATTAATAAAGATGGGGGATAATCCAAGCGGGGCTGGCATCGAAAGTCAAGAAATGGAAGGCCAGCGAGCCTGAAAAGCAGTCGCTTCCATGAAATGATGGTGTCCCACTCGGAACTGATGGAGGCACGGGGCGGCGGTGTTCCCTGCGGCTCCAGGACAGCATATGGGGCAGGGTCCTACCTTCCGCAGTAGGTCAGCGTGGTTCTGCACCAGCTCACTGTACTTTTCCTTTAGCTTGCTGTACCGCTGTTCATTGGCTTGGGCTCTCCCTGTATTGTCAAGAGCCAAGGTGAGCAGTCTACCCCTGCTGGGACCCTGTGCCTTCCTTCCCATAAGCCAGAGTCTCTAGGATATCCTTCTTTCTTTTCACAAATGCAGACACCTTCTTCGCCCTTGAAAAATCGTACTGAAATAAAGTCCTCTGGGGAGTTGTCTTTAAGAAAAAGGAAAAGAATCCACCGGATTCAGATCACCGCACTGATTCATGCCTCCTGAGCTGTACACACATGGCACTTGCTTCATCAGTGTTTCTGGCTTTAGGCCAGCTCTCCTTCGAGCCCCTCGTCCCCCAGGCAGGCACCCCACTGTCACTTCCTGGTTCCTGTCCCCACATTCTGAGCCCGTGGGCAGTCCCCTGTCTGGGCTGCCACCTGCCCCTCGGACTGGCGACACCATGGTCCTTCCTGGTGGCTATTCTGGACAGATGCATGGCTGGGGCTCTGCTGCCCAGCCCCATCCTTCCCCCTGAGCCTCGGCTGACTCTGACTGTGGCCCTCCCTTCAGCCCCAGCCTGACGGACTCACTTTCTATCTCCGTCAGGCTCCGCTGGGCCTTCTCCGTGTCTTCTCGCTTCTTCTTGAGCTCATCCAGCTCGGCCCGGAGGAACTCGCTGTCATCAGCTGCCTGCTGCCGCAGATGTCGCTGCTCCGCCAGCTCGGCCTCCAGCTCGCTGACCCGGCCCTTCAGCTGCAGCACGGCCCGCTGGCTCTGTGGGACAGACAGCCGGTGAGCCCCAGCACCCTGCCACTGGGCTGGGCAGGAGAAGCAGGTCCTCCGGTTTCCAGGACTGATCCAATAAACACCCAGGTGTGCCTAACAAGCCCATGCCCGGGGCCTCGTGAGAGTGGAGGCTTCTGGTTATTCTAGGCCACCCGGCCAACAACAGGGTGACAGCAGGGGACTTCTGGTCTGTTAGAGTGGACTGGGAGCAGTCCTGGACAAGCTGGCATGAGGGAGGAGACGACGTTTGCCTGTCACCATGAGGGAAGCCTCCGGCCAGCCAGGAGGTTTACTGCCCCAGACATTGCAAACAGCCATGAGACTTACAAATCAGACCTTCCAATCGCCATGGGACAAGAACAGGCCTTTCTCACCACTGGCTTCAAAGCCAGCTGCTGGTCGTGGTCATCTTCACGTACCACAGGGACACGAGGCTTGGGTCAGAAGCCGTCCTCAAGGTAGGAAAATGGAAATGCACCACTACCAAGACCACGGAAGGACCAGGTCTTCTGGCTTTCACATTTCTACTAATGAGCTCCCTTCCCCACCTTAAAACGTGGTCTGACAAGTGTCTCTGCGAAGCAAGTCTGACATGAACACGGCACGTCACAGCGAAGCCCAGAACCGATCAGGGCCCCGCTCATACCTCAGTCTTCATGTTCTCCAGCTGTGCCTTCAGCTCACTGACTTCTCTGTACAGTTGACCGATTAAGTGATCCCTGGGAACAGAAGGAGAACAAGTTTGCTTCCACTGTGCTTCCATCCCTTTCCTTCTAACTGCGAGCTGGGAGAGCAGAGGAGGAAGTTGAGAGCTGGTGTTAATTTGGGGAAAGTGCTTTGAAATTTCGTAAGTTATATGCTAAGACCCTCCGTGTTACCAGATCCAAATCTAACACCCATGGGTTATTCCAGCCTCCTCTAATCTCCCTCTGGGATTCCAGGGGCCGATATTTGAGGGTTGTGACCCTTCTCTAAGGGCCCGAGTGTCACAAAGCATCCCACCCTGGTTGAGGGTGGCCAACCGGACCCCCAGCTTCATGTAGTTTCTGTACCACCTGCCTGCGCTCAGCGCGGACTTACTTCTCATCCTTGTTCACGCCGTTCTGACTGTTGAAATTGAAGGGGTCGCTGCTGAATGAGCTGCCAAAGATGTCATCAAACTTGTTGTCGAATAAATTCTGTGGTGACCGAAAAGGAGTGAGGACAAAGTTAGAGATCCAGAGACTTCTGTGCTGGGGGTCAGAGGAGGGAGACGTATAAAAAGGAACCATTTTTTAAGTGGGTTCAAGTCCATCTAGGGTCCCTCCTAGAGACCATCGGAGGCAGGGCCCTCGGTCTAGGTTAGTGCTTGGGTTAGAAGAACAGTCCAGCTTGGTGACAGCCAAAGGGTCTTTGTCAGAGCCTCTCCCGTCCTCTCCCCTGCGTGTATGGGGCAGCTCGAGGGGCTGCATGTGGGGCTCGCCCCTGCTATGACCCGAACCCTAACCCTCAGGTTCCAGTCAGGTGTTCCTCACCTGCTGGGACGCGTCCATGTCCACGAGGTCATCCTTCTCCAGGACGGGCTCGCTGTCCGGGGACGAGGCCTCAGCTGGGATGACCACCACGGGACTGATGTGTTCTGACAGCGCAGAGGCCCGCAGGAAGTTGGGTGGGTTCTGAAGACGGAAGACACAGCCCCAAACTGTGTCACCCACCAGGCCCGCCTGTCTCTGAGATCTGAGAGCACCCAAGACCCGGCAGCGCCCACAGTGGGGCTGACCGCGCTTACCTCTGGCAGCTGAGGGATCTGAATGAGCCGCTTGAAGTACTGGAGGTTGCTGGAGCGGTAGAACAGATCTTTCAGCCTGGGGGTGGAGAAGGGCCTGAGGGGTGCTGGGCGCCTACCCGGCCCTGGGTCATGGAGGGTGCAGCACCCCCCAGCTGTCCTGCTGCCCGCCCAGCCCAAAGGCGTGGGCTGTCACGGAGATGACCCCCATGGCGCGGGGATTCAATTGTGACGCTGCAGGGGGAGGTTATTTGTAGCCGGTCCTCACTTATATGGTGGTGAGGAAAGAGGGATTCAAAGGACAGAGTTCCTTTGGAAGAGCAGATCACCCTAGAACAAATTTCTGCGTCTCTGTAGAATTTATGCTGTTGCCTGGCGGATGTCTTCCCAGCAACGTTGGACTCAGAAAATAAATTCACTGTCTCTGGGGATACACCACCTAACCACAGGAATGGGGAAGGGAACTTCATTACTGAGGGAGATCCATTTGTTTTAGAGCTCTGTGTTCTCTCCCCAGTTAGGCTAAAAGCTTCTAGACCGCAGAGACGAGACCCCGCTGAGCTGGATTTGCCATAGCACTGCGCACAAGGGAATTAACTCATCAAGACCTCACTGGAGAAAAGCAATCTATTTATACTGTGTCCCAATCTTGGATGGGTATGGGAATGAAGAAAGCAACGTCCCCCTCATCTTCGGGTCCCCATTTTGAATCAAAACATGGAAGGCTGGGCGCCTGGGTGGCTCAGTGGGTTAAAGCCTCTGCTTTCGGCTCAGGTCATGATCTCAGGGTCCTGGGATCAAGGCCCGCATTGGGCTCCCTGCTCAGCGGGGAGACTGCTTCCCCCTCTCTCTCTCTGCCTGCCTCTCTGCCTCCTTGTGATCTCTCTCCTCTGTGAAATAAATAAAATCTTAAAACAAAACAAAACAAAACACATGGAAGGCCGAGGAAGCAGAGAGCACCGGCCAGATTTCCTGAGAGGAAAGAGGATCGTGGGTCTCGGCACCCTCTCCCTGCAACACACAGTCTCCTCCAGCTCAGCCCAATACACTAAACCCCTTGGGTGTCATGCCAGCCCTTCTGACCACAAGGTTGGGAATGCCCCTCTGAGGTCACTGAATTTGGGGACACTGAGGCCTCAGGGAGCCACCGGGTCTGTGCCAACGAGAAAGTGAGGCGGCCGCTCCTGGGAGAGGTTTTTATAAGCTAGAAAAAAATGAAAGGAAATAAAATCACCTGACCACCCCCCGCCCCCTTTTTCTGGGCTGGAGCCAACAGTAATAGGCTACGTTGCTTTCATAAGCTACTGGAATTTACCATTCCAGGAAATCAGCCCCAGGGCCTGTCTCGTAGGTTTTAATAAGTCATTTATTATAGAATAAACATATAAGGCTTTTCAAATGGAATAAGGAAACCCGGAGGTTACCACAACCCTGAACTTGGCCTCTGACTGCTGCTCAGGAACCAGCCAAGAGAAGTCTGAGCTTGGGGGTTTGGCAGTTTGGCTTTTTCTCTGTTGTCAGGGCTGAAGAAATTAACAGGCAAAACAAGAGGGTCAAAAAGAGTGTGCTGAGCTCCAGCGCCCTTCCTGGCACCTGGGTTCTCTCTCTCAGGCCATTCCTTCCCCTCTCCCTCAGGCTCACGTAACGAACAATGAACTGATGAACTGTACGTCTCCCCTCGCCAGCAATTCTCTTCCCCAAATGCACAGAATAATTTACCCCTCAGTCAGACAAGCTCTTCTGGACAAGACAGCTGGCTTACTAGCTTAGTAATTTATCCAAATATTTATGCGTAATTGGCTGCTACATATCAGGGGCTAGGGATCCAATAATGGAGAGTTGAGCAGAAATAAATCTGTGCTAAGAACCATGAAAGAAGGAGTGCCTGGATGGGCGCCTGGGTGGCTCAGTGGGTTAATGCCTCTGCCTTCGGCTCAGGTCATGATCTCAGGGTCCTGGGATTGAGCCCTGCATCGGGCTCCCTGCTCAGCAGGGGGCCTGCTTCCTCTTCTCTCTCTCTCTCTCTACCTGCCTCTCTGCCTACTTATGATCTCTTTCTCTCTGTGTCAAATAAAAAAAAAAAAACAACTTTAAAGAACCATGAAAGAAGTAAATGAGGTGCTGGGCTGGAGACTATGGGGGGCGGGGGTGGGGCTGGAGGAACAGGAGATGAAGAAGGCCCGACTTAAATAAAAGATTTAAGGCCAGAGATGCCTTTGTGAGGAGGTGACCAAAGATGACCAAGAGCCGGCCAGGCTGGGAGATGAACCTCCCAAGGAGATGGAAGAGCAAACGCTAAGGCCCTGATGGAGAAATGAGCTGGGAACGTTCCAGAAACTGGAAAAGGACCCCGTGTGGCAGAAACACCCTAAGCCCTAAAGACGAGGTCAGAGATGGCAAGCAGGGCCTTGTAGACCACAGAGAAGAGCTTGGATTACATTCTCGGTGTAATCAGAAGCCACTGAAAGGCTCTGAGCAAGGGAATGACGTCTTTACAAGGTTGTTCTAGCAGCTGGGTGAGGGGACAGGATATCATGGGGCAGGAGTGGAAGCCCAAGGCATCTGCCATATTGGAGGATCTTGGCACAAAACAATGGGAGCCCGAGAGATGGAAGCTACGATCAGAACCAAAATATATGTGCAGAGCATCTGCCAGTGGACAGGACATGGGTGATGAGAACAGTGGTGAGTTGCAGATCTCTGGCCTAAAAGGACGTAGTAGCATTTACTGAGATAGAAAAGGCCAGGGAGAAAATGTTTTGTGGTTTTTTGTTTATGTATTGACTTTTAGAGAGAGAGCAAGTGCATGAGCGGGAGGGGGAGAGGGAGAGGGAATCTCAAGCAGACTCCCCACGGAGCGCGGAGCCCAATGAGGGGCTCCATCCCACGACCCCGTCATTACAACCCAAGCTGAAACCAAGAGTTGGACGCTAAATCAACCGCACCACCCAGATGCCCGGGAGAAAAAGTTTGGGGAGAAAAACCTAGTGCTCAGTTTGAGATGTAAGATAATTGGGCACATGAGATTGGAGTTCAGAGGCAAGGCTCAGTCAGCTAGACACATAGATCTGGTTGTTTATAGCCTTCGTTTCTCACTCAAGCCACTTACTTGGTGAATTGCTCCATGAAGCGGTCCCGGTGGCCCTGCAGGGTGTCGGCTGGGAGACCTGAAGAAATTGGGCAAGGGTGAGAGGGAAGAGGAGGATCACAGGAGGACCAGGTGAGCCACCTGGAGCTCCGAAAGGGGAGGACCATTTACCCTGGGGCTTGT
Organism: Ailurus styani; assembly: GCA_002007465.1. Taxonomy (NCBI): domain Eukaryota; kingdom Metazoa; phylum Chordata; class Mammalia; order Carnivora; family Ailuridae; genus Ailurus; species Ailurus styani. The sequence goes on from LNAC01000109.1 coordinate 2,670,357, forward strand.
GGCCAGCCCTGCAGTGCAGGGGGTGCGGGCATTCCTGGCCTTGAGCTGCCCCTGGGACAGGGACTGGTGTCCAAAGGGGCCCCACCAAAGGGCCAGTGGTGAGTCTAAGGGTGCTTATCCTCCACATCTGTCCTCCTGTTTGTTACTGGAGAGTGAGCCAGTCTGGGTGTAGTGGGCTGGAAGTTGTGCCCCAGTATACAGTGGGTGACAATGGCACTTTATCTCAGTGGCCCCTCTCCCCAGAGCCCTTAATGCCAGTCCAGTCATGAGAAAAACATCAGGCAGACTTAAATCGGGGGACATTCTACAAGTGTGCGACCAATTCTCCAAACTGTCAAGGTTATCAAAACCAGGGCAAGTCCGAGAAACTGTGACAGCCAGGGGGAGAGGTGGTATCCTGGATGGGACTTAGGTAAAAACCAAGGAAATGTGAATGAAGCATGGACTTCAGCTGAAAATAAAGTATCAATATTGGTCCATTCATTGTAACAAATGTATCATATTAATGTAAGATATTAACAATAAAGGAAACTGGGTTCAGGGTATGGGGGCACTTTCTCAGCGATCTTTACAACTTTTCTGTAGATCTAAACTATTCTAAAATGAAATCTTTATTTTTAGAGAAGTATATAATGTGTAGGACAACCGCCTTTCTTCCCTTGGGATTCAGTCCACTCTCTGCCCCTCCGGGTGTACTCACTGGCTCCAAAGCCTTCCTAACGCTTAAATATCCAATTCCAACCTCCCTTCCCCAAGATGCTCCTGGATTAATCTGAATGCTGCTGCTTCCTGTCCCCCCTAGATAATCAGACCCACTTCTTGTCTGTGACCACGGTTCTAGAGTATCCCTTGTCCCTGTCTTCTAACATGCATCCTTGTCCCTTGGCCAGGGCGGTAACACCTTGCTAGTATCCTCTCAGGTCTTGATTTTTCTCAGTTTTCCATCATCCATACATTGGTGTATGGGAAACGCCTCTGAGTGTGGCCCACAAACCACCCACATCCGCTTCACCAGGGATATGGTTCCACCACATAGACCCCGAACCTACTGAACCCACCCCCAGCAGACCCCGCAGGCACAGGACCCACACACACTGTCCTAAAGCAGAAGCACACGAAAGTATAAGAACTCTATAGTAGTTTCCAAGACAGAATGTGCAAAAGCATCCCAGGGATCTGTGGCTGGGTAGGGGCTGGCCCCCCATGTATGAAAGCAGCTGTTTCATGTTTTCTATTTCCCCAGAAAGTTCCACACATACAGAGAAACTGTGTGGCTGAACACTTTGGACACTGCTGCCCGTGTGCCTGTGGATCCAGGCCGGGTCTGGTATCATTTGTGTGGGTCCTAGAATACATGACATGTGTGGACGGAGATGTGGTGAGGCCAGAGGTGGAGGGAGGGGCCGTCCCAAGACGCTGCTATGGAGAGCCAGGTGCTTCCTTGGGCACACCAAAGCCTGTGCCCTGCTCTTCACTCTCAAGAGGGTCAGAAGCTCTCGGGCCTCTGGGAAGGACAGAAAGGACACTGAAGGGATAGCCTCTGCTGTAATCCTCCTTCCAGCCAGATGCACACAGAGAAGATCCGGCCCATTGTACTCACAGGAGTGGAGTTTGAAGAGGAGCTTGACGGTGTAATCATACAGATGGCTGCAGTCCAATATGACTTGGATCAGCGGGGCAAGGCGGCACTGCCCGGCTGTCGTCACGGACACCGAGCGGGACATGTCCAGGGAATTGAACACTAGGGAAGAAAAGGGGACACAGGCAGTAGGGGATAGGAAATTGCAGGTGACTTTCTCAGAGGGGCACAAGGCAGGCGTCTGTATCATCGGACCAGTTACCCCTTACAATGCTCCCATGGGACAGGTAAGCAGGGGAGGAAACAGGGCAAGTCCCCTGAAGGCAATGACACAGGGAAAATAGCAAACATTGAACAGAACACAAAGGAGGAAAATTCAGCCCTGGCTTCCTGGGGTCTTATCACAGGGTCTTGGGACATCAGAAGGAGACAGGCGCAGGAGCCCCAGGGGGACCGCTGGGGAACCCGTGAAGGCCAAGGATGAACCATCAGGATCAAGGGCTGCCCTTGGTCCTTGGACGGCAGGGCGGCAGAAATAGGGCCCTCCACCCTCTTGAGCCCCAGACAGCACGTTGCTCCCTCCCTGTCTTCTCCACAGACCTCCCTCCACCCCTGACCCCTTGTTCTTTTTTTTTTCTTTTTTTTGAACTTATTTATTTTAGGGAGAGAGCACAAGCAGGAGGGGCAGAAGGAGAATCTCAAGCAGACTCCATGCAAAGCACAGAGCCTGACGTGAGGCTTGATCCCACGACACTGAGATCAAACTGGAGCCAAAACCAAGAGTTGGATGCTCAACTGACTGTGCCCCCCAGGCGCCCTGTACCCCTCGTTCTTAAACCAAGCAACCAGATGCTTGGCCATGGACTCTCAGTGTGCACACCACTGGCCGGAGCCGAACTCCTTCCCGCAGTGGCTGCCCACCACCTGCGGAGACTCCATCGTGGGCAGCATTGAGAAAAATCTGCGAGCAGGACGGCCCCGGAGCAAAGCCCAGAGCGGCTGTGCTCAGCCTTCCCTGACTGCACTAATCCCTGTTAACTGGCTTACTCTGGCAGCTGAAAAAAAAAGAATTGAAAAAAAAAATCCCAAACAGTTCTAATTAAAAGGCAGCTTTTCTTTTTGACACAAATTAAAAGCAGCTGTCACTGCAAGGCGGCCATCCTCAAGTCCACTGGCTTCCTTGGGCTCCACTCTGGCAAGGAATCACAGGCGGCTCCATCCTCCAGCCTGCCTGTCCCTTTCCAGGAATGCCCCCTTGGCATCCGGTAACATGTAGAGCAGTGTGACCGTGGACAAGTTCCTCAACCTCTCTGTGCCTCCATATGCTTTTCTGTAAAATGCAGGGGGTTCTAGCAGTGTGTTTCTCAAAAAGGTCTGGTGCATATTCAAGGGCAGTGTTGTGTCAAGTGCAGAGCACCTCGGGGGTTCTCGGTGTTGGCTTTGAGACTGATTAGAATCACCTGGGGGAAACTTAAAATCTAATGTTTGCCCCCAACTCCCCTTCCTCCCATTCTGTTTTAATTGGTCTCAGGTAGGGCTGGGGCATTGGCAGGTTTCAAAAGCCCCCTAGGTGATTCTAACATGCAGCCAATGTTGAAAGCTGTATTTCCTGGCTGAGCGGTTCTCTGGCAGCAGAATCAGCGGGTTGCACCATGCAACAGACATAAGTGTCCCTCGGAGCTGTTCAATATGGTAGCCATGTGGGGCTACCGGGTGCCTGAAACATGGTTAGTGCAACTGAGGACCTGACTTTTTAAGGTTGTTTAATTACAACTTATTTAAATAGATGTGATGTAATTAATTTAATTAATTTAAATTAATTTAAATAGGTGCTACCGATGGGACAGTGGTGACCATACCGGACAGTATAGACCTGGCTGGGGAGGGGGTCGCTGCTAAAACACAGATGGCTTGGCCCTACCCCCAGAGATTCAGGAGGTCTAGGGCGGCACCTGGGGCTTTGGATTTCTAACAAGTTCTCAGGAGATGCTAATGCTGCTGGTCCAGGGACCACACTTGGACAACCATTCCAAGTGCTGGAAATAAATGTTAACTGTAACAGGCTCACGTTTCCCACAGTTGAAAACCAGAGGCACCTGAGGGTACCAGTCAGAACCTTGCAGGGTCACAGACTAGGACTCAGAAGCCGGAGACTTCTTCCCACGTCAGTTGCCTTGGTTTTTGTAGCACACAGTAGGGAACTGGGGACAGGAGAGGGAGTGGGGGAGACCAGTGGTACAGGGCTCTTGATTCTACATCAACGCCTGCTCAGGGGCAAGAAAGCCACCACCATTTAACCACGTTGGTGTTTGTGCCAAGACTTCGGGTCGCTGCTCCCCCCTAGCAAACTCGAAGTGATTGACTCACTCCCGAAAGTCCCATAGCACTGGGCTGGATAGTGATTTTGATTTATGAGCACTGTTCCTCTGTCCTTTCCTCATTGCTGTTTATCCGAAGCACGCATTCTTGAATTTTGTTGAGCACTTGCTATATACCAGACACTGGGCTAGGAGGGAAGTAATTCAAAGATGAGTAGGACATGGTTCCTGATTCCAGGGAGGAGCTCAGCATCCAGTGGTAAGAATACAAGTGATCGACACATATAAAAACAGTCAGGAAGGGGTGTCTGGGTGGCTCAGTGGGTTAAGCGTCTGAATCTTGGTTTCAGCTCAGGTCGTGATCTCATGAGTTGTAGGATCGAGCCCCAAGTTGGGCTCCATGCTAAGCGAGGAATCTGCTGGAGACTCTCTGCCTCTGCCTCTCCTGCTTGTGCTTTCTATCTACAGTAAGTAAATCAGTCTTTAAAAAAATAAAAAACATTAAAAAAAAATGCCTCCATACCATTTCTCCTTCCTGGCTGGGAACACCTTAGGGTAGGGATTCTATCTGGTGTTTCATTTTTACTTCTCTATTGACTTTGGTAGAAGAAGGCTGCTAGCAGGCCAAGGACCTTCTTTCTCCTATGAACCACGGTTCCCAGCTGGCTGTGGTGACCCTCTCCCACATCCAGCACTGAACTGATCAGCCGGAGTACGAAGCCATTTGTCACCCTGGCCCAGGCCTGGCCTGGCGCTGGCTGGACACTTGTCATGGAGCATCTTGAATCTTAGAAAACAGGCTCTTCTGTTCCCTGGGAGAGAAGGGGGAGCCATGCTGGCAGGTGTGAGAAGAGGGGACACCAGAGAGAAGGGAACGGACTGCTCCCTTCCTGATTCTTGTTGGGGAAGTGCTGGGGGCTGACAGCTGGAAGGCACCAAAACTCTAAGTGGAGGGAGCCTGGAAGGGTGGCCAACTCCCCTTGCTAGTGGAAAGGGGCTTCATGGGCCTCTCACATGGACTTGGCCAACAGCTCAACTCGACCAGCTGGTCGACCCTGGCTGCCGACCAAATGGCACACGGCAGCCCCTCCTCCTGAGCAGCCATCCGACCTGAGTGCCAGCCCAGCCTAGTGGCAGACAGAGTACTGGCCAGCGCTGGGGCCACCGTCCAAACATCATCAAAGAGATCAGACCTGCCTTTGGGCTCTGGGAGGCCTGGGCTTCCAGAGGGAGGCTGGCAGGGTGGGAAGCACGGTCGTTACGCTCAGAATGCAATCACCGACTCCAGCCCCTCCGCACCAGGGACGAGGAGAGCGGAGACAGGGTACGGATATTCCCATTTCCTGGCCTGTGCAGCACAGCCTTGGAGGGAGAAGGGGGCAAGGACGGCTGGTCCAAGGCAGGAATAAAGCTTGGAATTAGGCAATTCCCAGGAGAGCCTGGGCCAGATGGGGGAGAGAGACTCACCAGTTTGGAAGAGATTAAGTTCACACTCCAGGTAGTCAAACATCTCCACTGTTAGCTGGAAACTGGACACAAGAGGAGAGAGAGCTTATATTCCAGGGCCTGAGGCCAGCACTTCCTCTGTCCCCTCCCCCCTGCTCTATGTCGCTGTCTCTGTTCCCAGTGCACACACACACACCCACCCCCACACTCCTGATCCTCAGCCCCCACCCACGTGGGTCTTAAGACCTTTTGAAGATCATGTGGGGTGAATTCCTCAGTGACAGTGGCAGAGGGGAGGGTGGGTGTCACGCTGGGTGGGGAGGGCTGAGGGTGTCACCGAGGATTGGACCCGGGGCAGCCTGGAAGGATTCTGGATGAGGCTCCAACATCCACTGTCACTGCCCTTGCCATCAAGACCTGTGTGACCCCAGCTGGAGGGGCAACATCGAGCTTTCTTCCCCCCTGGGTCCACAGCCACTCACAAGTTGTTCACGTCACTCTCTCCAGCCTCATCCAGCTGCCGGTCACTCATCTGAAGGTTGCCTGGGAACCTAGGATTCTGGAAAGAGAGGCAGAGGAAGGAAGTCAGGACAGGGCACCTCAACTAGGCTGACATCAGGCAGTGGCAGGCTTGGTTTTGTTCATGCAGCACCCAGGCCCTTCTTGGGGGCCATTTCGGCACACACAGACCCCTTGACCAGCTCCAGCAGAGAATAGCCACTACCCATCATCAGAGGGGAAGGCTCCATCCCACACCTGGGAGCCAGGACAGGGCTCTGCCCTGACAATTCGTGTCCTGGGACATTCTTCTAAAGATGCTCGCTGGCCCTGCAGTGAGACCCAGTGTGACAGCGGCCGGTCCTCAACCACCCACGAGGTGCAGACGGTCCTACATTCTCATATCCCCAGTACATTCTGAACCCCACCCATGCTTCCCTCTGCCCTCCGGCCACTTCCCGAAGCTGCCATTGTGAGCTCGGGGAAGACAAACCCATTTTTATATTGGCCTTAGGGAAACATAATGAAACAAACCTGAAGGTAGGAAAAACATCACATCATGTGCACCATCAATCTTGTCAAACATCTGTATCATCTTTTCCCCAGGGTGGCCTGCCTGGGGTGGATGGAATGCGTGGCAAAGGGAAAGGTGCAGACGGGCACAGGTGGGTGGCCGGTCAGTCAAGGGGGTCTCAATGCCACGGAGAACACTTTAGGCTCTGAAGACAGAAATCCTCCACCACACACCTCCTGGCTGCCCCTCCTGCCCTCAGTCAGGCTCACCACCCCTGCTCCTCTGTGTCAGACTAAGCCAGTTCCTTGAGCGCCCTCTCCTGGCCATATCTAACCTCCTCCCTCAGGCTGGACATTAAGGACACCTATTCACTGTGTCCCTCCCCCTTCTTGCTGCCCTGTCCTTCCATCACACTGCTGTCAAAACCCGGTGAGTCTGGGCCTTTGAGCAAGGACCAGCTGCCAATGTCCCTGGAGAAGGACTCACAGCTGGAGTCCCCTTTAATCATGTTCTCCAGCCTTAATGCCCCGTCCTGGTCCTTGCTACTTGGACCGATGGGCTCCCCTTTCCAGCAAACCGGGTGCCCGGCTCCCACGCCACATGCTGTTACGCGCCTTCCTCCTTACATCACCGGAATCCCTCAGCATCCTGCTTCCCACTCCCTTCCCCGTTTTGAATGTGCCAGCTGTCCTTCCATTCCTCCAGCTTCCAAAGAGGAAAAGGGCCAGCCTCTCTCCTGACTCAGGATCAGCCCTCCTCGTCCGCTATTCAATCCGATCTAGGTTCTGGTTCATTCTGTCCCTCACCCAAAGAGTCCTGATTGAGCCCCTGTTCTGGGCTAGATGCTAGGCAGGACGCAGGACACGAGGAGACACACACAACTGTCCTCTGTCCTCCCGGAGCCTGGAGTCCAGAGCACCCATGACCTCACTCTGCCTCGCTGGGCTCCTGAGCTTCTTCCGATCACCTACGTCTTTCCGATGGGCCCCACATCTCCCGAGCTGTTGCTCACCCCCTCCTGCCAGTCTTCAGAGAGTCCCTACCACTCTTGCCTGTCCCAGGGACCACTGTCCTAATCCGGCTCCCACCGTCTTCCGCTCTGAGTGGGATGGTCTCACACAGCTGCCCGGTAACCTCCCCCCTCCCCCCCGCCCCCCGACTCNAGCCCATCCTTCAGGAACCCCACATTGTGCTGGGCCTCAAGCCCTTCTGTCTGCAGCTGACCCTCTGCCTGGAACGGCCGCCTTACCTCCTCTCTACTTACACGGTGGCAGACAAGGAACTGGGGGTCTGGGGTGTGAGTGTATTCCTTGGGAGGGAGGGAGGCCAGGGAAGGAACTGTGGGGCCAGAGGGCAGACTGGCAGACTGTACGTCCAACACTGGCTGCCTATCCGGTTCGACACACTGTCTTTACAACGTGACTTCGACGTTCGCCTTGGCTGGTGTGGTCCCTGTCCCATCCCCTTGAATCCAGGGACCTCTGTGATGCCTCAGCCCATACAGGACAGTGGAAAGGATGCTCTGTGACTTCGAGGCTGGGTCATATCAACGCTACGCATTTCTACCTCATTCTCTTGGGAACCTGGCCCGGCTCCAGAGGAGTCCTCACTAGCACTGAGACTTGACGAGGCGGGAGCTGCCAGGCCAGCCCCACACTGTCCCAGCTCTAGCCAGTATGGGACTGGGACCGCAGGGGTCAGCCTACAATTGCCTAGCCCGGCCTTTCTAGAACTCCTGACCCACAGAAGGGGTGAGAGGTGACAAAGGGTTACAGCCCCTGAGCTGGGTGTGAGCTCCGGTGTCCCACCTTTGAGAAGCCTACCTGGGTTGCCGGCATCTGGGTGCAGCACCCCATTACAAGCTCCTGTACCAGCTTGGGCATCTCTCAGTTCTGGTCCTCACTGGACTGGCCCGACTTGTCTCCCAAGCAAATACTACTCCTGGAGGCCGGCCCAAAGTCCCTTCACCTTTCTCTCTTCAGAACCTACCCCAGTTCTGGGCCTCGGCAAGCACCCGGCTCTACACAAGCAGAGCGCAGGGTGCCCACGGAGCAGCAGGGGCTTTTGTGCCCCACAGGCCCGGGTTCAAGTCCAGCCTCATCACGGAGCAGCTGCGTGACAAGGCAAGACCTCGAATGTGCTCCCAGTTTCACATTCCTAGGCTATAAGAACACCTCCTTCCTAGGTGAGGATTAAACAGGACCGGCTAGCACAGCAGGGTGGGCTTTGTGAATCAGAGCCACCCCCCCCCCACGCCCAGGCCATAAGAGATAAATTTCCTCCCTTTCCCCATTTCTAATGCCAGCTCTGCTCCTACTTCCAGGCCATTCCTCCCCAACCCTGCTCCATCCACACCCTCCCTCCACCGTCTGCTTCCATTCTCTTCCTTCATCTACCCCTTCAATGCTGCAGCCCCACAGCAGCTCAGAAGGCCTCTGGCTCCTGCTACAGGCATGGGGGACTGGTTTGCCCTGTGACTCTGTGTGGCAGGTACATAGCCCCCCACCCCCACCCCCGGACGGATCCTGGCACTCCTGACCCTTTCTACGTATCCTTATGTACCACCTGGTTTCCCAACACGATGGTTTTACCTGCATTCAGTGCCTTAGAAATACTAAGGCCACAGGTGGACAAAAAGAAGGTTCTAGGTGGAAACTCACTACACAAAAGGGACTGTTTTTATTAACAGACAAGGGAATGCTTCTGAAACATTTTCCTAAGGGAGCCCAGTGGCTGGGGCTCCTCTCTGCAAAATGGGGAAGAGAGGGTGCGGAAGATGTGGGGCAGAGTCGCGGCCCCGTGTCCCGCTGCAGCCACCCTATGACGTAGCTTCCTTTCCCTGGATATGGTATAAACGCCCCCTGATGGGCCCGGGCCGCCTTATTCCCGGGAAGGCCTGAGAGCTGGGCCCACAGAGGCGGCCGGGGTGCGGGTGGGGCACTGCAGGGGAGGGGCGGGCAGAACCGTCCACAGACTCACTTTGGTATGATATTCCATCTTCGTTCTTAGCAGTCTGAGGTAGATGCTGCAGAGCTGTCCGTACCCCTCGCTCAGGTGGCCCTTTCGGGAAACAAACAGAAAGCAGGGTATCAATACTAACATCTGGGGGAGAGACTGACAGGCAGGACTTCTGTTTTCAACTATATATGTATTTTTTTCTGATTCTGAAAAAAAGAAATGGCCATTGTGGAAAATTTTGGACCATAGAGACAAGCACATATACAGACAAATCACCCTTAATCTAAACACCAGATAGAATCATGGCAAACATTCTAGAGTACAAAATGTTATTTTTTTTTTCAATTTAAATAGACTTTTTTTTTTTAAGTTTTATTATTTAAGTAATCCCTACACCCAACATGGAGCTCAAACTCCCGATCCTGAGAGTAAGAGTCGCATGCTTGGGGTGCCTGCTCAGTCAGTTAAGCATCTGACTCTTGATTTTGGCTCAGGTCATGATCTCGGGTCTGCCAGAGATTCTCTCTCTCTCCCTCTGTCCCTCCTCCTGTTTGCACTAAATAAATAAAGAGGGGCACCTGGGTGGCTCAGTCGGTTAAGTGTCTGCTTTCGGCTCAGGTCATGATCCCAGAGTCCCAGGATTGAGCCCCAAGTCAGGCTCCCTGCTCAGTGGGGAGTCTGCCTCTCCCTTTCCCTCTACTCCTTCCCAGCTCGGGGTCACTCTGTCTCACTCACTCTCTCTCAAATAAATAAGATCTTAAAAAAAAAAAAAAAGTAAAAAAATTTTTTAAAAAATCTTAAAAAAAATAAGTCACATGCTCTTCTACCTGAGCCAGCCAGGCACCCCTAAAATAATGTAGATGTTATTTTTTTGAGCTGTTTTAGATTCTCAGCAAAATTGAGCAGAAAGTACAGGGATCTCCTATACACCCCGTACTCCCACGTGTACAAACCACCCCCTGCCCCCAGTCAACATCAGCACCAGAGTGGGACATTCGTTCCAACTAATGAACCTTCCCTGATACATCATTGTCCAAAGTGAAGTTTACATTAGGAGTCACCCTTGGTGTGGTACATTCTACGGGTTTTGACAAATGGATAATGTCCTGTACCTACCATTATGGAATCACGCACAATAATTTCACTGTCTTAAAAATCCTCTGTGTTCCACCTTTATGTTAAAATATAAAATGGAGTTCATTTTTTAACTTAATATACTTCAATTTTTTCTCCTATCTTCTCAAATTTTCTTGTTTCATTATTTTTAGTGATATTTTTAATGATACTGAGTGTATACTCTAATTTATCAAACTTACTTCCTACTGTTATGTGTCTTAGTTGTAGGCATGCTCTTCTATTATAAGCTGTATTTCTTTTTTTTTTTAAGATTTTATTTATTTATTTGACAGAGAGAGAGAGAGAGATTACAAGTAGGCAGAGAGGCAGGAAGAGAGAGAGGAGGAAGCAGGCTCCCGGCTGAGCAGGGAGCCCAATGTGGGGCTCGATTCCAGGACCCTGAGATCATGACCTGAGCAGAAGGCAGAGGCTTAACCCACTGAGCCACCCAGGTGCCCCTAAGCTGTATTTCAGTGAGTGTTCTTACAGTACAGTCTTGTGTACAAACATGAGAACTTCCTTTGCATGAATTCTAGACAAGGCTTCTGATTTAAGAATTTCAAGTTTCCTACCCTGAGTAATCACAGTGTGGTCATAGGCTGTTTCCTTCCTCCTGTCTCTATCTAAGTACAGGAGAGGAAACACCTCCTCCAGATGGACTCCAGCCGACTGAGAGCAGCTAAGGCATTCTACATGGGACGGGGACTGAAATGGGACAGATCCCAGCTGGGGACAAATAAGCTTTCCCATGGAACCTGTCCATGCAGTCATGTCCTGGGTGCCCGGGAAGAAGCTGGAATTAGCAGAGTGATGCTTGCAACTCCTAGCTCCACACAAAAGAGCAGCGGGGTGGGGGCACAAAGAACTCTTGAGATGGAGAGCTGTGGTTCCCCCATAAGCTCTAACTTCTACATCTTCTTCTGGGTGCATCTAGAATAGAGGAACCCCACTGAAACATGCCTCGAAGGGCACCCAAGGGAGTTAAAAATATCAATGCCAGAGATCAGACTATTTCCTAATGTATTAGTTTTCTATGAAAAATCGTAATTGTACATTATATTTGTTCATCATGAAAAAATTAGAAAGAAGCGGAGAGCAGACAAAGTGAAACTATGCTCATCTTCGAAGACAACTATATTTCACATGAAAATGCACCAGGATCAAAAGGCAAAAGATGAATAGATGATTCAACATAAAACGTAAAGCTATAAAAGTCATAGGAAGTCACAGATGACCTTAGGTATGCAATGACTTTTGAGATAGAACATTAGGGTCATGCTTCATGAAAGAAATAATTGATCATCAAGATGGACTTCATGAAAATTAAAAAACGTCTGGAAAAATCACTGTCAAGAGAATGAGAACCCACAGACTGGGACACATCTGATAAAGGACTGTTATCCGAAACAAATGATGTAGTTTAAAACTTAACAATAAGAAGACAAACAACCTGATTTTTAAAAAATGGGCCAAAGACCTTAACGGACACCTCTCCAAAGAAGATATACAAAGAAGATAGCAAATGAATATACGAAGAGATGCTTCGATCATATGTCACCAGGAAACACAAATTAAAACAACACTGAGATACCAGCACACACTTAAGAGAACGGCCAAAATCCAGAATACTGATAACACCAAATTCCAGTGAGGATGTGGGCAACAGGACCTCTCGCTCCTTGCTTGGTGGGAATGCAGAATGGTGCAGCCATTTTTGAAGACGGTTTGGCAGTTTCTTATAAAACTAAACTTACTTATAAAACTAAACTTTCTTTACACAATTCAGCAATGGTGCTCCTTGGTTCTTACCCAAAAGAGTTGAAAACTTAGGTCCAAACAAAACCAGCTCATGGGTGTTTATGGTAGCCCTATTTATAGCGGCCAAAACGTGGAAGCAACCCGGACGCTCTGAGTTGGGGAATGGGTAAATAAACTGTGGACCATTCAGACAATGGGGTATTACTGAGAACTAAAAGTGAAACGAGCTATCAAGCCCTGAAAAGACATGGGGGAGCCTTAACCACATGTTATTAAGGGAAAGAAGCCGATCTGAAAAGGCGACATACTGTAGGATTCCAATTCCATGACATTCTGGAAAAGACAAAACTATGGTGAGAGTCAGAAGACCAGTGGTTGCCAAGGGCTGGGGGAGGCGAGGAGGGATGAATAGGTGGAACACGGAGGATTTTTGAAGTCAGTGAAACAATTCTGTGTGACATCACTGTGATGGGTACATGTCCTGATACATTTGCCCAAAGCCACAGAATATACGACCAATGCCCCAAGTGAACTATAATGCAAACCACAGACTTCAGGTGATTAGGATGTTATCAGTGAAGGTGAATCACTTGTAACAAATGTACTACGTTGGCAGGGTATGTTCATAAAGGGGGATATTACACGTATTTGGAGGTGGAGGTATATGGGAAATCTCCATACTTCCTGCTCAATTCTGCTGTGAACCTAAAACTTGCTCTAAAAAAAAAAAATAGTAAGGGGGAGCCTGAATGGCTCAGTCCGTTAAGTGGCCAACTCTTGATTTTGGCTCAGGTCATGATCTCGGGGTCCTGGGATCAAGCCCCGTGCTGGGCTTCGTGTTCAGTGAGGAGTCTGCTTGAGACGCTCTCTCTCCCCCCTCCCTCTACCCCTCCCCCACGCTCTCTCTAATAAATAAATCTTTAAAAAAAATTAGGTGTTAATTGAAAAAAAAAAAAAGTTTTCTAAAATCCAGAAACTCTCAGCCAAATAGAAGAGACAACTACATAGGAAGCAAGGCCTAAAGGAATTCCAGTTTGGATAACAGGTCAAGCTAGGTATTTGAGTTGATCTTCCCACTGAAAACTACTAAAATATTGGGTAAAATATTTAAAACTTCTTTTTGAAGGCATTAATGAACTAATGAGAGGCTAAGGAATCCTCAGGCCAGGGACCACGTCCATGCAGGTACTAGGAGAATAAACAGGATGCTGGAGTGATGGAGTTGGCAGGGATAGGGGTTTTGCCACACACCAGGTGAACTGAACTTTGGTTTTCTGGGCTTCTGGAACCAGGTGGTGAATAGGAGACAGGGCTCTGGCCTGCCCACATCGAAGAGGTGGGTGGAAGAGGAAAAGACTGCTTCTCTGGTGTAGGGGAACTAAGGGTGAACTGGAAATATCACAGATTCCAACACTCCTGCACCAAAGGAGTCCTCCCTGAGGACCTCAAACCACTGCTGTGATCAGAGGGAGGGAAAAACAACTGCTGGGAATTGGACCCAGGAGCCAAAACTCAAGGGGATCTGTCTGGAATTCACAAAACCTTAAGCTGAGAGTTTAGAGTGATCTCAATGGAAGCAAATACCCATTCTCTCTAGAGGAACCTGACCTGAAAGAGTTCCCACAAATAAGATTCCTAGGAAAATGTACAATGTACAGTAAAAAATAAGCACAAAAGGAAACTCCACAGCATGAACAACATTCATCAAAAACAATGGATGGCTGGAACAGATCTTGAAGGGCTTTAGATAATGAAAGTATAAGAAGTGATATATGAGATCAATGTCTAATCTGTCTAAGTAATAAGAGGCTGTTTTAAAAATACATGCAAGACACAAGAAATCATAAAAAATGACAAGCAGACTTGGGGGACAAAAAGTCCAAGGAATAAAAGCTAGATTAAAATTATAAATCTTATGAAGAGGTTTAACAACAGATTAGACCAAGCTGAAGAGGGAACAGGTGAACTGGAAGCTGGATTTACTGAAATTATCCAGAACGCAGTAAAGAGGCAAGAAGGTAGAAAACAATGAAACAGGGTTTAAAGACATGGGGTGAGGGGTGCGCCTGGCTGGCTTAGTTGGTAGAACATGAAACCCTTGATCTCTTGAGTATGAGCTCAAGCCCCATGTTGGACATAGAGCTTAAAAAAAAAAAAAGATACTGGGATATAGAGTAGGAAAGACTGTCATAACCAAAGCCTCGGTAAAAACAGAAGGGGGCAAAGGCAATAGTTGAAGAGACAAAGAGAATATTTCATAACTGATAAAAGATATTGACCCACAGATTTAAGAAGTCTAAAGAATCCCAAATAAACTTGCACCTCTTCCTAGTAAGATCTTAAAAATGGCCAGAGGAAAACCAGATTTACTTCAAAGAAGGGACAATGAGTCTGACAGCCAACTTCATGGAAATGATGGAATCCAGAAGTCGGTGGAAGGGTATCTTGAATAAAATTGCCCATGTGCTGAGGGAAAATAACCATCACCCCGGATTCCTAAACCTAGGGAGAGTATCTTCCACAGAGGAGGGTGAAATAAAGACAATCCCAAACAAGTAAAATTGGTTATTTGCCACCATGAGATTCTCACTAAAGGAAATAATCCAGGCAGAAAAAAATGATCCCAGATGTTAGAATGCAGATGAAAAGAAAGAAAGAGCATGGAATAAAACAACTAAAAATATCTTATAGATTCTAAAACCAACATTAAAATACATGACAACAATAACATACAAGTTTAGAGGTTGGGCATGGAGTGAAAATATTCGAAGGTCTTTGTGTTACAGAGGAAACAGCTAGAGACGTGAATTTTAGCTCTTGATTAACTAAACATGCATTTTGTAATTATTGGATAACATACCAAAGAGTAAAAAATAGAAGCAGAGTTAAAAAAAAAAATCTCCTAACTAGTATTAGGGGGAGAATGCAATGAGAAAAAAATAACCAATCAATACAAAGAAGACAAGAAATGAAGAGAATCAGAAACAGGACAGAAGGGGCAAATAGAAAGCACAAACTAAGATAGAAGATAGAAATCTAAAAGTATCTTGCATTACAATAAATATAAATGGGGTAAATGTGCAGCTAAAAGACAAAGACTGCCATTGTGAAGAAAAGCAACAACAAAATCCAACTAAATGCTATTTATAAGGGACTTTTCTAAGACATAGCATATAGAAAAGTCAAAAGTAAAAGAGTGGAAAAAGATACATGGAGCAAATTCTAACAAAAAAGAAGACCCAAGCTTTCCATGTTTAGAGATACAATCAAAAGCTCTCCAACATGCACCTGGGAGGTTAGGGGACAACTCTTAGCTTTGTTCAGACCAACTAGCCTGTGATGTAGGAAAAGCTGCTTTCCTCTCTGGGCCTGTATTCTCATCAGCAGTGGGTGGACTGGATGACATAATTGCTAACATTCTGTGAATGCAGACAGATACAGGTAAGAATTGGAAGGAAAAGGCCAGAACACTCAACCAGTGGGGGCAAAGAGACGTAAGAGAATCAACCCAAGAGAGTCTTCAAAATGCAGACTATGTGCCGTCAATACACATGCTTCTTGGACAACAGAATCTAGAGAGATTCTGGCGTGTGTCTGAAAACCTTCTCTTCCCATTGATTTTGATACCACCACCTACCTCCTTCCCCATCCCAAGGCACTGAGAATCCCTAGATTCTCAGGAAAGAAGGGAAAGAAAAGGTACTGACATTAAGAATTGGGAATGCTGGGATGCCTGGATGGCTCAGTTGGTTAAGCACCTGCCTTCAGCTCAGGTCATGATCCCAGGGTCCTGGGATTGAGTCCCACATCGGGTTCCCCGCTCAGCAGGAAGCCTGCATCTCTCTCTCCCACTCTCCCTGCTGGTGTTCCCTCTCTCACTGTCTCTTACTCAGTTACATAAATAAATAAAATCTTAAAAAAAAAAAAA